>JAHRHZ010000094.1:2409561-2496586 GCA_024137785.1 Ginglymostoma cirratum | reverse complement strand
GCCATGTTATAACTGAATATAAGAGCTGGAATATCACGTTGAGGTTGTGCAGGGCATTGGTAAGGCCTCTTCTTGAGTTCGGTGTCCAGTTCTGGTCACCCTGCTATAAGATTATTATTAAACTGGAGAGGCTTCAGAAAAGATTTACCAGGATGTTGCTGGGAATACAGAGCTTGAGTTATAAAGATAGGCTGGATAGATTGGGACATTTTTCACTGGAGTGTAAGAGGTCGAGGGGTGACCTTACAGAGGTTTACAAAATCACGAGAGGTATAGAGAAGTTGAAAGGCAGGTGTATTTTCGCTAGGGTGGAGGATTTCAAAACTAGGGGGCATATTTTTAAGGTGAGAGGAGAGAGATTTAAAAAAGACATGAAAGGCAAATTTTTACAAAGAGTGGTTCGAGTGGGGAATGAACTTCCAGAGGAACAGGTGGATGTCGGTAGTTACAACATTTAAAAGACATTTGGATAAGTACATGAATAAGAAAGGTTTAGAGGGATATGGGCAGGTGGGACTAGTTTAATTTGGGATTGTGGTCAGCAAGGACTAGCTGGACCAAAGCGTCTGCTTCCATACTGTATGACTGAATGACAAGGGTAACAGATACTTGGGAACACCACCAGCTGCAGGTTCATCTCCAAGTCACACCTCACCCTGACTTGGAATCACATTGCCATTCCTTTATTGTCGGAGTCAAATTCCTGGCACTCCCTCCGTAACAACAGTGCTCCTCCAGCCCAAGGACAGCAGCAGCTCACCACCCTCTTCTCAAGGGCAATCACAAATAGGTGATAAATGCAGGCCCAGCCAGTGACGCACGCATCCCATAAATGAATATAAAAAAGCAATTTATGTGCAGTTTTACACAGGCTAAAAGTCATTTTCTATTTGATATAACAGACATCCTGTTTCAGCCAGTACTCCAATATTGCAATCAAAAAGGAACACCTCCAGGCCTAGCGTTAATGCCACTATCATTAATCTTTCACTTTCATGATCCATTACACCACCAGAAGCTTTAGGAATGTTGAAAAGTTTAAATGGTACTGTTAAAATTTTATGTATCTAAAGTAAACAAAAAGGATTGTAAAAGGATAATAAATTTGGCAACTGCATATCTTTGCTCAGTCCAAATCAATTATTGTAGCAAGTTCAGCATATGACTCCTACATCCTTTAGCCTTTTACAGAATTCATGAAGCCCCCTACTGCCAATCACCCTTGGATTTTTACCCTTACTCACTTTACCCATTGCCCCTCTACGATTCTTACCCTCCATTCCCCAAGAGGACTTTCAAGAGGCATTTAAAAGACGTGGACGGGTACATGAATGGGAAGGGTTTAGAGTGTTAAGGGCCAAGCGCTGGCAAATGGGACCAGATTAATTTAGGATATCTGGACCAGTTGGACCAAAAAGTCTGTTTCTGTGCTCTACACCTCTGTGACTGTTTTACTGGAATGCCAAGCTTGAATGGGATTCGATAACGAGGGGTCACGCGTTCAAGGTGAGAGGAGAAAAGTTTAAGGGGGATACACACGGAAAGTACTTTACACAGAGGGTGGTAGGTGCCTGGAACGCGTTGCCAGCAGAGGTAGTAGAGGCAGGCACGGTAGATTCATCTAAGGTGCGTCTGGACAGATGCACGAGTAGGTGGGGAGCAGAGGGATACAGATCCTTAGGAATTGGGCAATAGGTTTAGACAGTGGATTTGGATCGGCACAGGCTTGGAGGGCCGAAGGGCCTGTTCCTGGGCTGTAAGTTTTCTTTGTTCTTTGTTCTTCTTTGGGTGGTGAAAGGACATGCAAATTGGAGACGTATTTAAGAACCAAACATTTGTAGAATTTGGTTGGGGTTGGGGGGGACATTAAAAATAGAGCAGCGAGACTAGATGAGCAGCTCTTTATAAAAAGAGGTGAGCAACAAGCTACAGCCCCAATAGCCACTGACAAAATGTTGTATGCTTCCATAATATTGATCAATTGAAAACTAAATGTGCACATAAATGTAAATTCTATTAATAAATAATAAGCATTTTCATTCCATTATTCAAAGGATCGTAATCAGTACACTATGTTTTTGTGATTTCATGACCATATAACTAAAAAGTCAATCAATATTTACATTAGGCTCAAACTATGGACTCTGCTGATGAGACTTCATCAAAAACTCTGAACAGTTAATTTTACCAAGAAAGTCTCCTGCTCTCACTGCTTCACATCAGGGGTATTGGAAGGATTTGCCACTTGACTATCAGCCTGTTGGAGCATGCTACGATAACAATAATTCTGGTGTGGGACTGAAACCCAGACCTCTGGCCAAAAATCTTGGGGGTGGGGGGTACTGCCAATGCATCATGAAACCTCCTTGCCATTGTCATTCTATGGCTCGATGTTGGTGAGGCCTCTTCTGGTTAAGACAACATCTGACATGCTTGCCTTCATTACTCAGACCTTTGAGTAGAGGAGCTGGAATGTCATGTTGAGGTTGTAGAGGACATTGGTAAGGCCTCTTCTGGAGTACTGTGTCCAGTTCTGGTCATCCTGTCATAGGAAGGATATTATTAAACTGGAGAGAGTTCAAGTTTACCAGGGTTGGGGTCATGGAGCTTTTGAGTTATAAGGAGAGGCTGGATAGGCTGGGACTTTTCTCACTGGAGCATAGGCGGTTGAGGAGGTCAACTTGCAGAGGTTTATAAAATCATGTGGGGAATAAAATAAAAGGTGAATATAAGATGTCTTTTCCATAGGGTTGGGATTTCAAGACGAGAGGTGTGCTAACTGCCTTGCTGGCAGAGGGAAGCAGATATTTGGGCACAGAGTAGAACTGCCTCAATACTGAGTATTCCTGAGATTCAACCAGGGTCACTTCAGTTTGCAGGTAATACAAGAAGTCTTTTCTGTCTCTGCCATGCAACATTAAAATTAACACTGCAACAAAAAACAACAGATCATGTGAGTTACTGTTGAAATCAGATGGGTTCAGAAGCCTTCAAAAACATGAAATTATCTGCATGTGGTCTAGACAATAAAGATATCAAAGGAAATGAAATAATGTGGGAAAGGGTGTTAGGTGCAAGATCAGCTATCAGGTGGCTCAATAGTTAGCACTGGTGCCTCACAGCGCCAGGGACTTGGGGTTCGGTTCCACCCTCGAGCAGCTGTGGTGTGGCATTTGCACATTCTCGCTGTGTCTGTATGGGTTTCCTCCAGTTTCCTCTCACACGATGTGCAGGTTAGGGTGGACTGGCCATGCTAAATTGCCCGTAGTGCCCAGGGATGTGCAGGCTAAGTGGGTCAGCCATGGTTAATGCACAGTTAAGCGAATAGGGTGGGATGCCCTTGGGAGGGCCGGTGTAGACTTGATGGGCCAAATGGCCTGCTTCCGCACTGTAGGGATTCTACAATAACATTTGGGCCATTCTCACGTTCCTATGCCTGTTTTTGTACAATAGTTCATACTAGAATGAAGCACTTTGATTCACATTCTCTTTTATGCCTGAATGGATTTGGGGGAAAGAAATTGCACCGGTGCAGTGTTAGCCAACGTTCATAATGAATGGAATTGTGATCTTTCAATACACAAGTTCCCAAAATCAGTCTGGAGTAAAGTGCCCGCAAAGTACATATGCAAATGGCTCAGCATTTTCACCGTTCCTGCCACTAACATTTCAGGTGAGAAAATAAAAAAAATTAGGTGCATGCAAATTCAGCACTTGTTGACTTCACATCACCATGCAGTAGAATGGAACTGAATGAGGCTTTTGAGACACAGTGCTCATATCACCACCTGTGGGCCAGGAGGCCCAGCTCGATGTCCCATTTGTTTGAGATGTGTGTCATGAAATGTCTAAACACGTTGATTAAAAACGTCTAAGAGGAACGTTGACAGCAGATAAACCTTTAGATTTTGTCAGTGAAAGAACAACTAACTTAATTATTGTGCAAATGGGAAGTTGCCAGATCAAATCTCCGCTTTGTTCCAATTGTCCACGTTGGGGCTGTGGGGGTGTCTTACTTTCCTTATAGTCTCAGCTACAACATTACTGCAAAGATCTAAACAAATAAGGGTGACCATTCAACCCAATTAGGTGACCCCCCCATAGGCTCCTACATTCTCCCAACAAAGCATTTAACCTGGCGCTAGAAATAGACATTTTGTCTTTTATCTCAAAGTACAGATTCTGATCAATCTTCTAACTTGAGCCTGAACTTTGCCTCGTATTTGTTTGAGTATTTATGTTCTAAAGCTGAATTTGAATTGAGGTTTATTTACAAGCTCAACAGTCCCTTGTTCACTGCCTGCTGTGCACGGGCATGGAAGATCTCAGCTCGGGGGATTTGGGTCGATGAAAGTGGCCTCCAGGTACGCTGAGTTGAAACAGCAGGAGACACAGTGAGGGACACCAATTACATTCCAGCAGAATTCTTAAAAACTCGTTGATTAATTAGCCACACAGTGATTCAGAGTTTAAATACAACTTATTTTTGGTCGCTGTCTGAAGATTTCATATTTGAACTGCAATTGCACTTTGACCCAAAATTCCATTCACAAGGAAGTGGAAGGCTGACTGAAGCGAAACTCGAGTGCCAACGTGCCTGACTTGAATTATACCTCTTTTACCTCCTTCCCCTTAAAACTGAGGAGTTTATCGAGTGCTTCATAGCAACTTTTCACAACTGAAGCAAACTCACCCTGCAGCTTTAACACATGAACATCAATAATGAGAGGAAACGCTCACATTGTAGAACTGTTAACAACTTGCCAACAGCATCTTTCAAACCCATCATCTCTACAATCTTGATGGATATGAGCAGCAGATGCATTGGGAACATCAAGCCACTCACCATCTGACATGGAACTATATCACTGTTCATTACTGTTACTAAGTCAGATAGCTGGAACTCCCTCCCGAACAGCACTGGGTGTTTACCTACCCACTGCCAACACTAAAGGCTCAAGAAGCAGGGAATGGAGGGTTTGAGGAGATGCTGGATAGGCTGGGACTTTTTTTCCCCTGGAGTGTAAGAGGTTGAGGGCTAACCCTATAGAGGTTTATAAAATCATCAGGGGTGTAGATAGGGTTAATGGTAGCTGCCTTTTCCCTAATTTGGAGATTTCAAGACTGGGGGCATATTTCTAAGGTAAAAGGTGAGAGGCAATGTTTATTCACAGAGCGGTTCCCATGTGGAATGAACTTCCTGAGGAAGTGGTGGTGGTTGTGGGTACAATTACAACGTTTAAAAGACATTCGGATAAGTTCATGAATAGGAAAGGTTTGGAGGGATATGGGCCAGGCGCAGGCGGGTGGGACTAGTTTAGTTTGGAAACATGGTCAGCATGGACTGAAGGGTCCATTTCCCTGTTGTATGACTCAATGACTCACCACTGCCTTCTCAAGGGCACTTAAGAGTTGCACAACAAATAATGGCCTCGTCAATGACCCTCACGTCACATGAAAGGATATGTGAAAAACAACATATAGGCTCACTTCCCCTTTAAGTAGGTGACAAGAAGTGACTCCAAGCAGCAGCTGTTCCAGGGCAGGGGTGGGAGCAGTAACGTGTTAGAATGAGCAGGGAGCAGCACAGGGAAATGTGAGCGGTAGTTGTACTGTCCAAATCTACCAATAAGCCAACAGAGACACCATGGACCAAATGATCTCCTTCTTCTGAATGATTGGATGCCTCAATTGGTGCATTTCCAGAGGCAAATGTATTATCTTGCAGCTTGGGTCTCAATGTTCTGTATGCACTGTCCCATCAAGTGGTCCCAGACCCTGCACAGAATATTCTGCTGTAACAAATCTCCAATCACGGAATCCTTACAGTGCGGAAGCAGGCCCTCCAAAGAGTACCCAACCCAGACCAACCCACCTCCCCACCCTATCCCTGTAACCCCGTATTTTCCTTGGCTAACCCATCTAGCCTGCATATCCCTAGACACTACGGGGCAATTTAGCATAGCCAATCCACCTAACCTGCACATCTTTGGACTGTGGGAGGACACCGGAGCACCCGGAGGAAATCCACACAGACACAGGGAGAATGTACAAACTCAACATTGGCAGTCAGTGGGACGTTTGTGTAGTACCCTTGCTGAGTGCCATAGGGATGCTGAACATTACGGCTAAGCTACACTGTGCATTTGTCAACCAATTTGCCTTGGGAACTGACCTTCACTGCAGCATGACCACTGCTGAAAATGTAGGTTTACCTGCAGCATTCAGTCTCCCTCAACTAAGGCAGAAGGCAGGTGGGCGGCTTACTGGGGATTGCATTTCTCACTCACTGTGGACTCCTCAACTTACAACATTGCTTTCAGGGGTGGAAGATTCTGAGAAGAAACTGTCGACCTTTTTCGTTTGGAATTAGCCGAAGATTTTTTTCTCCCTCTCCAGGGATGTTGCTTGGAGACACAGTTAACATGGGGTTTAGGTGATTCAATGCCAACGTTAGAGGAGGATGTGATAGCCTTGATGAACTAACAGGTCTTTTCTTGTGCTCTCCTTTCATGTACTAACAAGGTATACAGAAGGGAGAAGCATGTGCTTCCCTGTATCCATTGGATTGGAGTTTGGAGTTAGATATCCATAATGACGAATAGCCAGTCAGGCAAGGTATCAAAAGGTCTTGGAGCACCATGTTTCTGCAGAGTAGTGGCTTTCACATGCTTCTCAAATGCACATGGTCCCTGGTTCAAAACCGTGCAGACACATTGTTAAAGCTATGAGAGACTGAATGCAATGCCATTCTTTGTGTCAGAGTTGCTTTCTTTACAGACATGCGCTTTTCGGGTCTTGTGGCAGACTGATAGCAGCCCTACCTGATTAAAGTATAGGCTGGGCCAAAAGACCAGCATTTAAGCTCCACCTGTGTGCCGTAGCATGTTCAAACAAGTTGATTAGACGACATAAGATCTTGGGAATTCCATCCAAGGTATGGCCACAGTGCTGTTAGGGAGGCAGTTCCAGACATCTGGCCCAGTGACAGTGAAGCACAAGTCGACAATTGTGAATGAAAGCAGCCAAAAATAAAAATCAAAAGCAAATTTAGAACAGTTCAACTGTAATTAGGCTGAGTCAACAGTACGATTTGTACGAGGGATCTTGTCCTTCAAAAACCCAAACCAAACCTCAAGTCAGCTCTCTTCTCAAAATCTCCACTAATAACTCACGTCACAGATTTCAGCAGAAAGACCATGTGGAAGGCAACAAGTCATTACTAAAAGCCGGAACACACACCAAGCCGCAGACTTGTACTTCCTCAGGCAAGGTATTTGCACATACACAGACACTTTCCCACAGGCAAACTGCCAGGCACCTCCACCCTCCGAGGCAAATCTACACACGCCCACTGGCAGACAGCTGAGCTTTCTCCCCTCAAAGCACTGAACCGAAATTGGAAACCTGCAATACCTCAACTTGACTTTTCCAGCCGTTGCTTTGTCGATCTGATTCCTGCCACTGCTCTGACCTGATTTATTTCCATCAGCCTTGGGTGGAGAGATTTAGTAGGCTACTAACTGATTATTTCCATCCTTCCCTTAATTCTATCATCTTCCTCAGGACATCTCCCAGCCTGGTAAACAAATGGAATTAGATCCGGTGGTAAACTTCCTTTAATAGTAAGTTATTATGATTGTCTATGACCTGTCACACTTATTGTGGAGCAGTGAAACATCAAACAAACCCGCATAAAGATTCAGACTGCCGAGCTCATTTGGCCCTTCAGTTTGAGTGTGGAATGGGAACGATCCCATACACCACTCAGCTTAATAACGTTTCCTAGCCAGCACCCTGCAACATTGACTGCACCTCTACTGCTAATAATCCCATTTCATCATACCACCCAGTACAGTAATCCCTTCTAGACAGCATCCTCTGATACAAATTCTACTGATCCAGATTCATCGTGCTAGAGGGATGGAGTTTAAAAACAGGAGAGGTTATGCTACAGCTGTATAGGATATTGGTGAGGCCACACCTGGAGTACTGTGTACAGTTTTGGTCTCCTTACTTGAGAAAGGCTGTACTGGCACTGGAGGGGGTGCAGAGGAGGTTCACAAGGTTGATTCCAAAATTGAGAGGGTTGCGTTGCGAGAGGGACTCAGTAGACTGGGACTATACTCACTAGAATTTAGAAAGGCAGGGGGATCTAATAGAAACACATAAAATTATGAAGGGAGTAGATAGGACAGAAGTGGGGAGGTTGTTTCCACTGGCAGGTGAAACTAGAACGAGGGGGCTTGGCCTCAAAAGAAGGGGGAACAGATTTAGAACTGGCTAGAGGAGGAACTTCTTCAACCAAAGGGTTGTGAATCTGTGGAATTCCCTGCCCAGTGAAGTAGTTGAGACTACCTCATTGAATATTGGGTAGCTTTTTGAACAGTAAAGAAACTGAGGGTTACGGTGAGCGGGTGGCTAAGTGGAGCTAAGTCCATGAAAAGATCAGCCATGATCTTAGTGAATGTCAGAGCGGGCTTGATGGGCCAGATGGCCCACTCCTGCTCCTGTTTCTTATGTTCTTATACCATCAAGTTCAATGATACAGCTTTATGGAAATAGGTGACTCTGTGAATGTCTGAAATGGAACTGAATTGAAATAGCAAGGACGTTGGATATTTCTTTCAAAATATAGAAACGAGCTCAGGTGCAGAGGTTTCTGCTTTAAACTGCAGAGGGACACTGTGCTGTCATCAAATAGGAAAGGTCGAGAGGGATTTGAACCAAAAGTAGGAAAATGGGACTAGTTCAGTTTTGGAAACCTGGTCAGAATGGACGTGTTGGACCAACGGGACTGTTTCTGTGCTGTGTAACCATATGTAAATGCAACCCTTGAGATTAGAACATAGAACAGTAAAGCACAGTACAGGCCCTTCAGCCCACATTGTTGTGCCGACCTATTATCCTACTCTATTATGACCTAAAGATTTCTAAAGAAATTACAACTATAGTTAAGTGAGTAGAAATGTTGCAGAATTAATTATTTCAGGGTAAGGAAGCAAAATGTCCCTTGATAATGTTTAATCGTTTGTTCCTGAACCATACACTGCAAAATGCATATCTAACATACAAACTTGGAAATTAAGAGCACAAATAGACCATTCAGCCCCTTGAATGTCATCCATCATTTGAGAACATCGAAACTGATCTGACAGCAGTCTCAACTATACAATCCTGTCTACTACCTATAGTCTTTATGACTGCCTTCAAGAATCTAACTATCTCTGCCTTAAAAATATTCAATTCCACAGACCAACTACCCTCAGAAACCATCTCCTCGCCTTTGTCTTAAATGGGAGACCTCTTATTTGTGAACTATGCCCCCAAGTTCCAGTCTCTCTCACAAGGGAGAACATCCTTTTAGCATTCACACAGACAAACATCCTTTAATATTCAAAACACCAATGAATATTGGCCCAAATTCACCAACAGTTCCCCAGAATACATTTCCTTCATCTCAGGCACATCTTAATTGCCACAGCATGCCCTATTTTCTAAAAATCAATGTAAAAATTCAACACTGTATGGACATACACCGTCCTCATTAACAAGTGCATCCTCATCAGTATTTGTCCTAGAAATGTCTGAGTTAATATAAAATTCCACAGAGTCGAGATGTAAGCCAATCCCAAGGTCAGGCCATGAGGATCGATGTGTGGCATTTTTTCCCCACACAGCCCAAACACACCGATACAAACTACACAAACCCTGTGAAATGGGGAATGGGGATCTGCCACCCCCTCCTTATACACACAATTTTTCATCTAAGCATCTCACAGTGGGCGGGGGAAGTCCTCTATGCCAGTTTGAACAGGCTAAGCCCAACTTCCTCCAGTTCATAACACACTTCCTTTTGGAAGTAGATACTGAGAGGCTTGGAACAAAGCCAAATTTCTATTTTCTTACACTGCTTTGCTCAAAGGGCAACTGCAGTTGCTAAAAGGATCAGGATCTTGCGAAGCAAGTTACAGGCAAATGGCGTTAACATGCCCCCACTGCATGACATTTACAGCAGAATGTGTTATCGGGTTATTGAAGTAGGGCAGGATACAAATGGCTTGGCATCCTCTACTCTTGTAAACAGAACAACTCACAATCAAGTAGGTTAGAATTACGACCCTTATTATAAAAAGCAAGCTAATCACTACAGATCTCGGTTTCAATGCATTTCTTCTGGCTTCATTAAGCCTGCGTGTTAAATAGTTGAATCCAACCTACACTATGCCCCATATTAACCAATGCCTTTACTCAATGTCAGGTCCAGTAACTTTTCGCAGCCTCAACCTTAACATCAGACTCAATTGTTCGAATACTCAATTTTGCCTTCAAGTATAGGAGTTGGGGCATTATGTTGAGGTTGAACAGGACATCGGTGAGGCCTCTTCAGAAGTACTGTCTGCAATTCTGGTCACCCTGCTAGAGGAAGGATATTATTTAGCTGGAGAGGGTTCAGAAGAGACTTACCAGAATGTTGCCAGGTATGGAGGGTTTGAGTTATAAGGAGAGGCTGGGACTTTTTCCACTGGAGCGTAGGACGTTGAGAGGCAACATTATGGAGACTTATAAAATCATGAGGTGTACAGATAAGGTGAGTGGCAAGTGTCTTTTCCCTCGGGTGGGGGATTTCAAGTCTAGGGGACATACTTTAAAGGTGAGAGGAGAAAGATTTTAAAATGATTTGTAAATGATTTGGATGTAGGAGTGGAAGGGTGGATTAGTAATTTCGCAGATGATATGAAGGTGGGTCGAGCTGTAGATCGTGCAGAGGTCTGTTCTAGATTACAAAGGGACATTGATAGGATGCAGAGCTGGGCTGAGAAGTGGCAGATGGAGTTTAACCCTGAAAAGTGACAGGTGATTCATTTTGGAAAGACAAACTTGAAAGCAAAATACAGGGTTAACAGAAAGATTCTTGGCAGCGTGGAGGAGCAGAGGGATCTCAGGGTTCATGTCTACGGTTCCCTGAAAGCTGCCACCCAAGTGGATAGAGTTGTTAAGAAGGTGTATGGTGTGTTAGCTTTCATTAATAGAGGGATTGAGTTCAAGAGCCGTGAAGTTATGCTCCAGCTTTACAAAACCTCGGTTTGGCCACATCTGGAGTATTGTCTCCAGTTTTGGTTCCCTCATTACAGGAAAGATGTAGAAGCGTTGGAAAAGGTGCAGAGGAGATTTACCACGATGTTGCCTGGAATGGAGGGAAGGTCTTACGAGGAAAGGCTGACAGAGCTGGGGCTTTTCTCTTTAGAACGACGAAGGATAAGAGGTGACTTGATAGAAGTGTACAAAACAATCAGAGGTATAGCAGAGTGGACAGCCAGAGACTTTTCCCTCGGGTGGAGGTAGCTATTACAAGGGGGCATAGTTTTAAAGTGAGTGGAGGTAGATATAGTGAAGAGGTCAGAGGTAGGTTCTCTACTCAGAGTGGTCGGGGTGTGGAATGCACTGCCGGAGAGGGTAGTGGAGTAGGCCTCATTAGGGGCATTTAAGCGGCTATTAGATAGGCATATGGATGATAGTATAAGGTAGCGGTGGAGGTTAAATAGACCTTAGGTTCGGGTAAAAGTTCCGCACAACATCGTGGGCCGAAGGGCCTGCACTGTGCTGTACTGTTCTATGTCCTAAGACATGAAGGGCAAACTTATTTTTTGCACAGAGTGGTTAGTGTATGGAATGAACTTCCAAAGGAAGTAGTGGATGCAGGTACAGTTACAACATTTAAAACACATTTGGAAAGTACGTGACTAAGAAATGTCTGGAGGGATATGGATGAAGCGCAAGCAGGTGGGACTAGTTTAGTTTGGGATTACGGTCGGCATGGACTGGTTGGACTGAAGGGTCTGTTTCTCTGTTGTATGTCTCTTGACTCTCAATTGCACCCAACCCAGAGAATTTTATGGGACAGGAGGGACAGAAGTTCACTCCAACTGCCCTAACTTGGAAGGGTTTGAGAGGAACAGAGGAGATTTACTGAACATCCATCAGTGAGAGCATTTGCTGGTTAATGTAGCTTGAGCTTTGCTTTTAAACGAAGCCAAACCTAAGCACATAGTCCTTGATGGGGGTTAGAATATATAAAGTACGAATGTTTAATTTGATCAACAATGGCCACAGGAGCAAGCAGCCTTCACCTCCCAAAATCCCAGAAGGAGAATGCTGTTAGGTTTATCTGTAAAATAAAATGAAATGATTGCACTTGACATCTCTGTAATAAATTACGCTGTTCAATCTCACTTCATATCACTGGATAATGTGCGTGTGTACATTTATATGTGTGTATGCACACGTCTATAACTACTTGTGGCTTCCTGCAGATGTCCTGGAGCTTCCATTATCTACTGGATTGTCTTTTTACACCAAGGTCAACCCGCTAGATGATTTGTTTGAAATTGTGCATCTCAGTTTGAAATGATCAACTGTTTTGTTGCAAAATAAACTTTAGCCCCTGCATTTAAAGCAACCAACATCAACTGACTAGTCAGGTGGATGGAGCGGTGGCAAATGGCATTCAACCCTGAAATTAGTACGAGGTATTGTACTTCAGGAGTTTGAACAAGGCATGGGGTTACAATATGAATGTTAGGGCCCTGGAAAGTACTGAACTTCAGAGGGACTTTGGCATGCATTTCCACAGATCTGTGAAATTAGCAGGCAGGCAGATCTGGTGATTGAAAAGGCATACTCATATTTATTAGCCAAGGTACAGAATCATATGCTGGAACTGTATAAAATGCTGGTTAGATCACAGCTGGAGTAGTGGATGCAGTTCTGGTCACTACATTGTAGGAAGGACGAGATGCCCAAGAGGCAGTACAAAAGAGATGTACCAGGATGCTGTCTAGGCTGGAAAGTCAGAGGTATCAGGAAAGGTTGGATCAGCTGGGGTTACCTTGGAACAGTGAGGTTGGGAGAGGACCTGATAGGGATGTACAAGACTATGAAGGGCATTGACAGGATGGATAGAAAGGCACTTTATCCAATAGTAGATAGGTCAAAACAAAACGGGTACAAGATTTAAAGGTAAAAGGAGTGTCGAGGAAAATATTGTTTTTAAAACACCCAGTGGTGGGAATCTGGAACTCAGTGCCCACAAGGGTGGTTGAGTCAGAAACATTTAATCAGTATTTAGATATTCACTTGCACCGCTATAGCCTCCAGGGCTACGGGGTCAAACTGGAAAATGGGATTATTACAGTCGGATTTCTGTTGACTGACACGGACAGGATGGGTTGATTATAGCATAGGAGGGACACAAACATCCGTGAGCCCGCAGTCTTTTTGTTAACTCTGCCTGCCATCATTTCCCTGCCCAGTGTTGACAGTACAATTACAGTTGGTGTGTGTGGATACACACAGGTGTAGAGATGCATGTTCACTTTGTAGAAAAATCACATCACATGTAGAACAAACCTTAATGGGGGAATTAATAAACTGCTTCAAACTACCGATTATTTAATATTCTGGAACAGAAGCACACCCTGTTGCACTTTTTAATGCAGTACCTGATGGAGTTTAAAGCTTGCAATATTGTTCAAGGTATCACAAGATGATTTTACTTTCAAACGGTTGTGAATATCAATGCATCAATTGCACCCCATACATTTTCAGTACCTTGAGCAATCTTTGATTTCTGGATTTGATAAAGCTATTACAATAAAAAGGGCTACACACTTGGTCTGACAAACCCCTGATGTGTCTCCAAGCTGCAAAACTGCAGCACACTAGTCCTGCAAAACCTACAGGATTTTGAAAATTCATTCTTTGGATGTGGGAATTGCCAGAAAGGATAGCACTTCATGCCAACCCCTAATGCCTTGAAAAAGGTGGGCTTTCTTCCCGAACTCTTCCAGTCCATATAGTGGAGGTACTCCCACAATACTACTGGGTAGGCAGCTCCAGATGCTGAGTCATATGTACAAGTCAAGATGTTTAAATGAGAATTGAGAGGTGATGGGTTTCCATATACCTGTTGCCCATAACTCTCAGATCTCCTTCAGGTATTTATAAAGGAACAATGCAGGTATGCCAACAAGGATTGCAAGTGTCACCTTTTTCACTCCAGAAATTACTCTTCAAATACAATAAGCCTTCAACTTAAACGGACAATTCTTGAGGAGTTGGTAAGCATGTCTCTGGCAGAGTAATGCAGTGCATAATTTGTTTTTTTTAAATTGCACTCAATAAACTCTAGATCAATGCACACAGTTATGATGCAAGTTATTATTTCAGATCAACACCTTCACTTCACAACAGGGCACAATCACTCAAAACAATCACTGATAAATCGGATATCCGATGTGTCCTATTATTCATGTAGCATGCTGTCAGCACAGTTATTTCAAACATACCTTGAAATATGTTAATTACGAAAGAACCTGAAAAACTATTTTCAAATTTATGTCATCATAAAATATTCTAATGGAAGGTTCACTCTCAAACCCACTTTCTATCTGATTATTGAAATCAACTATACAGAGGATCAAATGTGCATATAGAGTCATACAGCACGGACACAGACCCTTCGGTCCAACTGGTCCATGCCGAACATAACCCCCAACTAAACTAGTCCCACCTGCCTGCTCCTGGTCAGCATCTCTCCATCCTTTTCTATTTGGCAGTTCGCCACCACCTTCTCAAGGGCAAATTGGGATGGACAATAAATGCTAGCCAGCCAGCGACACCCACATCCCACAAATGAATTGAAGAAAAAAAACTTATCCATATGTCTCTTAAATGTAACTGTACCCATATCCACCACTTCTTCAGGATGATCATTCCACACACAAACCATCCTGAGTAAAAAATTTGCCGCTCATGTCTTCTTTAAATCTCTCTTCTCTCACCTTATAATAATGTCTCCTGTGGTCTTGAAATCCCCTACCCTAGGGACAACACACCTAACCATTAACTCTATCTATACCCCTCACTATTTTCTAAACTATCGGATCACCTCTCAACCTTTATGCTCCAGTGAGAACATTCCCAGCCTATCCAGCCTCTCTTTATAACTCAGACCTTCCATACCCAGAAACATCCTGGCAAATCTCTTCTGAACTCTCTCCAGCTTAATAATCTCAGCACCATTGGGAATACCAAAGTAAATCCATCTGGTTTGTTGCCAGAAAAATCCTTTCGTTATTTTGGAAAAAAACATGATTTTAACAAAGCATTCTTTTATGCATTGGACACATGCATTTTGATGCGGCCACAAGTTGCACAAGATCTGCAACAAGGAACTGGCAAGGAGGAGGACACGGAGTTAGAAAACGTGGCTGCAAAGAAAAGCAAAAGCAGGTGAAACTCAACAGGTCTTGGCACACAACTGCCAGAGTGCACAGCATAGCAGAGTAAGTGTTTCACTGGTGTCAGCCTTGCCTGTTGTAGAACTCCAGCCAAGGTGCTACAAAGTCCCGAGTTCCAGCAGCACTGAGGGAACTCTGCTCCACTGCTCATTACATTCCAACGTCAGAAGCGTTTGAGAATCATGAGGTCTACAGGTAACAAAGACATGGTCAAGGGTTTCAGTAGCAGACGAGGTGAAGCAGGGAGAGAGAGTTAGGACACGATACAGACTTGTAAATACGCGATCTGACAGATGACCTGGACGTGTGATTGGAAACTCATCAAAAATGAAAATCCCTAAAGTTCAGCCTCAAACTGAACACAGAGACACATGGAATTTGCGTGGGCGGGGGGGGGGGGGGGAGACGGGGGGAGGGGTGGTGGGTGGGTGGGTATCGTGCAGAATAGAGTGGGATTGAAAACAATGGCTTCAATCTTTGCAGTGTATATAAAATGAGGAAACTTTTACTTGAAGTCAGGATATTAGAGAACTGGTCTAACAACTGGTGAAGTAGGAGATCTAGGTGCTTTTGTCACACAACATCGCCTTATGAAGAAGTTGTGTGAAAAATGTTGTCGCTGACAGGCAACACACAGAACAGCAGAATGTGACCAAAGGCAAACCTCGATGATGGACAGACAGAGTGATGCAACAGCAGGAAGAGAAATCTCTACAGGCAGTTCTCTAGCTATGTCTGTACAGTTAAAAATCAAAAACTTAGGTAAATGCAGTTTCAGTCAGGCAACGATGGACAGACATTAGAGATGGACGGTGCAGTCAACCATGTCAAAGATTGCACACAGGCCAAAGGCCAAACAGGAAGAAGTAACCATTATCACAATTAACTAGGAGGCTCTGTGACGTTGATGAGAACAGTTTCAGTACTACCGTGGCCGGGCAGAAACCTGATCGAAGGAACTTAGATATGGAGCTTGGGACAGATAGGCTTGGAATTGGGCACATTTAAGGACTGGAGAGGAGGCAGACACTAAAGACGGGCAGTAGTTCACAAGGACAGAGGGGGGATCAGTGGCAGTTTCTAATTTGAGAAGGGAGACAGAGGGAGGGAGTGCTAAGGTAAGAAAAACCATTCACCATATCCATTAACAAGGAAGCCATTAGAGAAACTGGGCGGTGATGGGTGATGGCATGGGTGTGGGAATAAAAGTCAAAAATAGCAAGAGGTGGCCACTGGAGAAGAGATTCATCTAGACTCAAACATTAGCTTGCTTTCTCTCCATCGTTGCTACCTGCCACTGATCGCCAGCAGCTTTTGCTTTCAGTAGAGATTCCAGTAATTTGCTCCGACATTGGAGAAGAGAAGTTCAGAATGGGCAAACACCATTTGCACGTTATTGGCGAATCACCTTACTACATATTAGAATAAGTTATCAATTGTTGGATTATTACAGAACATTGAAACACATTCTGTGCCAGTGTAGCATTGAAACACCTCATACTTTTAACAGTACTGAAATGAAGTGTGGTACTTTGCGATTTTTTTTCAAACATGAATAATTTTATCATTTCTGAAGAAGGGTCCAGACCCGAAACGTCAACTTTCCTGCTCCTCTGGTGCTGCCTGGCCTGCCGAGTTCCTCCAGCTCCGCACTGTGTTATCTCAGACTCCAGCATCAGCGGTTCCTACTATCTCTGAATGAAATTTTTTGTTGTTTTTTTTGATAAGTTCTTTAACACACTCCTCCCTGCCCATTCAATTTTGGGCAAGGATGCTTGAAACAGAATTCATTAGTAGAACCAGCCAGCCAATTACCCTCCAGCAACTAACTGCACAAGCTGAACAGCCAGCCACAGGAAAACTGCCAGAACCTCAAATTTACACATTTGTCCCCCCCATCAACTGGCATCGAAGCGAGCCAGAGAGGAAACATCACCGAGTGCACAGAAGAGTTAATTACACAGAAGCATCAATTCACTCCATCAGTTTCTCTCCTATTTAATCACCTTACTCTCTGCTTGCTGCTGCTTTCCTGACTAACAGGCAATCCAATTGATCATTATTTTAGTTTTCTCTCTTCCATTGATGCATGGGATCTGTATCTAGAGGGTTACACAGCAGCTTGTATCCTGCGTACGGCACTTAAATCACTCCACGCTTGTTTGACAGAGAGTACTTAGTTTATCTAACTGCTTGCAAAAGTTTTTTTTTCAAATCCCTGTGCAAATATTTGACACATTTCTACATTTTACCATATGAGGAGGGGGATAAAGAACAAATGCGCTTCTTTTTCTAAAACAAAAACAGGATGTTAAAACCGTATTTACAATCCGACATCTGGGCCTTGAATTGCAGATTTTTTTAAAAAAAATAAAAAATCTTAAATTGTTGAATTATCCGTGTGCATCTCAGCAGCAACATGGTGCCCGACATTCTGCAACAATAAGGCAGGAACCTCCCTGCAAACAAGCTCCGAGGAATACACAGAAACCTCTGTTCATGTCCGTGTTCAAAGAGCGGCAGGAACAGTAGCAAGCCAGCTGCTGCAACCCCACCCTGACCTTAGCAAGGGAAGGGAAAAAGAAATCAATTCCCCTCCCCCCCAACACCCCAATTACAACCGTTGCAACATCAGTATGGCGTAAAAAGAACACTGCAAATATTTGAAGAGCCGCATCTAAAGGCACAGGGGAAGGAACAGCAGGAGAGAGAGCGCACGCAAGAGACGGACTGTGACAGCAAGGGAAGGGAAGAACTAACCTTGCATTCCTGTCTTTAGTTCTCTCCACAGGCTGCTAGGCCAGTTCAGGAAAGCAATGGAGAATGTGCAGTGTGTGTTCCACACACACACACACACACACACACAGCTTCAAGACAAACCAATCAGACACAGACATTATTCAGCACCAGCCAACCATGACAAAGCTCATTAGCTATACATCTTGCTCTTTTCGTTAAAGAGCCCCAGAACTACTAACAGTGAATTTTATTCAGTAAAGCCACTGATTCCCACTGGGATAAACGCGGACAAAACATCAGCCAGCCTCCCTCGGGAGAGGTTAAGGATAAGATGTCCGGAACAGAACCGTGGCTCTGAGGTAGCTCACTCAGTCAGCCCCTATGCTTGCCGTCCTGCAAATTCAAAAAACTACTCTGAACATACAAGCCCACACAACCTACTGGAATAACTACTGCAATGTGCTGGTATTTATTCAACAAGGAATTTCTAAGCCATTTCTTAAGAGCATCCATCAGGTTCCTGAATATTAAACGAAAACTACAGAGTTCCACAAATTCCCAACTTTACCATCAAATGGATTAGGAGGCAGTGCGAACGTTTTAGCCTCTCGTACAGCAAAACATACTAGTGACTCCTAAAAACGTGTGTATTCTTTTATATTATTCTATTTATTGTTAAAAAAAAAGACTAATTCAGGAGATGGAGAATGTCCACTGAAGGACTATGCAGTAAAAGTTGGAGGCAAAACCTTCCTACACTTTCACCGCTCGACTCTGAATTAGATATAGCACAACTTAAATTTAGAGTGCACTGTTTTGAAACCGATCATCAAGTTTTTTTTTGTCACACAGGCACACCTCTCCTGAATTCCCAGAGGGTCCCACAGACCACAACTGCACGCCTGCAATGATTTCACAGATACGAGTGAGAGGGTCACTGCTGAGCAATGGGGGCTAACGTCACTGAGTGAATCTGATTTTAAGCAAAGGGCAGGCAAAGTAGCATGGAGTAACTCCCAGAGGAACGGGCGGCACGGTGACTCAGCGGTTAGCACTGCTGCCTCACAGAGCCAGGGACTCAGGTTCGATTCCACCCTCCGGCTACTGTCTGTGTGGAATTTGCACATTCTCCCCGTGTCTGTGAGAGTTTCCTCCCAAAGACGTGCAGGCTGGGTGAATCGGCCATGGGAACTGCAGGGTTACCGGATGGGCTGATTGGCCTGCTACACCGTAGTGATTCTCTGAATTTCCCAAGCCCTTCAGTATCAAGGGCAGAGTTCTCGGTAGTATAGTGACATCTGCCACTGGGAAACTAGCCCACGAGAGTTATTTTCCAGGTTGGTAAATAACCTCCTAGCAGGGGTAAGCGGAGGCCACAAAAACATGCCAGCTGGAACGTAATGGTCTATCGCCAAACTTGGTGCATTCCATCGCAGCAAAATTCTAGAGCTTATCATCAACCCCTGTAGACTCGAATCAAACCTCAGTAATCGAGAAATTGGAGCACAAAACAAAATTGTACACTCTTTCTTGTTTAGAGCTCCTAACGTGTTCCCAAAAAAATAGCATGCTAAATGAAAATCACTTTCCCATAGGAAAGAAAGGAGGGTGGGGCACATGCCTGAGCTTTATTTTTTTAGATTAAAAACTTACAACAGTGGTTCCACATTGATCTACACCTCAGCACTGGGATGTCAGCACTGAAACAACACACAAAAGCTTTTGGTAGAAACATTCTGAAGTCATCTAAAGCCTTAAAGCCATCACTTAAGCAGAAGAGGTAACAGTAATGAAGGAGCACCAGCCCGGAGTAAAGGAAGTTATCGCACAGAAGCAGGTTATTTGGGCCACTGCATCTGCGCCAACCAAAAAGAGATAACCTTGAAGGTTACAGCACTTCAGGTGCAGGTACCACTAAAAGGAATCTTACAGAAGTACCAACTGGCAGGATATTTTACAAACCCCAGGTGTAACGTGAAATAAAGAAGAGGGATTTCTTGTGGCAGTATACCTATCTCTGAGCCAGGAGGCCTGAGTTCAAGCCCATTACCAGAGTTTATGCCTCCACCTCTAAACCAGGCAATGAATTCCAGGAATTCGCCAGATTCTGGGTGAAAAGATTTTCCTCATGCCCCTTCTATCAATCATCCTGATAGCTGACCTCTCCACAAGGGAAAGCCTACCCCCCTCAATATTTTGTGCATTTCGATTAAGCCAGTATCTGCCTCCTCTGTTCTAAGATCTATCCAACATTCCCTCGTCCCTGCAATTTTCAAGCAGCGTGCCTCTAAATGGGGTCTGTGCTCTCTCTGGAGCAATTATGTCCTTCCTGTAATACGGTGACCAGAACTATAATTGAAATTCCAGCCGTGGCCTAACCAGAGCTTTACCCACTTCCCAATTAATCTGCACAGAGATGTTATTACACACCTCAGTGGGGTGCGGGGGTGCCGGCCGGGGGAGGAGAGAGGTGGGTCTTGAACCGGGGCCTCACGGTCCAGGTGTAGGGGAGCTGTCACTATGCCTCAAGAGGATCCTTCCCTTTCTGTAGCTCCAGTACTACATCCCTGTTATTGTATGCGCTACCCTGTCCAAAAGTGGAAACTTTTCTATAAGGCATCTTCAACGAGCTGAGGATGTACACTCCAAGGCATCTCGTTCTTCTAGCCCTCTCAATATCCTCCCTTTTGTTGTGTACTCTCTTGCTCGCTTGCCCTCCCAAAGCTCTCGCCTCTCTGATCGGAATTCCATCTGCCACTTTTTGCCCAGTCAATGTCGTCATTCTGGAGTTGCCAACCATCTTCTTCACAATTAAATTCTCAGCCATTTTCCGCATCATCTACGAGTCCCCCAGTCACGTCTTCCACATTAAGTCCAAATCATTAATCTATACAATGAGCCACAAGGTAACCAACAGTGACCCCTGCTGAATCGGAGCTGCTGTCCGTTTGCAAGAACACCAACTGTCACTAAATAAAAAAACTGAACCAACTGTGGATGCTGTAAATCAGAAACAAAAACTGAAGTTGCTGCAAAAGTTCAGCAGGTCTGGCAGCATCTGAGGAGAGAAATCACTGTGAATGTTTTGGGTAGAGCGACCCTTTCTCAGAACGGTAACCAACAGAAACTAGTGGTCACGGAGTCAACTTTGGTTCAACTTGCCACTTCCCCTGTATCCCCCTGCTACTTTACCGCCCAGTCTGCTACCTTGTTAAATGTCTTACTAAAATCCACGTAAATGGCATCCACAGCACTACCCTGATCAATCCCCATTACCTCCCCTCAAAATCCAAGTTCACAAGATATGGCCTTCCCTTAGTAAAAGCATGTTGACTCGCTCAAATCCAGGCCTTTCTAACGGACAGCTCATCCTGTCTCTCAGAATCAATTCCAGTAACTTGTTCTTCGCCAGAGGCTGACTTTCCTATTATTGTTTGGTCTTGTTCACACCCTTTTTAAACAAGAGCATTATGTTGGCAGGCCTCCAATCCTGTTATCTCGCCTGTTTGGGAGAATTGGAAAATGATTTCTTAGAACGTTCGTTCATTCCTCTCTCTTTTCCTGGGATGCCCAGGAGAATAATCCACCTTTGTGAATGCCCGTCCCTCTGGTACAACTGCTCACATTATGCTAATTGTTTGTAATATTTCACATTCCTTCTCTTGAACTAGGATGTTTAAACAGACCTCTCCTTTGTGAGGACAGAGACAAAATACTTATCAAGAACACAGCCCATGACTTCTGTAGCCAACACACAAGTTACCTTGTGGCCCAATCTTCTTGTATTATCCTTTCACTCACATGCCGATAGAAAAAAAATACCTCTGGCTTTTTCGTGATTTTACTGGCCAATCTTTGCTTTCTTAAGCTCACTTCTCCTTCACTCCTCTAGCTTCTATTCTCATCTACAGTACTTTTGCAGCTGGCTTGAGTTTTCCTTTCCAGCTTCATCTCAGCCGGTGTACTTCTGGATGACCTCCGGATGTAGCAGTACCACCCCTTTATCTTCTATGGGGGCGGCTACACCGTGCCCACAGAATCTCACTTTTGAATGACTCCTGTTGAAACTCCAGGAAGGTGACCATTCAGCCACCTGTCAAGTCACTGTGGCTGGGACTGCTGCGAGAACGGGAGTGAAATAGGCCTCAATGAATGGTGCCGGGGGAGGGGGGAGGAGGTTCAGAAGGGACACTAACATGTCAAACTAAGGGGCTTTGCACAGAAACCATGCTAAGTTGAAATGGATACAAACACAAATTTGGAGCACGAGTAGGCCCACAAACTTGTTTCACCGTTCAACAAGATCAAGGCCAATCTGGTCACTCTATGTTCCCAATAGCCTTTCATCTGCTTGCTTATCAAACTCTACTAGGATTGGTCAAAGATTCTACCTTCCACCTGCTTGTGAAAAAGAGATTTCTGAAGACTCCACCCCTCAGCAATAGAAATGTTCATCTTGGTCTTAATTTGGAGGTCCCTTATTGAGAAACAGTGATACTTAATTCTCGATATTCCAAGAGGAAATGCCTCTTCCATATCTATGCTGTTAAAGTCTGCAGGATCTTGTGTCTCTGGAGCAGGTAGGACTTGAACTCAGGCCGCCAGGCCCAGAGGTAGGGACATCACCACTGTGCCACAAGAACTCCTCTTCTTTTTATTTGAAGTTACAACTGGGGTTTGTAAAATACCTTATTCATTGTTGTTTTTATAACGTTCCACTGGTAGGGGGTTGGGTCTGGGTGGGATGTTCTTCTGAGGGTCAGCGTGGACTCGATGGGCTAAATGGCCTTCTTCCACACTGTAGGGATTCTACACATTGATGCTGCATGCTCTGGTTATCTACAAATTTAATTGGGTGCTCCAAGATCTCCCTTCTGTTCTGATATTTTCTAATCAACCTGGTCAAAAGATGTTATTACACATGTCTGGAACAGGTGGGACTTGAAGCCTTGCCGAAAAGGAGGAACACTAACACCGCATTCCAAAACCCCCTCCTTAGTTTTCTAAACACCAGCAGATGTAAGCCTTGTCTGTCCAACCTTTACTCATTAGACAACTTGCTCATTCTCGTACATTGGTTCTGCACTATTCAGACAACTTCCTGACATTTCTGCTTTGGTATGGACTAAAACATACTTGCTTCAAATACAAGTATCTGCATTGACTTCAGGGTGGCAAAACCGGAGTTACAAAAAAAAACACAATGTTGATTAACCAGGGAGTGGGAGTTTTTGGATAATAATAGACTGTGAAACATAGCTACATCTGCAAATATTGCAGGACTGATCCTCAGGAAAAGTTAACTGGAGCTATGAAAAATACCAGTGAGGAGCTATGGATTACTCTCACTTTCTCCCAAATTGTCCACGAGATGTGGATGTCGCTGGTTAGGCCCACATTTATTGCCCATCCTTGAGCTGCACCTTGAACCGCTGCACTGCTTAGAACATAGGGACAACTGCAGTGCTGTAAGGGAAAGAGTTCCAGGATTTTGACCTAGCAATGAACAAAACAGCAATAATTCCAAATCAGAAAAGGCGTGGAGCTTTTCAAAATTCTGTTCAATGGACGTGGGCATCACTGGCCGGACCAGCATCTGTTACCCATTCTTAACTGCACTGGAACTGTGGGCTCGTAAGGCTATTTTAATGGCAATTCAGAGCCAACTGCATTGCTGTGGCATGCAGTCACATCTAGACCAGACTGGGTAACGATGGCAGATTCCCTTCCTGAAAGAACATTAGCGAACCAGGTTGGCTTTATGACAACTGACAGTGGTTGCCCTTCAACTAGCATTTCTCAATTCCAATTTTTAAAAAAAAATTGGGGCAAAACTTGCAGGTAATGGTGCCTTATGCATGTCTTAACTGGTGCCTTTTCGATGGTGAACAGGCACTGAGGAGACAGGGGACTTGCTACTCGCCACAGAAACCCTAGCCTCTGACTTGCTCTTGTAGAGACGATATTTGTGTGACTGGTCCCGTCCAGTTTCTCGTCAATAGTTAGCCTTAAGTATTGAGAGAATGGTAGCTTTCCCGGAGGAGATCAATACAAGATGTCTATTGATCAAACAAGGGTGGAGCAATGGGTAGTCAATTTTTTTCACTTTCAGAATAACAAGGGCTTGGCAAACAGTATTTCAGCAGTGAGCTTACTACAGCACTTTACAACAAATTCCACACGAACCAAAACTAGCGTGGAACAGCAACGGGTTCGCAGGAGTTAAACTCAATTAGGTTCAACTATACTGAGAAATTGTCGGCAGCTTTCCAACAATTTCATTTGTCAGCATATTTACTATTGTTCAGACTCTGCAGCGATAACTTTACGTTGAACCTCCTCCAAAACGGGGTGCCCTGATAATGTATTGCTTCCGTCAGGTGCGCAGCTCCTGTTCGTTGAGTGGTCCCGGCAGTGGGTCTTCCAGGAATTGCCTGTCTTTTACTTGGACCTACTTACAGTCAGCTCACGCCACAGCTCTCCCTCTACGGGAAAGGCAGCTCTCGTCAGGGAGCCGCTGCTCAGGAACCGGTTTCTCCCCGAGCGTGGCTTGCACTGGCTGAGAGAGGACAGAGCGCTCAGGATGCAGGGCTGTCCAGAGTTGGGGATGTGTTGGATGCTGGAACAGTTGGACGCGAAGGTGTCATTTGGCATCCAATTCAACGATCTGTGCCATCCAGAGCCTCATGGACAACATGCACTGCCCTGAAGCCTCACGTGAAATTGAGCTTGGCTTCCAGATGAGCTGACCCTTATCTATCCAGAAGTTGACATTGACCGCGCACTGCAGGCCTCCTCCATGACCCTGTACCCAACAATCTGAGCTGTCTCAGGGTGGGGGAATCCTCCTGGTGCCTTTGCGAATGGCATGGAGGTGTTATGTGTAAAGGGTGGTGCTGCAACACCTTTGCCCAGACACACCTTGGCATGCACAGTGGAGGTCCCTCCACAAAGGGGTCCTTCCCCTTTCCCTCGGGGACCCGGGGTGGAGATAGCTGCATTAGGCTGTACTGTGCAACCAGAAGTGGAGTAAGTTCACTGAGTACCAGACCACAGGAAGCTTGTGGCTTAGAGGAGACGGTTTATCACGCCCACATAGACTGTCTCCCTTTGCAGCCCCTTCTTTAGTGTTTTTTTTTGAGGGGGCTGCTGCTTAAATTTGGGTTGCACTTTAGCCTCAGGCTCCTGATCTACAGCTACCTGGTGCGGGGAGGGGTGGACAGGTCTGCAGGTCTTTATCGTGGCTCTGCTCCTGGGCCTGGCCAGGATGGCCATTAACAGGTCCAGGCGGCAGCCCGAGGTGGTGCTCATCATTCCTGACTGTCTTTTCCTCTTTCGCGGTTACATCCGCACTCGGATATGCCTGGACATGGAGCTTGTGGTGCTCACTGGCACAGCCAAGGCCTTTAGAGATGGGTGGGCACCAACGGCCTGAAGTACATCATTATGCTGGACAACGTTATTTTAATTCAGTAAGTTTGTCTCATTCTATCCATTTCCGCTCAACTTGGATACATTGTCCCAGCAAGGGCTGTTTCATTATTATTGTTTTCTTCAACTTCCTGTTTTCATAAGAGTGTCAAGGGAGATTTGCAATGTATCAAGCCCCATGTTGGGACAGTGATGGCAGAACTACATTTTCCATTAACTTTTAGTCCAGAACAGTGGAGGGACACTGGAAACAGTTTCTGCATTGACAAACCAGGACATTTTTTTTAAAATTCATTCACAGGATGAACGCATCGCTGGCTAGGCAGCATTTATTGCCCATCCTTAGTAGCCCAGTTGGCAATTAAGAGTCGATCACATTGCTGAGAGTCTGGAGTCACATGCAGGCTAGGCCAGGTAAAGATGACAGTTTCCTTGCCTAAAGGACATTCGTGAACCAGGTGGGTTTTTCCCAACAATCGGCAATGGATTCACAGTCATCATTAGACCCTTAATTCCAGATATTCATTGAATTCAAATTCTACCATCTGCCATGGTGGGATTCGAACACGGGACCCCGGAACATTATCTGAATCTCTGGATTTACAGTCCAGTGATAATACCAATAGGCCATCGCCTCCCCAGGACAAGATACTGACAACGTGCATTTATACAGTGCAATTAAAGCATCTCAAGGCATTTAACAGGCACACGCTCAAAATCTGACAGCGAGTCTAATAAGGGACCAAGAGCTTGGTCAGAGATTGTTTTTAAAATGAGTAGAAAGCTGCCAGAGCCAGAGGAATGCAAGCTGAAAGAGAGAGACACCATAGAGGGGAGCATATAAGCAACAAATTAGGAGGAGTCAGCCATTCGGTCCTTGATCAATGCAACTGTCCACAAACTCCCGTCCCACGTCAAAACTGAAGACAGAATAAGAGGCTTTAAAAATACAAAGCTTTCTCTCTTCAACCTGTAGCCTGTCTAGTTGATCATTTTGAAAAGTTGCAGGACTTGTTAAACACTGCATATTTCATGAACCCCTTCAGAGCTGATAACTATCTTCACAGAACAGATTGTCGGAATCAATACACTAACACGCAAGCTAAGGCTTGGAAACACAATATCCCCAACAACCATCTGATAAATCTCAATCCTTCCCCAAAACCAGGAGAGCGACTTCTACCAGTGCTATCGTTTCCACCTCCCAGCCTTACAGTAAAAGTGACAGTATCAGTTTCTATCAAATTATAGGCCAATGTACGTTGTGGTGAAGTCTACCCTACGCTCATCACATGGATAAACAAGCAAATGGCAAGTAAAGGCTACTCTCACCTACCACAGCCCTCTTTACTCATCAGATAAATCTTGTAACACCAGCCTCCCCAGTCCTTAAATGCTAACTTCTTGCAATGCATATAAAAACCTCCGAATAATTACAGGAAGAAACTTTGGAAAATTCCCTAAGGCAATCAAGCACGCTCCAGGAGATCATGGCTGCCCATCTGATATGTTAACATACGCATTCACTCTATACATCACAAAGCTCATCGGGATTTTAACCATCAAATTAGTTCCAGACTTTATACTCAACCTAACCTCCCACATCATAACCTAGTTAACCGCATAACTTTTACTCTACTCGTTCCTCATTAGTCCAGTCAGTAACCAAATTGATCCCGCTTAATCTTGAGATCTGCTCAAAGCCAACGGAAGGGAATTTCACAGTCATCCTTGGCTGAATCGAAATGAAAGCAAAAAAGCTCAATATGCCTGCATCCAACAGAGGGCGGTTCACGTGTGGAGTGAACTTCCAGAAGATGTGGATGCAGGTACAGTTATAATGTTTAAAAGACATTTGGATAAGTACGCGAATAGGGAAGGTTTGGAGGGATATGGGCAAAACACAGGCAGGTGGGACTGGTTTAGTTTGGGAACATGGTCAGCATGGACTGGTTGGACTGAAGGGTCATAGCGCATGCAAACAGACCCTATGTTTTCAACTGAAGTTGATTATTTTTTGAGGAAGGGTCACTGGACCCAAAACATTGATTCTGATTTCTCTTCACAGAGGCTGCCAAACCTACTGAGCTTTTCCAGTGATTTCTGTTTCTGCTTTTGAAAATTTTTAAGTTCACAAACATCTGTTGAAGCTGGTTTGTCCTGAACTTTACTTGCGCGGCTCTCTGTCCCTAGTTGCCCTTGAGGTGGTGGCGAGCTTTTGAGCCACTGCAGTCCCTTTCATTTTGATAACTCTCTCTGCTGCTAAGGAGGAAGCTCACAGGATCTGGAGTCAACTTTTATCTCATCGTCAAACTTTTAACATTAGGCTCAGCAACTCTAAAGGATTCTCCAGGAGGCTGCACCAATGAAAGATTAATCCCCAGAATGTTGGCGCAAATAACCCAGAAGAAATTTTTAAAAAAAGGCTTTAGAAAAGTGCTTTTCATTTTCTTTGGACAATTTTATTAGTTGTAAAATTACTGGGGGCAGGTTGGATGGTCAACAAGTTGCAAATGAGCGATGAAGGCCATTTCCTCTCCAATTGGCACAGCTCAGCTTGACCAATGTCAGGGACACAAGGTGGAGTTATGTCATGAAACTTTTGGGAACATGCCCAACTAAATGGGCAACTCTACTGCACTTAATGTCTTACTCAGAATACACTGCTGACACAAAGCATGACATGGCACTTGGCTATTCCCCATCTGAATTAAAGACAGCAGTGAATTCACCAGAGGATCAGTTTAGATGTTGAACATGTTCCAGTCCATTTAGTCTATTTCCAAAATGCCAATCCTACCAGCTCCCCATTACAACAGAACAGTGCCCCACTTGGGGCTGTATAATCCGATTTTAGCTTTGCTTAAATCGTCGAGACACGTTTGACATCAAGGTAATGTGCAACAGGACATGGCACCAAAGACATCTAATAAAGCTGAAGACAACAGAGCTCAAGAAAAGCCTTTTAGTGGGTGAAATCATATTAGTCTCAGGATAATTGAGGGCGTTGAAAAGGCATCTATTCTGACCTCGGTCTTCCCTGCAATTCTTCTGTGTAGCAGCCCAAGCCCAACCATTTTCAGTTGTCTTATCAGTTATCTTCCTTCAGTCGCAAGTTCATGAATAGAGCAACCTGCTTAGAGACTCTGCAGTGATCAGCTCCATTCATAACTTCACCGACAAGCAAGCTGGTGCGGACTGCTCACAACAGAATCTAAATATCATGTTTGAGCTGAGAACTTTCACCTCACCTAAAAAGTAAGTCTCGGTTTTGTGAGGCATCCTTGCCTCTCAGCGAGAAGGTTTTAATTCTGCCAACGACTTGAGTACAGCCCTGAGCCAATGACAGTTTGGTGAGAAGATGCATCTATCAACTGTCCCATTAAAGAGAGATGGAATGGGGCTGCACGCATGGATAGAAACTATCTCCGAACTCTTAAAAGAAGGAACAGGGAAGCTGTCCTGGTCAATACTTATCTCTCAGTCTTCACCACCAAGACAAATTATTTGGGAGCAAATTGCTGCAGATGCTGGAATCTGTACTGAAAACAATAAAAAAAAAGATGCTGGAGATCACTGCAGGTCAGGCAGCATCCGAGGAGAGACAGCAAGCTAACATCGAGTCTAGATGAGCCTCTAGACTCAAATCATCAGCTTGTTCTCTCTCTATGGAGGGTGCCTGGCCCACTGATTTCCAGCATTTTTTGTTTTCAAGACAAATTAGTCATTTATTTCACTGCTGTTAGGAGACTTTGCTGTACACAATTGACCCCAGTGTCTTCATGCAACAATGATACGTTCCAGAGTATTTAATGAACTGAGGCGTTCGGGGTGTCTGGAGTACACGAAAGACGGCGCATAGTTGCAATGGCATTCTCTCTCTCCCTTCACTTTCAGTGGTGACCATCTCCCACAAGAGGAGACTCAACCAGCTCACTGACTTTCTCACCAGTATCCAGTGCGTTGACACGAATGACACCTAAAACATCGCTGACCAGAAATTTAACTAGACTGCACTTACCATAAACATGGCTTCAAGACACAAAGGAAAAGGTGCATCAACCACAATGAACATCTATTCCCTCAAATCCTTTCCACCACTTAACAGTCTGAAGACAGCCACATCTATATTCAATCTCAGCATCAAATACAGCAAAGTTGAGATGTCACCATTGCTTCTGAACTCAATCAATACCCATCTCCCACGCAATGCTGTCAGTAGCATGTGTACCTCCCAGCCCCAAAAATGACAATAACCTGGCAAACATTGTTTGCAGAGTATCCCAACTGGGACATGTACCAAGAAAATTCTAAAATACCATCATGGGACCACCATCAGCACAATGATTGCTGCAGTTCAGGACTCATCACTTCAACCAGCAACTACAGACATGCAATACATTAAGTCTAATGGGTGCCTGCCTCATCCCGAAAACAAAAAGACAGACAGTTTCAGAATCAGGGAGGGCTGAATGACCTGCAAGTGGAAGCTTTTCTTCTGAGCACCAGCAGCATGGGACAGACTCATCAACATTACTATTTATAGAGTCATCGAGGTTTATATCATGGAAAGATCTCCTTGGGTCCAACTTGTCCATTCTGACCAGATCTCCTAAATTAATCTAGTCTCATTTGCCAGCAGGTAGCCCATATCCCTCTAGCCCTTCCTATTCATATACCCATGCAGATACCTTTCAAATGTCTCCACCACTCCCTAAGGCAGCTCATTCCATACGCGCGCCACCTTTAGGTCCCTTTTAAATCTTTCCCCTTTCACCTTAAACCTATGCCCTCCAGTTTTAGACTCCCCCATCCTGGGGAAAAGACCTTGGTTATTCACCCTATCCATGTCCCTCATGATTTTACAAACCCCTACAAGGTCACCCCTCCGTCTCCGACACTGCAGGGAAAATAGCCCCGGCCTATTCAGCCTCTCCCTATAGCTCAAACCCTCCGACCCTGGCAACCTCCTTGTAAATCTTTTCTGCACCCCTTCCAGTTTCACAACATCCTTCCTATAGCAGTGAGACCAGGACCGAATGCGGTATCCCAAAAGTGACCTAAACAATTTTCTAAAAATGTTATAAATAGTAAGCTCTCATGACACATGTAGGCGATGCAGCTGGGATCAATTAGCAGTCCAAGAAAAAAAATGCATCAACACTGAAGCCCAGTCAGATTTCTTCCTCAGGCAAGAAGAGTCAAAGAGTGCGGCATTTCTTCCAGACTTTCTAAAACAAGGGAAATAAAAGCACTTTACAAAAACCGATTGATGCACAGCATTCCTGTTGATGCATGGGTGCCATCTGGAACATTTCTAAACATGAGCTACTTCCTGTTGAGTAACGGATGCATGTAGAACTGGGAACAAACACAGCCCTTCCCTCCCTTACCATGCAAGCTCGAGGTATGGCTGCAGATGATGGCTGGGCTCAAAATAAGAGGTGGTCATGCTTAAACACCAAACTTGCTAGGTTACCACAACTGTGGAGATAGACACTTTTCAAAAGCCACATGAGCACAAGACGTAAACAATATAACTGAACTCAAGATCTGTACTCTCTCGTGTTAGAGGAGTCGGAGGCGACTTAATCGAAACATGGACAATCCCGATAGAACTTGACCCAGTGGATGGGAAAAGAATGTTTCTTCTTGGTGGAGAATCTTGAACTAGGATCACAGTTTTAAAATAACACAACAGGGTGCCCCTTAAAGAAAGGCACGAGGTGAAAGATTTTCTGAGCGTTGTCTCTTTGGAATTCCCTTCCTCAAAAGGGGCAACGGGTGCAGAATCTTTAAATATTTTTAAGCCAGGGATAGACTCCCGATGGCAAAGGGAGTGAAAGATCATCAGGGGTATGCAGGAATGTACAATGGAGGTTAAAAATCAGAACAGCCACGATCATACTGAACGGCAGAGCAGGTTTGAAGGGCCGATTGGCCTACCATTGATTTTGTTCCTATGATTCCACCACCTGGCCTTGGAGCCATCATCAACGTTCTGATGGATCATGCGAAACAGGGATTCGTCGTGCCTTCTTCAATTCACCGTCCATCTAACATAGCAGCACCCTCAGGTGCTGCTGAGAGACACTACCAGAGCTTCTTATCAAAATTCTGCCAAGGCACGAGACTTGCATTTCAGGATGGGGAGATGGCCAGTTTCTGTAACACTAAGTGACAATCTAAGGAGCTCAGCAGAGAATGAGGGGTGGAATGGGGGTGCTGTTCACACCCATCTCCATGGGCAGACATCAGCTCTAGGCATCACCTAGGCCCAAAGGAAGTCACATGAAATTCAATTTTCCCCTTTCATTTCAAGGATTCTGGGACGTAGTTTGTACAGAAATGTGATGACCGTCAGGTCAGGATTATCCTCCTGTTTGCACCAGTAGTAGCTCAAGCTGCAGAGAGCCAATGGTAGCCCAATCCAGCCTGACACGGGCTCTCCTGGACCTGCTCTTGGCTTCGCTACTTCAAAGATTTGCCCATACACCAACCCCCCCCCAACTTCTTGTCTTTGCTCTCAACACCCAGCAGTTGGTTGAAAACCTATTTGCGACAGAGCAGCCAAAGAGCTTCCTGCATGGTGGCAACAGGGCCAGTCAGAATAAATGCTCCTCGACCTCCAGTCAGAGGTTATCCCCTCCAATGCTGTCCTCCTCACCAATTACAGTTTCTGCCCCAGAGGGTCAGTAAGGAAGGACTGAACCAGTGAGTGAAGGAGCAGTTCCTCAGATTCTGTCTGTCCCTGCACATTGCTCTGCCAATCACAACTCCATAGGTCAGTCTCTCACTGACATCGTCGTTGCAGTTTCTCTTTTAGGCTCCAAACCTTCGTTAGCTCTAACGGTTTGAGTGCATGTGCTTAAAAAAAAGTAGTAGATTTCCGAGATGTCAATGTCCAGGACGCTGTTGAAGGAATCTTCAACTGTTTGAATGATGCTCCTGCCCACATAGAGCGAGAAAAGGAATGCTTGACGATCGAAGTGCCTAATGCCATTCACGACTTTTCGGGCACTGAAGCAGCCCATTACCAACTTGCATGTTTTGGACAGAATCCAGGCTTGGGCTGATATGGGTAGATAATATTTGTGCCAGACAACCACCATCACAAACAAGATAAAAATCTAACCAATTCTCGACATTCGATTTCATCACCATTGCAGGATTCCCCACCAACATCGTGGTGTCATCACTGATCAGAAACTAAACAGGACTAGCAATAAAGATACAGGGCACAAGGGCAGATTAGGCGATGGGAAACCTTTGGCAAGCAAATCACCTTCTGACTCTCCAGAGTCTTTCCGCTATCTGTGAGTTAAGAATGTATGATGGAGCACACTCCATTATATGAATGAGTGCCACTCCAAGAACACTCAGGAATCTCTAACACCATTCAGGACTAAGCAACCCACTTGACATTCATCATCCTAAACTTTCACTCCCTCCTCCTGATAGTGGCGGCCTTCACAAGACGCGTTCCAGCAGCTCAGTGTATCCTCTTCAACAGCATCTTCCAAACCTATGAACCTCGTCACGTATAAAGGACAAGGGCAGCAAGTGTATGGATTCACCACCAAAACCTTCCCTCCAAGTCAAACACAATCTGACTTGAAAACTATATCAGTATTCCGTGTAGACACCATGTACCTGGAAATCCCTGGAATATTGAAAATGCCCACAGTTATTTCACCTTGGTGCCTTAAATGAGGGATGGTTCAGCATTTGGTTCGAATTAAATATGAACCCCTGACCAGAGGCTGCAAGGAGAGAGTGTTGCCACCGTTTGCATCACTAAGCCTCCTCACACATTGTTTATGCAAATTCACTCTAGAATAATTTCTATAGTTAGCAAATTTGACATGTGCGCGCGGTGGAGTGGGTTCCACGATTATTCACAAGGGAGAATTCACAAATGAATACAACCCAATTTAACTGAGCGTTTGGAAGATCAAAACTGTTTTGATTTGCTTTCAGAGTGGGGTGGTCCTGCAGAACAATGCAATGAAAGCATCCAGCAGAAGGTCAGGCCATGATCAAACCTGTTGTGATGCATCTCAGTGGTACCTGATAGCCCCACCACAGCTGTGCTGTAAGTTGTACATTTAACACATTCCACATTATGCCTGAAAATAAATCACCGACTCCCCACACACCAGGGTTCAGAACTTAAGCACACTAGCTAGTTAGTGCCAACAGACGTGGGGGCATCCTAAGATGCCAGCCCTTTGCTAAACCAAAACAAAATTCAGTGGAGATGACAGCTATATAATATGGACGAGCAAACGTAATTTCAAATATGACTTCACAGGATATCCTTTTCAACCTCCTACCTTCGCAAATTCGATCAAGACGTGCTCGTTTTACTTTGTGTTTGTCCATTACAGGCACAGACATGACGGTTAGTGATCAAGGATCAGCACGCTGACGACTGACGGTGGATTATTTTGTTCACCACTGCAGAAACTGGAGGCATCAGACAAAGGTTCACAGGTTTCAATATTTCCAAAAGCTCGTATTCACCTGTTTTTGAAAGTAAAAGGATAAATTTAAGTAATTTCCAGCTAGTACGGATAGGATTTTCCTTTTCCTTAATTATCACGTGATTCTAACCTGCAGATAAGACATAAGCGTATAAAGGATGACAATCCCCATCATCATGCTACACCATTCACTTATCATCCTGTACAGATTTGGATCCCAAACCATACGCAATGGCAAGTCACACATGGAAATTAATTCAATGCCCTTTTTTATTTCCAGTACCATTTCCTAAGTAAACACCCACCTTCCTGGTCACTAACTTGCACGCAGAGCAACCTGAGGCAACTCCACAGAGTATGAGATAACAAGCATGGGGCTGGATGAACACAGCAGGTCAAGCAGCATCATAGGAGCAGGAAAACTTGACGTTTCGGGCCTAAACCCTTCATCAGAAAAATGATGAATCTGCATCTGCAGTACCTTTTATCTCTCCACAGAGTATGACTAAGCCACACTGTTAATTCTGAGCTTTATCACGATGATATTCTCTTCCAGCTACCCTTTCATCTTCTATAAGCCTAAGTTATTTAAAACTTTGCTGCCTGTATTCTAGCTCTTACCAATTCCCTTTCGTCCACCCTTTCCATACCGTGAACTGGAGAGAGTTCAGAAAAGATTGGCCAGGATGTTGCCGGGAATGGAGGAAATCATGAGGGCCATAGATAGCGTGAATGACAAGGATCTTTTCCCTCGGGTGGGGGAGTTCAAAACTAGGGGGTATATTTTAAAGATGAGAGGAGAAAAATTTAAGGAGGGTATGATGGGCAACCTTTTTTATTTTACACAGAGGATGGTTTGTAGGTAGAATGAACTTCCTGAGGAAGTGGTGGATGTGGGTACACTTACAACATTTAAAAGGCATTTGGATAAGTTAATGAATAGGAAAGGCTTGGAGGGATATGGGCCAAACACAAGCAGGTGGGACTAGTCTAATTTGGAAAGATGGTTGACGCAGACTAGTTAGACCAAAAAGTCTGTTTCCATGCTTTATAACACTTCAACTCTAAAATGCCTTTATTTTCCATCCTCATGCTCAAGTCAACCCACGACCGAACTGCTGACACCTCTGCATGCACTACTCGCTCTGTAACCTTAAGGTCTAGGTATGAAGAACTATAAAATTTCCTTCCTAAACCTCTCCACTTTCTTCAAAAAGCTCCTCCACACCCTCTTGGTCAGCTGTCGTAAGACTCCCTTAACTTAGCTTTCTGTCTGATAATGTTCCCTGAAACACCCTGGGGATCTTTTACCACCTAGATAAGTGCAAATAATGGTCAGTGTTCCATAAAACATAGAAACCTAAGCTACTTACCTCTATATATACCTACAGCTGAAACACTGATCCATGCTTTTGGCAATTCCAGGCTTGACTGTTCCAACGTTTTTTTCATTCTGTGAACTTCAAAATAACCAAACCTTACGTACCCATTTCCAATCTCACGCCAAGTTCACTCACCATTACCCATTTGTTGCTGACCTATATTCACGATTAGTTTAATCCCTTGAATTTAGAATGTACAGTTTCATGTTTAAATCTCTTTAGCCTCTCTTAATCTCTATCTTGTTCTGAAAGTCTGGTCTCTCATGCACCTCTTCATTGTGTCCTGTAATTGGCAGCTATACCATAATTGTAGACTCCTGTGCTCTGGAATTTCCTTTCAAATGGATTATCTCAGTCTTACCCTTCAAGATGGTCTTGAAATCCAACACTTTACCCTTCATTGTCCCTCTCTTTGAGGTTGGTTTCTGTCTGATTACCTCTCATGGTTAAGGGCCTTGTGTAGTTTACAAATATTTTAGACAATAACATAAAAGAAGTCAATGTTGTAAATTGCGGGCCAAGTAAAAGGGGAGGCGATGGCCTAGCGGTATTATCACCGGACTGTTAATCCAGAGACCCAGTCAATGTTCTGGGGACCTGAGTTTGAATCCCACCACAGCAGATGATGGAACTTGAATTCAATAAGTGAGTCTAATGATGACATGAGTCCATTGTCAATCGTCAGGAAAACCCCATCTGGTTCACTAATGTCCTTTAAGGAAGGAAACTGCCATCCTTACCTGGTCTGGCCTACATGTGACTCCTGACCCACAGAAATGTGGTTGACTCTCAACTGCCCTCTGGGCAAATAGGGAAGGGTAATAAATACTGGCCTATCAAGTGATGCCTCATCCTGTGAATGAGTAAACTAAATTTCACTCACCCTTGACTAGGGATTAGTAATTAGACCGTCTAGTATCAGCTAACTCAGCGCATACGGGAGATGGAATCTAGCCTGGTCTATCTGAATGAAATGATAAAATTATAGGGGGTGGGACCACATCCCATTACTGGGTACACCACATAGAAACATTAATCTTGCCCTTGCCAGAGATTCGTGAACACATTCAGCTTCTTGTATCAACCATGACCAGTTTGATCAAGACCAGCCAATTTAGCAGAAAACAGGGCTGTAAACAACAGCCTTTTTAAACAAATTCAAATTCTTACAACCCTTACGACAGCATCTGTAGCTTCCACAAGTCCAAAAACAGTTGAGAATCCATTCTGCAATTAACCCTTCATAGCTTCATGAAACATAAATTATCTGTAGACTACTAGAAATGCCCACATCACGTACAATTAGAGGGGAAACAAAAGGGGAAATGATCAGGCGCGAAACTGCACTAAAGCATTCAAGCATTCTGGTGAAATGAGCATGAGACACACATTCGGCAAGTGTGGCTCAGTTGAATATAGACCCATGTACAACAAGAGGAACCCGCTTAAAAAACTAAAGGCCACATGATGTCTGTCTCTCAAAAAAAATCACTAATGACCAGAAAGACAGAAATCAAGGAATCAAGGAAATATTTGTTAACAGACCGATGGAATAAGCACAGAAATGCAGTTTTTAACCTACACAGAAGGATTTTGACAGATTTGAAACATTTATTGCATACAAGGAGTGCACATATTCACATATTCAGAGTGAAGAAAATGTTCATACCCAAAACATCAACCCTGTAACACTTTCACACAACAAAATACCCATTACTGGCTCCTGACAAAATATTTTCAGGAGTATGGAACACAAACAGATAATGATTCAATACAACTAATTACCCTGAAACATCTGAGGCCTCTTCTGGAGTTTTGTGTATCATTCTGGTAACCCTGTCATAGGAAGGATGTTATTAAATTAGAAACGGTTCAGAAAAGATTTACTAGGATTGCTCCCAGGAATGGACAACTTGAGTTGAATAGGCTGGGACATTCTTTCCACTGGAGAGGTTGTGGTTGAGGAGTGACCTTATGGAGATTTATAAAATCATGAGGGGTATAGATAAGGTGAATAGCAAGGGTCTTTTCCCTAGAATGGGACATTTTTTTAGAATGAGAAGCGAAAGTTTAAAAAAGGACACAAAGGGCAACTTTTGTTTTTACATACAGAGGAAGTGGCAGATGCAGGTACAGTAACAAGATTAAAAACACATTTGGATAAGTGCTTGAATAGGAAAGGTTTGGAGAGATAATGGGCCAAACACAGGCAATGGGATTAGTTTAGTTCAGGAACATGGTCGGCATGGACTAGTTGGACTGAAGGATCTGTTTTCATGCTGTATGACTCTACGACATCCTCAAACTTCTGACTCATATCAGTTGAGCATTACAATTCCCATGTCCCCAGGGTAGTACAAATGCCTGTTTCTAAACAGAGCTCAACAATAATAAATCACTCACCCCACTCTCAATTTACAAGAAAGTTGGGTAGGTTTTGTACCAAATATTCCTGCTATAAAACTCAGACATTTAATCTTTTCAAGCAGTGGGCTTAATTATGCAGATATTCAGTCAAGACCAAGAGCTTACTACGAGTGGAACTGATCTATTCTATTATCTGTATGTGCTTCATGGGATCCTGTTCACTGATCCCAAACATTTTCCATGGAAACTACAAACCAACAGCTTTTATTATGATTATACACCAACTCTAACTCAACCTAATTTGCACCTTTTGTGGACAATCACTAAGGTCATTTCCACCACTCGCATTTTTGCTTTAAATAATAGGATCCTTGGAAGTGAGCATTGTTGGCATGTTGTCAATGCATTACTCAATCCCAAGATATCCTTGAGACGGTGCTATTGAGCCATGTTTTTGCAGTACAAGACTAAGATGATCCCACATTGCTAGTTGGTAATCCTTCCGATATTCTGATGAAGAGTCGCTGGACAAGAACCGTTATCTTCCCACTGTTGCTGCCAGGCTTGCTTAGTTGCGAAATTAGTTTTGTTTTTGTTTCTGGTCTCCAACATCCACATCTCTTTATTATAAATAACAATTCAAGTCAGGATGGCACACAACTTGGAGGGGCATCTAGACGTGATAGCTCTCCTATGTGGTTTGTCCTTGTAGACCCAAACACTTAAATGAACTGCAGGAATTGCTCCTTAAACGATCAGGGGGATGTCAAGTACACATGACACAAACCTACCAACTCAGGAAGTCTCCTGGAAATCAGCATTTAGACTATAGTGAGATGCTGGATTTTGGAAAGGCAAATCAGGGCAGGACTTACACGCTTAATGGTCAGGTCCTGGGGAGTGTTGCTGAATACATGCACCGTGGAGTGCAAGTTGATAGTTCCTTGAAAGTGGAGTCACAGGTAGATAGTATAGTGAAGAAGGCATTTTGTACACTTGTCTTTTTTGATAGTGCATTGAGTATAGGGGTTCAGTGGTCATGGACATTGGTTAGGCCACTGTTGGAATAGTGCGCGCAATTCTGGTCTCCCTGCTATAGGAAAGATGTTGTGAAACTTGAAAGGATTCAGAAAAGATTTACGAGGATGTTGCCACGGTTGGAGGGTTTGAGCTATAGGGACAGGCTGAATAGGCTGAGGCTATTTTCCTCGGAGCATTGGAGGCAAAGGGATGACCTTATACAAGTTTATAAAATCAAGAGGGGCATGGATAGAGTAAACAGTCAAAGTCTTTCCCCTGGGGTGCGGAGTCCAAAACTAGAGGGCATAGTTTTAAAAGGGACAGGGAAAAGATTTAAAAGAAATCTAAGGAGCAACATTTTCACACAGAGGATAGTGCTTGTATGAAATGAGCTGCCAGAGGAACTGAAGGAGGCAGGTACAATTACAACCTTTAGAAAGCATCTGGACAGGTACATGAAGAGGAAGGGTTTAAGAACGATATGGTCCAAATGCTGGCAAGTAGGACTAGATTTCTTTTGGATATCTGATTGGCATGGACATGTTGGACTGAAGGTTCTGTTTCCACGCTGTATACCTCTATGACTCTATAATTTCTACATCATTAGTGCAAAACCACAGTGTGGCAGTAAAAAGGTAAACACCAACATCAAACAAAATTCTGAAAGTACCTCGCTGTCAAGGTACAAGTGAAAACCAAGTCAGTCTTTGCATTGCTGCAGTTGTACTAGTTAAAAAAAATGCATGAGGGAGTATTTTCAATTCAATTCACAATCCTAGGAACTGAGTTGGTTTTATGGATATAAAATAACATGCGATGAAATCGAGACCAAAAAAAAACTAGCCTGCACGATCCAAAGTAGCTGTAACAATTTTCTGATCCTACCTAAACTGGGCCTTGGGTAGTAGAGATTAGAAGGAACACTGCTAGACTGGAACACTACATACAGGCACGGATTGCAGAGGCTTTGCGCTTCATTATTCTTCTCGCCTAAACAAACAGGGGAAATCCCCTGTGCTTGCTGCACTTATTCGTTACCTTAAGTCCTTCCCTTTCACAAAAAAGTGCTCCAGCTTCTTAAACCATGCTGCTTCCTGTTGGTTCCCACAGCGAGGCTGATCCTACCGGAAATACAAAGAAAGGAGGAGAAAAAGGAGGCAGATGAGATGAGAACTAAATAAATGAAGAAAAGGCGTGTTAGCTGCCACTAAAAGTGTAGCGAGTCAAACACAGAGACAGCACGTTGCTCAGCGACGGCTTTTACATTCCCATTTGATACACCGCGTTCTATAATACTCACACTCGCTACAATGTTGCCGCTCCGCACATCCGAGAAGCCCGACGCGTGACCACCACGCACTAACGTCACCACGCGCCCCAGCCCCGCCTCCCGCCGCGCCCCTACGTCACTGCGCACCGCTGGACCCGCCCCTTCGGCTGTCGCACGTCACCGCGCCCCGCAGGCCGCGACTCGCCCCGCGCGTTCCCCTCCCCACGCACCCCAGGTCCCGCCTCCCACCGCCACCGAACGTCACCGCGCACTGCGTCCCCTCCCCTCCCCCCCTACCGTACTCCGCCTCCGAGAGAACAAGCATGGGGCTGGATGAACACAGCAGGTCCAGCAGCATCATAGGAGAGAGGTACTCCACCTCCAACCGTCACCACCGCGTCAACCGCTCACGGCAGCTCCCGCCTCCGTCCGCGACCACACGTCACCGCGCACCCCTGGCCCCGCCTCCTTGCGTCGAGACGTCGAACGCGGCGGCCTCAACAGCGAGGATCGTGGCCGCCGCGCGGTCGGGCGGTAAATTAAACAGAAAACCGTTATTTTCTTTGCATGCTCCCGCCCGCCGACATCTTTATCCCATAACGATTTAATGGGGAGGAGTCATTGATAACTGGAGACTTCCCCTTCAATTCCCTCAAACATGGAGATTTTTGAAGTGCTGCTCTTTTTGTCTAATTCGGGATGAGGGCGTCGTTGGCCAGCGCAACAGTTATTGGCCATTCCTAATTACCCAGAGGGCAGTTCGGAGTCAACCACATTGCTGTGGGTCTGGAGTCACATATAGGCCAGACCAGGTAAGGATGGCCGTTTGTTTTACAACAGTTGATTCATGGTCATCATTAGACTCTTAATTCCAGATATTTTATTGAATTCAAATTCCACCATCTGCCATGACGGGATTCGAACCCAAGTCCCCAGAATACTACCCGAGTCCCTGGATTAATAGTCCAGCGATGATACTACTAGGCCGTCACCTCTTTTATAACCTCCATCCTAACAGGGACGATGCTCTGTAATCCCTCCAGGCACATACACTATCTCCTAGTCTGTTGGAACGTTCCAGAATGTGGGGGAAATCAGCAAATTTAAACGAATGCACCACCTCCAGACCTTTTAAAACCGTTGGATGGAATCCGTCGGTCCCTGGAGACTTCTTGATCTTTACTTCTACACGAAGACCTGTCTCAGTAACCGGTCCCTGTTCGTCCTCCTTCCCTTGCGCCTCTTAAATTGTAGTTACATTTGGGTTGTTATTTGTGTTATCCACAGTTCCTCTCATCTGTGTTCTTCGAATTTATTCCTAAAATTTTGCACCGAGATACCTTTTGTATGTAAGATGGCGCAAAGGTCCATAATACTGGATGTTTTATTTCTTTATTTTTCTAATTTATTCCTAAGAACCTGGCACTGTAAGAACCTGGCACTGTAAGTGGTGGCCTTGTAAATATGACAATAGACCTAATTATAATTCTTGTCCTACAAATACTCCCTTTTCAATGCCTCGATTTAACCTGTCCCGAGTATATTGTTGGGGAGTGCCTTCCAGCTCCTAACTGTGTTCTCCATGTTAAACAGTTTTGTGTTCCATTGCACTATTCAGAAAGCCAAAGATACCATATGCATCATTAACTGCTTTCGTAATCTATCCTGCCACTTCACTGGTTTACGCGCAAACACATACAGGTCCATCTTTTGCTGTACTCTTTTTAGATTTAGGTGCTTTATTTGTCTTGCTCTGTATTTCCTTCAAAATGTATCACTTCCCAATTTCCTGCATTGACTTTCATCTGCTTCTTGTTTACCCATCTATGTCCCTTTGAAGATCTATGTTATCCACATGGTTCACAATGCTTCCAAGTTTTATATTGTTGCAAGTTCTGAAATTGTGGGAAAGCCCAGCAGGTCTGGCATCATCTGTGAAGAAAAAAATCAGAGTTAACGTTTCAGGTCCAGTGACCCTTCCTCAGAATGGGAGGAGCAGAACTCCTTCAAGGTGGGCATGCCTAGAAGGGATGTGGCAGTGGGTTAAATACTAAATAAAAACAGAAAGAACTGCCGATGCTGTAAATCAGGAACTGAAATAGAAGTTGCTGGAGAAGCTCAGCAGGTCTGGCAGCATCAGTGAAGAATATATCAGAGTTAATGTTTCGGGTCTGGTGACCCTCAGAATTTCATCACAGGTGCTGCCAGACCTGCTGAGCTTTTCCAGCAACTTCTGTTTTTGCTCCAGGTTAAACTGACTGGTCTGTGGTTGTTGGACTTGATAATGGTATTTGGACAAGGATATAACACATCAAGTCTCCAGTCATATGGCATTATCCCTGAGTGAGGACGATCAGAACATTATGGCCAGTGCAGTCATAATTTCCATTCATTCTCTCAATATCCTTGTGTGCTTCTCCAGTGGTCCTGGATGATCAAGTGCAGACTGCCCAAGCAAAGTCCCAGGATGTTGGATCACCTAAACTGTAGAAAATGAATTTGACACAACAGATTTAAACTATCCCTTTTTTTTCCCCCATTCGTGGGATGTGGCGTCGCTGGCTAGGCCAGCATTTATTGCCCAGAGGGCAGTTAAGAGTCAACCACGTTGCTGTGGGTCTGCAATCACATGTAGACCAGGCCAGGTAAGGATGGCAAATTTCCTTCCCCCAGGATATTTGTGAACCAGCTGGGTTTTTCTGAACAATCAGCAACAGATTCATGGTCATCATTAGACTCTTATTTCTAGATTATTATTAAATTCAAATTCCATTATATGCCATGGTGGGATTGGAACCCAGGTCCCTACAACGTTTCCTGGGTCTCTCAGTTAATAGTCTTGCAAAATACCACCAGGCCATAGCCTACCCTGATGACTTATGGTCATTGAATGTGGTCACGAATTGAACGTTTGAAAGGTGGCCCAATCTGACACATGTCACTGCATTATAAACTTAATGGTTTTACAGAATTACATTTGAAATAAAACTTGTGGTCAATTTAAAAAACAATCACATCTACAAAGATGGAAAGATGTGACTTGGTCCTAAAGTCAACTCAAAAAAGCATGATGCAATTGAAAATAGCAATCTTGAATAAAGTCGTATCACCAAAGTTATGACTTCAACAAGATTGTTGATGTTCCAATTTGTGTTCTTGAATATTGCTGACAAGAGAGATTATTATGCTGGAGTTTTGTATCTTGCACTCATCAGAACAAACACAGGCCAAATTTGCTACAGCTGGCAGCAGCTCTTTTGAAACAAACTGTTTGTGGGTGCAGCTAATTATGGAGCACAAGTCTTCGAGATTACAGCTGGGATGTTGCTTCTTGCTATATCTAATGCCTTCAGCAATTCCTTCATATCACGTAGAGTGAATTGAATTGTCTAAAGACTAGCATCTGCAACGTTGGGCACCTTTGGAAGAAGACGAGTCGGATCATCCACTCAACACTTCTGGCTGAAGATTAATTGTAAATTCTTCAGCCTCGTCTTACTGCAGTGATATGCTGTGCTCCCCCATCAGTGAGGATGGGGACATTTGTTGAGCCTCATCCTCATCCTTATTCGTTTAATTATCTACTCTATTCATGACTGAAGTGCGGCAGAGCATTGATCTGACTCATTGGTTATAGGATCATTGTGTACATCACCAGCTTCTTCCACTGCTTAGCATGCATGTAGTTCAGAGTTTAGTTTTACCAGTTGAAATCTCATTCTCAGGTGTTGCAAGAGCTGTGCACTGCAAGGAAAAAGAACTTCCGTTTTTTTGAAAAAAAGGTATTTTACAGGATGGCTGCATAATTTCACAGGAAGGAACTCAACACTGATGGTGAACTCTGCTTTTTTGTTGCCCTGGGTTCCTGCAATGTGCAGACAGTCAGGAGCTGAGGATTTGTTCACAATTAACTGATCAGGTTGGAACTGGAAACATGTTACAGAGACACAGACACTGAGAGAGAGAGAGATACAGAGAGACAGAAAAAGAGAGAGAGATACAGAGATACATACAGGAGTGTGTGCAGTTGTGTGTCCCAGCAGAAGCTGCCCGCTCTCTGCAGTAAACTTGGAGAACATTAGTTACTTTTCCTACAACAGTTGCTGTGACCTGTGACTTTGAAATGATAAATCAGAGACAATTTCCAAGCGAACCAGTCCTTCTACACTTCATACACACCAGTGAAAGCTTCCAGAGAAAGAGAAGTGAACACCAAGGTCCTGGCTAGCCAAAGAACTATCATCTCAACTTCGGAAGCAAGTGAACTGAACTCTCCAGTTTTTCTTTCCCTCCACTAATAATCTATTTTTGGACAGTTGATAAGAGGATTAGAAGTGTTAGTTAGTAATGTCAGGCACCAATGGTTTCTGTTGGTTTCCCTGTGACTATAATATGATTGTTTATAATAAGTGATCATTTTTGTTTAGCTCTGAAACCTGATCTTTGCTTTCTGCCAACCTTGAATTTGGATAATGTGCATACCTTAAAAATCTTTCGATAAGAGATCAGGAGAAGCAGTGCTCGATTTATAGTGTGGTACGCCAGTTCTGCTTCTTTGCGCTGCTTCTTTGCCTTTATTAGTCAATGCATTGAGTACAAGAGTTGGAAGGCCATGTTGAGGCTGTACAGGACATTGGGTAGTCCACTTTTGTAATACTGTGTGCAATTCTGGTCTCACTGCCATTGGAAGGACGTTGTGAAACTTGAAAAGATTTACAAGGTTTTGTCAGGGTTGGAGGTGTTGATCTACAGCGAGAGGCTGAATAGACTGGTGCTGTTTTCCCTGGAGCATCGGAGGCTGAGGGGTGACCTTATAGAGGTTTATATAATCATGAGGGGCATGGATAGGGTGAATAGACAAGGTCTTTTCCCCAGGGTGGGGAGTCCAAAACTAGAGGGCATAGGCTTAAGGTGAGAAGCAAAAGATTTAAAAGGATCAAAGGAGCAACTTTTTCATATAGAAGATGGTGCATGTGGTGGAGGCTGGTACAATTAAACCATTTAAAAGGCATCTGGATGAGTACGTGAATAGGAAGGGTTTAGAAGGATATGGGCCAAATGCTAGCAAATGAGATTAGATTTATTTAGGATATCTGGTTGACATGGATGACTTGGACCGAAGGGTCTGTTTCCGTGCTGGACAGCTGTATGGCTCTATGGTCTGCAGTCCTCCATTCCTCTTTGAACTTCATTTACTCCTCTATCTTGATGGTAATGATGAAGTGAAAGACGTGCCAGGCTATGAGGTTACGGAATATATTTGTTGAATACATTTTCTGCTCCTGTTGATGGACACAGTGCCTCCTGATTGTCCAGTTTTGAGCAGTGAGATCTATTCAGAATCTGTTCCCCTTCAGTGCAGTGTCAGTACCTCATAACACCATGAAAGGTTTAATACCCAGATGGGACTTTGTTTCCACTGTGCCTACCAACACTGGGATGAACAAATCCATCCGCAACAAGTAGGGTGGTAAAGAGATGAAGTAGATTTTTCATCCTTGTTGGTTCTCTCTCAACCTGGCACAGTCTGATCTATGTTTTTCAATGCCTTCAGTTCAACCAGTCTCTCAATTAGGGGAGGCAATGGTTTAGTGGTATTATCGCTAGACTGTTAATCTGGCAGACCTGGGTTTGAATCGCACCGCAGCAGATGGTGGAATTTGAATTCAATAATAATCTGGAAATTAAAAGTTTAATGGTAACCATAAACCATTGTCAATTGTAAGGAAAAACACATCAGAATCACAAATGCCTTCTAGAGAAGGAAACTGCCTCCTTCCCTGGTCTGGCCTATATGTGGTTGACACTTAACTCCCCTCTGGGCAATTAGGGATGGGCAATAAATGCTGGCCCAGCCCGTGACAACAATATCTATGGATGAATAAAAAAAAAATTCTGGAACATTTTACTGAGAAAAACCTTGAAAGATCAGTTGGAACTCTGTGTCTTTTACCGTTTCTGGTGCTTAGCTTAATGCTGGTAGTTTCTTTGGAGTTTTAGTCTTTCTCAACTTTGTAGCCATTTTTATATAACTGTGCAACTTGCTAAGCTGAGCAAACTTGGATGAATTTAAATTGAACAATTTTCTTCAGTTTTCTTTTGTGAGGAGAGAGGTATCATACACATTCTCACCTTTTGAAATCACCATCATTACTATGAAAGCTCATCTCCTGTGCATTTGTAGAGTAAAGCTCCCCCTACTGTTTCATCAAACAATCCCAGGCCAGAATAAAACAAAAAAATTGTGGATGCTCCAGATCTGAAACAAGAACAGAAATTGCTGGCAAAACGCAGCAGGATCTGTGGAGAGAAGGCAGATTTAATGTTTCAAATCTGGTGACTCTTCATCAGAACGGGCCAGGTCAAGTGTAATACAAACAAAGAGATTGCAAGAACTGCAGATGCTGGAGTCAGAGATAACACAGTGTGGAGCTGGAGGAACACAGCAGGCCAGGCAGCATCAGAGGAGTAGGAAAGTTGACATTTCTTTTCTGAAGAAGGGTCCCAACCCAAAATGTCAACTTTCCTGCTCCTCTGATGCTGCCTGGCCTGCTGTGTTCCTCCAGCTCCACACTGTGTTATAATACAAACTAAAGCTTGCAGACATCTGGATGGGTATGTGAAGAGGATGGGTTCAGAGGGATAGAGGCCAAATGTTGGTAAATGGAACTAGATTAATTTAGGATATCTGGTTGGCATTGACAAGTTGAACCTAAGGGTCTGTTTCCGTGCTCTATGATTATATGTTGAAACCTGTATCTCCACTGTCCCCTTAGACAATTCCAGGTTACTTATAGGAGGGCTTAGATGTAGAGTATAGCTTATTCTATATTACCCCGTGACTCATTTGTGAGTTAGGTGTGGCACAGGTTAGATTCCAAACAAAGATCCTTGGGCAAAATGTTACGGGGGTGGGGTTACAGACTCCTTGTTCCACTGGAACGCCAATGGCAAGCCAACAGAATGAGAAGCTCACCCCAGAGGACTGCAACATGTTCGAGTGGGCTGAGTTGGTGGAAAATTGCACTTCCACAATCACTGCCCAATCACGGGAGGAAGGTCTACCTCCAGAGCTGTATCAGCAGTGCCAGGATCTCGATAGTGTGTGCAGCGCCAGCACTACAACCAACCCGAACCGATCGATCGCTGGAGGGAGATAAGTTTAAAGTGTGGGGCAGGAAGTGTTTGCACAGCTTAGGGAGGACGGTGAGGATGGGGTGGATATCAGAAAGCAGGCAGCAAGGAAGAGGGGCACCCTCGAAAGGTAGTACAACTCCCGTCGCCACTTGCTGTCATTTTCAAAACATTTATATAAAGCACAGGCTGACCACTATAATTGAGCAGCATATTATCGGGGTGAAGTAGCTTGTTCACAAACTGAATTAATCCATAATTATTTATATTCTAGAATCCCTACAGCGTGGAAGCAGGCCATTTGGCCCATTAAATCCACATCGACCATATGGGTGGCACAGTGGTTAGCACTGCTGCCTCACAGCACCAGGGACCCAGGTTCAATTCCACCCTCAGTTGACTGTCCATGTGGAGTTTGCACATTCTCCCCATGTCTGTGTGGCTTTCCTCCCATAACCCAAAGACATGCAGATTAGGTGGATCGGCCATGCTAAAATGCCCATAGTGTCCAGGGATGTGCAAGCGGATGTGCAAGCTGTGTGGGAATTACAAAGGTAGGGAGGGTCTGGATGGGATGCTCTTTGGAGGGTCAGTGTGGACTTGATGGGCCAAATGGCCTGCTTCCACACTATAGGGATTCTATGACCATCTGAAAAGCATCCCACCAAGACCCACCTTCCTACCCTATCCCTGTAACCCTGCATTTCCCCATGGCTAATCCACTTAGCCTGTACGTTCCTGGAAAGGAAACTGGAGGAAGGCACCCAATGCTGGAATCGAACCCAGGACCCTGGTGCCGTGAGGCAGCAGTGCTAACCACTGAGCCACCATGCCACTCCATTTATTATTAATATGGTACTGCCAATTTCATACCAAGGTCTGGAGGTGAGTTTGATGTTGGGTAGACATGAAGTGTGCTGGGTGCCCATCTTATTTTATTTACTATTCCCTCCATACCACCCAGACTGAAAAAAGAACAGTATCTTTGTCAACCTTTGACAACTGAAGAACTCACCTAGTACAAAACAATTGCTGTGAGTAAACCTGTCTGTTCCATAGCAACAAGGCTGAATTTGTACAATGGACTAGCTCAAGATTAGTTAAAACTAACTTTACTTAGGGCATTGGCAATCATTGAATTAAAAGACTTCATTCTGTCCGATCTGTGGCAGATTTGAAACCATTTCACATTGCTTCCTGTGAAAAGACTTGCAGGTCTTGCTTCCCTAATCACTGACGTTATTGACAAATGTCTTTTGAAATGGAATGCTTCAAGGGTCAGAGCAAGCAGCATTTCAATCCACATATGACAAACTGATTAGATCCAGCCAGCAGTCCCCTGAATATGATCACGCTGAACTTGTGTGAAGTGTATTCATCAACTGGGAGCACATTTTGTCAAGTTGCCGTTTTGTTTTTCCATGCAGTGTCAAGTTTGGAAAGTACCGAGTATTTTTTCCACATGTCCTACAGCTAGAACACAAGCCACAAATCCATCCTGGAACACTCTCATAAAAACTGACTGAGTGCTTTTAATGAGAAACTGGATAACACCCTGCAGCAGGTAAAATACACTTTCCTGAACTCAAGCAAACCCAGTAGATTTTTGACCTTTGGCAGGCTGATGAAGTTTATATAGTTAAAGTGTTCTGATGAACTGCAAACAGAAGCCCCATTGATGGCTCAGTTAGCTGCTGCCTAGACGTAATGATGACACATTCAGTCCAATCCCTGTGCTGGGACAGTTAAACCCACAGGCAATTCTTCAAGCCCTTGGCACTAAAAAATCCCAACCCCTTGGCAAATCTCACCCACCTCAATTCCCTCTCCCACCACCTCCATCTATTAGACAAATGCATGGAAAAATAGGTCTGCAGGGTGTATGCACAACTGTCAGTGTTTATGTTGAGCTGCCCTTTTGAAAGTATTTCTAAATGCTGGAATTTTTTGATTCAACAGTTAGATATGCATCGTCAAGAGCTTTACTGAGAAGCCCTTCAGCTGAGTCTCTATAATCCCATGCATTAATCTATTCCTGTACACACGAGCACAATTCCTACCAGTTCAGAGAAAGTAACTTATGGAACAAGCATTATTTGTAAATCCCAAGTGAAAGAGAGATGTGCAGCTGGTAAGAAGTAACAACAAAGGCAGTCAAGGTTAACCGTGCAAATATATCAGTTGTATGGGTATAGGATTATGTTGGTAATGTCAGGTTAGTGCTTGTACACTTTTCCTTGAATCAGAATATTGATTGTTAAAGCCATGTTCTAGGATTTAGCACCAACACACAGCAAAATGGAGGTTCTGTCTTTTAGTTGAGACCTTAAATTCAAGCTATACTTTATGACACAGGTAGCTGTAAAAGGTGACATGGTATTAGTTGGAAGTAAAGAACAGAAGTTCTCCTAAGGACTGGAGAGTTTGAACTATAGGGAGACTTTTTTAAAAATGTATTCTTTCATCTGTGGGATGTGGGTGTCACTGGCTGGGCCAGCATTTATTGTCCATCCTTAGTTGCCCCTTGAGAAGGTGGTGTTGAGCTGCCTTTTTGACCACCTGCTGTGGGTTGACCCACAACGTGATCCAGGAGAGAATTCCAGGATTTTGACCCAGCGACAGCGAAGGAGTGACGATATATTTCCAGTCAGGATAGTGAGTGGTTTGGAGGAGAACTTGAACGTGGTGATGTTCCCATACATCTGCTGCCCTTGTCCTTCTAGGTGGAAGTGGTCGAGGGTTTGGAAGCTGCTGTCTGAGGGCCTTTGGTGAATTTCTGCAGTGCATCTTGTCGATAATACACACTGCTGCTACTATGTGGAAAGTGGATGCTGGTGGATGTGGTGCCAATCAAGCGGGCTGCTTTGTCCTGAATGGTGTCAAGCTTCTTGAGTGTTGTTGGGGCTGCATTCATCCAGGCAAGTGGGGAGTATTCCATCACACTGCTGAGTAGGCTGGAGCTGTTTTCCCTGGAGCGTTGGAGACTGAGGGGTGACCTTATGGAGCTCCGTTCTAAATGACTCTATGGCTCAATGCCTAACATTTATCCCTTTACCAAAAGCATCAAAATATATGATTCAATCATTGATATCATTGCTGTCAGTGGGACCTTGCCACATACCACGTTTGTGGACATTACAATAGCACTTCCAGTTCAAGACTCATTAATTGGCTGTGAAACACTTCGGAATAGCATGGAAGCTGCTGTATAAGTTCAAATTAATTCCCCCTTCAGACTGAAAATTATGCTGCAGCAAAAGGCCATTACAGATCTAGTTGTATCCAACTAATGTAGCTGATAGATTATGTTCAGGAGCGAACGGAGTTGCTGGTGGGTTGGTAGGTGAGCAAATGAGATAATGACCTCATGTCACTTGTAATATAGAATTTATATTCGTGGAGGACTTATGTGGAAAAACAATCTGATGTTTCATCCCTTATTGTTAGATATTTTGGAATTGCGGAGGAGGAAGAATTCGAGGAGGAAGAAAATACCAAATGAAGCCTTCAGAATTGTACAGTTACACTTCTGAGATAATTTTGACATAATTGGGTTCATCTCAAACACTACACAACTTCATTCCATTGCTTGCAGTTTTGGGCACAGTAACATGTTCCTGGCTCACAAATATGGTTTAAATAATTCACTTAATCTCAGGATCCTCACCTCCCCTTGCTCAATTGTCACTTACTCCTCTCTCAAGAACAGATAACTAGAAGCCAGAAGTTTTGTGGTCACTTGACCAATAAAAAAGGAGTTAAAAAGCTGCAAAGGATTTTTTCTGTTTTTAAATTATGAAACTTAAGTTGCACCATAGCTAAATGGGACAGGATCAGTGCGCTAGCTGTCTTTTCCCTGTCCAAAATCGATCTTAAGTGAGACTTTAGTTGCATAAATTGGCTGCCTGTCTCCATAGGATGAGCAAACAGCCCAATTCACAGCCAGCTCCTGATAAAGTTTCCTCTGTGGACCAGAATGCATTAGGGATAACAAGGTGTAGAGCTGGATGAACACAGCAAGCCAAGCAGCATCAGAGGAGCAGGAAGGCTGGTGTTTCGGGCCTAGACCCTTCAGAAATCAGGGAGCTATCTTGACTCTGTTTTCTCAGACTAAGTCCTCATGGATCTGGAAAAATCCAGTCCCTTGAGCCTGAAGGATTTATTCTCCATACTCCTGATCCAATCTATGTTATACATAAGTAACAACTCAATGAATTCCAAGGCTGTTGACTTTATTAGCTAAAACTTGTTATCCACCAGCAAAATGCAAAGACATGTGGTATGTAAAGGTCTCAGTAAAAATGCAGGCAGACCAAGCTGCACAAGATGTTAACTGTAGATGGAGATAATAAACATGTAATAGAGTTATAGAGTCACACAGCACAGAAACAGACCTTTTGGTCCAACCAGTCCATGCCAAACTAAGCTAGTCCCACTTGCCTGCTCTTGGCCCATATCCCTTCAAACCTTTCCTAATCGTGTACTTAGCTAAATGTCTTTTAAATGTTGTAACTGTGCCTGCATCCACCACTTCCTCTGGCAGGTCATTCCACACATGAACCACCCACTATGTAAAAAGTTGCCCCTATGTCCTTTTTAAATCTTTCTCCTCTCACCTTGAAAATATGCCCCCTAGTTTTGAGCTCCCCCACCTTAGGGAGAAGACCATTGCTGTTCACTTTATCTATGCCCACTTCATGATTTTATACATCTCAATAAGGTCACCCCTCAACTTCCTACGCTCCAATCAAAAAAGTCTCAGCCTATGCAGCCTTTCCCTATAACTCAAACCTTCCATTCCCGACAACATCCTGGTAAATCTCTTCTGAACGCTCTCCAATTTAATAATATCCTTCCTATGTTGTACTACAAAAAGAAATCAGCAATTTAAAACAGCAACCTAGGTGTGGCTTAAACAGGGGAAGCCCATTGATCTGTCAGGGAGCTATTTACCATGAGTGAAATGTGTGGAAGGAATTGGAACTTTTGCAAAACTCAAGAAATTCAGTGCGGTTAATTATTGAAATGACAAGTCCTGTTAAGATTAGCATTCTGTTAATACCACTACATCCTTTGGCCCAGAAATTTGCATGTGGATAAACCTGATTCATTTAATGCTAAATTTGTGATTAATCTGGTACATAGCAAAGACCACCAGTACCAGCAGAGCTTGGGAAATTCAAGAGCCTACATCTCAGGCTCAACTATAAATTGCTATTTGAAGAAACATGTGCAGAAGCAAGTTGTACCAGCAAAATGAAATTTAAAAAGTCCACATTTTGGATGTAATTTGTTGCCCTTCCCTGAGGTGTATTTGGAGACAAAGGGAAGGCTTTTAGATGGGCAGGAGTGTACATCTGATTAACGGGCAGATTCTTGAGCATGGCTAGTTAGTAGTTGGATATTTGTCCCCAGGGTGCCCAATACTGGGCATGTTTGCTGTTGAACACCTCAGGGGACTGAGGCAACACAAAGCTCCCAGACAAGGCCCCCATCAGATAAGGCAATATTGTCTGTTGCTGCAACAATCCTCAACTTGGGCTCTTGGGCAACCACACATTGTTATGTTCATGAAATTTTACCTTGCTGGATGGACGTAGTAATACAATTGGTTTAAGTGAACAATTGCCTAACAGTGCATGAACTTAGAACCATTTTGCAACATAGTTCAAAGATAAGGTTTTGTTACTCTGAATGATTTGTACCAAGCTCATCATAGTCATTAATGTCAATGCTGCCATGCTTCAAAAAGAGCTCAAGGAGCAGGCTTGAAGGGCCAAATCGCCTACTCCTGCTTCTAGATCCTACGTTCCTAATGCCATTCATTCTCACTTTTGGTGTAGGTTAACCTCACTAACTCATGAATATCAAGGCCGATTCTAGCATCCAAAGGAACACATTGTGTATGTGGAAGGTGGGTCCTATCCTGAAGTAGAGATAGCTGAGGTTGAACAGTGGCATATTACAGTGCTTCAGTAGACTGCGGCTTTGCAGTTCACAACAAAATAAATTCTTAAAGTTCTTAAGCCATTGGACATTATCCAAAGTCTTGATAGATTTACAATACAGGGTGTGAGTCATTCTCTTCACATTCATCTGCAATGCTTTACTTTATACATGGAATGCTGCCAACTAATCTCTCCCTATTGGTCTTGTCACTCTGAGTAACAAACAAACATGGCCTTTGCTATCACAAATATTTTCACTGAACTATCGCCTGTTTTTGTCACTATGGATTTATGACATGCTGAAAGGTACAAACCGTCGCGTTGTTTGCAAGAAAGAACTACAACTGCACTGAATTCAAACCAAAGCCCCAGTGGCTCATATTATTCTAATATGATGTTAGTGGATCTGCTAAAACTTTTGTGGACATTAGCAATCCATGATATAAGTCATAGAATCATAGAATCCCTACAGTGTGGAAGCAGGCCATTCAGCCCATCAAGTCTACACTTACACTCCGAAGAGCATCCCACCCTACCCCTGTCGGCCTGCATTTCCCATGGCTAACCCACCTAACCCGTACCTCCCTGGACACTATGGACAATTTAGCATGGCCAATCCACTTAACTTGCACATCTTCGGACTGCAAGAGGAAACTGGAGCACCTGGTGGAAACCCACGGAGACACAGGGAGAATGACACTACGAAGGTCCCAGGACATCTCCCAGCCTCTACCAAGTTAGCTGGTCTCAACTAGAGGCAAGCATTTGGGATACAAACGAGACTGCTGTTCTGTGAGCTCTTAACTGGTAAAAGGGTGCGGCTGAGGTTAGATGTTGAAGAGCTGTATAGAAGTACAGTTACTAAAAAAAGGAACACATGGCAAAAAGCCACAGGAAAAGAACAAACAAGCAAGCCACAGCTGAAAGCAGTGGATAAGACACAATGGCTATAAATGTTCCTCTTCCAGCACAGGTCAAAATTAAATGTGAAATAAAACTGAACTGATACATAGAACGGCAAGACTATGAGTTTGCAGCAGATTTAATTAACAAGCCAGAGCACCTATGCCTTTGTTACTATTGGAAAGAGACTGTTATCCACCTTAAACCTGCTTGAAGAATAGGAAAAAACAGAATCTTTAAAAAGCCTTGAAGGTAAGCTTTGAACCCCAAGTGAATATAACTTATCAACGATATGTGTTCAATATTAGGGCCCAATATGTAACTGCATTAAAACAGCTTTCAAAATCCTCTGACTGCATAACTAAAAGATGAACTAATTAAAGAGAATTTTACCAAGATGTTGCCTGGTATGGAGGGAAGGTCTTATGAGGAAAGGCTGAGGGACTTGAGGCTGTTTTCGTTAGAGAGAAGAAGGTTAAGAGGTGACTTAATAGAGACATACAAGATGATCAGAGGATTAGATAGGGTGGACAGTGAGAGCCTTTTTCCTCGGATGGTGATGGCTAGCACGAGGGTACATAGCTTTAAATTGAGGGGTGATAGATATAGGACAGATGTCAGAGGTAGGTTCTTTACTCAGAGAGTAGTAAGGACGTGTAATGCCCTGCCTGTAACAGTAGTAGACTCGCCAACTTTAAGGGCATTTAAATGGTCGTTGGATAAACATATGGATGATAATGGAATAGTGTAGGTTAGATGGGCTTCAGATTGGTTTCACAGGTCGGCGCAACATCGAGGGCCGAAGGGCCTGTATTGCGCTGTAACGTTCTATGTATTAGGTATAAGCGATCCTGCATTGAGAGCACATCTACTGTGAGAGGAGAAACTTGCTCTCAGGAAAGTGATCAACATGTGCAGAAAGGTTGAGGTTGTAAATCAGTAACTAGTTATTCACAGAAGAATGTGCCAGACCTTATTTTATGCAGATAGACATTCCAGACCGAAAGGGCAAACAGATGCAAATACCTTGGAGGGCAGCACAAAAAAATATAAGAAGTTATGTCCAGCATGAAGAAGCCTGTGTTTTCACTGCAAGAACCCAAGTCATTTTGCACACAAGTGTTTGGCCAGAATGAGAATCACAAGCAAGTATAGGTGGCCATTAAAGATATACCAGCCAAAGGTTCTGACAAATCACTGTTCACCATAGAGTAGGTTGGCTCAGTCAGGTCAAAAGACTGAGATCAAATGGCTTGTGACTTTTGGAATGATAACTGCAGAAAGAGAACATCGAATCAAAATTGCAGCAGATAGACACCAGTACATCATGCAGCTTCATAATCTTTACAGACCTGTGCAAAAATGCTTAACGTCGTAGTCCACAGGTAAGTGTAACAGCCCTTTATATCAAGGCTGCATTTGACTGAGTATGGATCAAGGAGCCCCAGCAAAACTGGAATCAATGGAAATCGGGAGGGGCAAAATCTCCGCTGGCTGGTGTCATATATTCTATTTGATCCATCTCTGAAATTACATCCTTCTGACAATACTGTATCTGATGCCATCGCTTTCTAATGTGATTCAGTCTTTTCTCTTCTCTGAAGATTATTTATGGTGTAATGATGGTTCACCTGCGCTTTTACTGCGCAGCTTTACTGGAGGTTTTGCCATGTTTTGCAACTTAATGGTGGATTTCTTGCATTTTGTGTCTGCAATGGAGTATCACAGCGGACTTTTTTTATTAGATCACAACCACTCATGCTTATCTGCTTTAAATGACCGAGTTTATAATTTCCTTAGTTCTTTACTCCTGGATTATATGAGTTTCTCTCTTGGCTCTGGGGCTGGATGAACACAGCAGGCCAAGCAGCATCATAGGAGCAGGAAAGCTTGACGATGAAGGGTCTAGGCCCGAAACGTCAAGCTTTCCTGCTCCTATGATGCTGCTTGGCCTGCTGTGTTCATCCAGCCCCACAACTTGTTATCTCAGATTCTCCAGCATCTGCAGTACCTTTTATCTCTCTTGGCTCTGTTAGTTTTATCAATTTCTAGTTGTGCCCTGTGGTATTTACATTCTGTGGTAGACACTCCCAATCTGAGGTACAACCTATTTCTTATTTTCCCCAAATTACCGCACTGTTTAGAGTTTCTACTTGTATCAGGGAGTTTTCATTTTGACTTAAACAATCTCCACTGTCTGTTTATTCAACACTGAATTTGGACTTGGGATCTCCTCCACAGACCACCTCTATATCTCTGCCTTGGATTTCATCTTTTCTAGAACTATGATCAGGACTGAAACTCTTCCAGTATTGTTCCTTGAATTATTATTCAGTGTTGTGAGTTGCAATGAGGTTACTTTGGGGTTTGCGGTCCTTGGCAGCATCTGATTTCCTTTAAGTTTTCTGGCTTACCAGCATTATTGGCATAAAATTAAAGCTTCAGATCCCAGACTGATCACCATGTTGTGTGTGCTGTCTTCCATATCTCCTAAGTGTGGGGGTTCTTCAGGGACTTGTGTGGTCTACTGTGTATAATCATAGCCATTTTCTGGTCCAATGATTAGAATCCCTTAGAGTAAACAGGATGTTGTTTATTATATCTCCCCAACTATTTACAGATTATAAGAATAACCTCTTCATTACTGCAAACCAGAAGTCACACAACACCAGATTATAGTCCAACAGGTCTTTTTAAAATCACAAGCTTTCGGAACGTTGCCAGTGCTCCAAAAGCTTGTCATTTTAAATAAACCTGTTGGACTATAACCTGATATTGTGTGAGTTCTGACTTTGTCCGTCCCAGTCCAACACCAGCATCCCCACGTCATTACTGCAAAGGCTGTTGGGAGTACCTAGCCGTAGTCCTGTCTTCTATGAGATCCTATTTTACTTTCCTCATCCATGCTGTTCCAAGTTTTCCCATCCACTGTCTGGATCTCTGAGGCCCACGCGCAGCAGAAGCTTCCGGAACCGTAAGATGATATGTCTGCACGCTAATTGGTGTGCACGGACCCTCCCAGCAGCTTAGAGGGATCATGACAGATCACAATGGTTGCAATCGAGTATTAAGCCTTTCATACAAAACCCCTGACATGCATCTCATTACAAATAAGAAGTGGCTCGGAGTTATGTCCTCTGCCATTAAAGCAGTGGGAAGAATTCAGGACCTCTCCCACTTTATCATTTTTAAAATTAATTAGTGGAATGCAGGAGTCATTGGCTGGGCCAGCATTTATTGTCTGTACCTAGTTGCCCTTGAGAAGCTGGTGATGAGCTGCCTTCTTGAACCACTGTAGTCCACCCACAATACCATTAGGATTGGAATTCCAGGACATTGACCCAGTGAAGGAACAACAATATATTTCTAAGTCAGGATGGTGAGTGGCTTGGAGGGGAAGGTGTTCCCATGTACCTGCTGCCCTTGTCTTTCTAGTTGGAAGTGTCGTGAATTTGGAAGGTGCTGTCTAAGGATCTTTGAAAACCTTTTGTCATGTCCTGTTTCCAGTCTCCTGCCTATTTTCTTGTTACTACTGTTTGGCCACCTTATGTGTGATTTTGATGTCCAGGTCATCAATGTCAATAAGCCTCAGTTCTTGCTGAACTCCATTCAATGGCTCCCAATCTACCTTCTCTTTCTTGAGCTGACAGTCTTGCCCTCGCAAGTACCCCTTTAGTAAGAAATTAGAATCCCTACTGTAGGAAAGCAGGCCATTCAGCCCATCAAGTCCACACCAACCCTCTGAACAGCATCCCGCCCAATTCCACTCCTTTGCCCTATCCCTGCATTTCCCCATGGCTAACCCACCTAGCCTGCACATCCCTGGCCCCGTGGGCCATTTAGCATGGCCAATCCACCCTAATGTCAAACCTTTGGACTGTGGGAGGAAACCGGAGCACCCGGAGGAAACCCACACAGACACAGGGAGAATGTGCAAACTCCACACAGACAGTCGCCCAAGGGTAGAATTGAACCCGGGTTTGTGGCGCTGTGAGGCAGCGGTGCTAACCACTGAGCCACAGTGCCATCCCAATAAATGTATAAATAAAGGGTGACTTGGTAACAGGATACTGATCTCTATGGAGTTATTTCAGAAGCAGCCTAAGCCTCTGATTGGAGGAGCAGTGAGAGAGTGAGAGGGTATCCGAGCTGCCTAGCCAAGGCTGGAGAAAGTATGGCCAGAATCCGCAGGAGGGGCATGGGGGAAGGTTAGAATGGAAAGTAAGGCCCGGGCTTTAGTGAGGTTACAGAGCGGGGAGTGTAACTATAAAGTACGGGAGAGGAGATTCAAATGGAGTGGAGCCAGCAGCAAAGGTGACGTTGGGAAGGAGTCATAAAGGTGGGAAGAGGGTCTTCAGAGAGTACCAAGGGGCTGCATTGTGTGGGGGAACATCTGCAAATGGGAAAGAGAGGTTGTAAAGAGGGGAAGTTAGACTTTCAACAAAGTACCATGGATGCTTGTTGTCACAAACCCTGTATCAGTTAGGCTATTTAATTCTGAGCAGTTTATTTCCCCACAAAGATTTGCACTGGCATTATCAGAGCACAAAGCGTCTCACCTTCTGTGAATTACTTGAGGTGCCAGGAATGTGTTAAAGATAAAGTTGCAACCTGTGAACCATCCAATCAATGAAGCATGTGTTTATGGTGCTATCTTATGGCTATTGTTTTGTGACAATTTAAGTGCTGTGTTGTCCAGGAAATTAATACTTTTCTTGTGTACTGTGGCTTTAGATTTAATGGAGTGGTGATAGTTATTGAGATTGTTGCTGAGTGTTCAAAAGATATCTCATGGATAAACAATTTATCTAACTTCCTTTTTAATCCTTCGCACAGTTTACCAATGCCTGACTTATTTTCAGTCCACGACAATCGCTATTACCAAATACCAGCTGATATCAAGCAAAACACAAACATTTATTTTAACTAGATTTAAGCACTAAAGAACAAAAAATATGAAATGGCACAGGAGAACAGCAAGCAGTTCATAAAAATTGACAGGCCCTTTGATCTGGCCCTCTGGTTTAGCTACTGTGGCAGAACTAAATTTTTAGAATAGTTAATTCCTTCAATGCAGTGGTAGTTAACTAACCTATACAAGCAGTTTGGTTTGTTGACAAGGGCTTTAAACCTGGAAACATTCTGTGTCCCAGAGACAAATAGGGTAGCACCACTTGAAGGACAGTGACAGTGGAGGGTGTCACCTCTGTTAATAATTTACTGAGACTTTCAAAAAGCTTTTACTGACCTTCATATCTGAAGGCTGAGAAAAGGTCCTGAACAGCGTAAAAACCCATGCCTATGTTTGGCTGATTTCATTACCATAAAGCACCATTTCCTGGAAAAGGCAAGAAAAACGAAGGACGTGTAATCAATTCACAAGTTTCTCATTAAAAAATTTTTTTCTGAACTCTCGCCATGAGAGTTTCCAACCAAGCTCTGAGACCATGGATTTTTGTCCAAGATGTCTTCCCTTCTGTTTGCTGTGATCACCCTTTCTAGAATCCAGTTCCACAGTTCTGAGGAAAGGTTACTGGACCCAAAACGTTAACTCTGAATTCTCTCCACAGATGCTGTCAGACCTGATGAGCTTTTCCAGCAGTTTCTGTTTTTGTTTCTGACTTACAGCATCCACAGTTCTTTAGGTTTCCACAATCATTAGCCTTGGAAAAACCTAAGCTTCTCGACCTATGCCTCAACTCTTTTTTTTTTGATAATTCATTTTCGGGGCACATAGGGTGTCAGAAGGTCAGCATTTATTTCCCATCTCTAACTGCCCTCCAAACGGTGATGTTGGTCATTAATTGGAATCGCCACAAGACATCGATATACCCACCATGCTGTTCGGGAGGGAATTCCAGGCCATTGGCCTAGCAACAGTCAACAAATGGTGATATGTTTCCAAGTCAGAATGGTGGTGCTGGTGTTCTGATGTGACTGCTTCCCTTGTCCTTTTCAGAGGTAAAGGTTACTGATTCGCTGCGCTACGTCTTGTAGGTGGCACACACTGTGGTCATGGGGCAATGCCATCGGTGAGATTGAGGTGGCAGATACAGACCCAAGCAAACAGGTTGTTGGGACTTGGTTGCTGTCAGACTTCTGAATCAGACACATGGAGGGTATTCCATCGCACTCCTGTTCCAGACTCGTGCCTTGTGGATGGTGGATAGGCTCTGGGGAGTCAGGAGATGATCTGATCCAGTGACATCTCTGGCCATTGCTGACTCACTTGTGAGTTTCAACAAAGCAATAATATGTCCAGTGGAGGTGATTAAACTCCCTCATGCTGAATGTGACAATACTGTGACTGACCTTATGATGGTCATTGATATAGTAGTGAAGGCAGTTATGTCTAGGACACTACCTTAAGGAACTCAATGTGCTGGGATTCCAATGATTGGCCTCTAACAATCACAACTATCTTCATTTGTTCCAGGTAAGGCTCCAACTCATAGAGAGTTTCCCCGGATTCCCATTGACTTCGATTTTATCAGGGCTCTTTGATGCCACACATGTCAAATGCTGCCTTAATAGGATGGTCATTTTGTGAAATGTCACATACAACGTAGATCTTGCTTTTATATCTATGCTTTTTGTAGCCTTAACTGTGGACGTCTATCCCCTCTTGGTCTCTGTTTCTCCAAGGTCAGCAAATGTATCTTCACAGCTCGATGCTTTCAGGGTAAATATCATCCCTGGTGCCCAGCTGCAGTATCCTTCATAGAAATCAACCTATCTGGATGCATCACAGTGTGGTTTGGCAACTGCTCTGCCCAGGACCGCAGAAAGCTGCAGAGAGTCCAATCTATCATCCAAACCACGCTTCCGTCTTTATCTTCCGACTGCCTTGGGAAAGCAACTAACTCATCAAAGACTCCTCCCACCCTGGTTATACTCTCTTCCACTCTCTTCCATTGGGCAGAATTTATAAAAAGCTTGAATACATGTACGAATACATTCAAGAATAGCTTCTTCCCCACTGTTTTCAGACTTTTGAATAGACCTCTCAAATGTTAATTCTGATCTCTCTCTGTCTCTCTCTGCACCTTCTCTGTGGCTGTAACACTGTATTTTGCACTCTGTTCTGCTACCCTGATGCATTTTTCATGGCCAGTCCACCTAACCTGCACATTTTTGGACGGTGGACGGAAACTGGAGAACCCAGAGGAAACCCACGCAGACACAGGGAGAATGTGCAGACTCCATATAGACAGTTGCCCGAGAGTGGAATTGAACCTGGGTCCACGGCGCTGTAATAGTAGACTGGGGACTAACTTGTTATAGATACCACAAGGAATGTTGCTTAGACTCCTATTTCTAACAAATATTTATAAGTTGCACCTGGAACTGAAGTTTAAGATTGGAAAAACTCCTAATGATATTCAAATAAATAGAGTAGTAGTGATAGGTGATGTAGGAAAGAAATGGACCTGTTACACAGCTGTGGAAATAAAAGGCAAATGAAGTTTGACGCTATCTAAATGCAGAATAACGTAGATTGGTCAAAACATATTCTAAGTATACAACCCCAATTAACACAGGCTGGCCTAGAATGGCATCTGCATCATCTTTCAGCATTTTAAGAATGGAGCCATTGTAGATTTATCATTGTCAATGTCTGGATAATGTGGCAATACAATAATAAAAACAAAACATTGATTGATGGGTTATGTCACCAAGGCTGTAGTGTAAAAACGTACAGGAAATTTGCTGGAGCATTTCATAATGAGGCCAAATAAAAAGTCTTCAGTTTTGGAGAGGGTACGGGGACAGTAAGGATACAGATCCCACATGTGAAGATTTGGGGTCATTAGGAACATTAAATTACTAAATCCAGATAGCAGATGGAGTGGAATGCCCCATATGTAGAACATGATATCAGGCGTTCAACAAGGTTCCACGTGGTAGACTGGTTAGCAAGGTTAGGTGACATGGAATACAGGGGGTACTAGCCATTTGGACACAGAACTGGCTCGAAGGTAGAAGACAGAAGCTGGTGGTGGATGGTTGCTTTTCAGACTGGAGGCCTGTGACCAGCAGTGTCCCTCATCAATCCACGCTGAGTCCACTGCTTTTTGTTATTTACATAAATAATTTGGATGTGAGTTAGTAAACTTGCAGATGACAACAAAATTTGAGGTGTAGTGGTCAGCGAAGAAAGTTACCTCAGCGTATAACGGATCTCGATCAGATGGGCCAATGGGCCAAGGATGGAGTTTAATTTAGGCAAATGTGAGGTGCTGCATCTTGGAAAGGCGAATCAGGGCTGGGCTTATACGCTGAATGGTAAGGTCCTGGGGAGTGTTGCTGAACAAAGAGACTTTGGAGTTCGTAGTTCCTCGAAAGTGGAGTCACAGGTAGAAAGGATAGTGAAGGCAGCGTTTGGTACGCTTGCCTTTATTGGTCAGTGCTTTGAGTGTAAGAGTTGGGAGGTCATGTTGTGGCTGTACAAGACATTGGTTAGACCACTTTTGGAATATTGCATGCAATTTGGTCTCCCTGCTGTAGGAAGGATGTTGCGAAACTTGAAAGGGTTCAGAGAAGATTTACAGGGATGTTGCCAGAGTTGGAGGGGTTGAGCTAAAGGGAGAGGTTGAATAGCCTGGGGCTGTTTTCCCTGGAGCATCGGAGGCTGAAGGGTGACCTTATAGAAGTTTATAAAATCGTGAGGGGCGTGAATAGGGTGAATAGCAAAGGCCTTTTCCCTGGGGTGGGGAAGTCCATAACTAGAGGGAATAGGTTTAAGGTGAGAAGGGAAAGATTTAAAATGGATCTAAGGGGCAACTTTTTCATGCAGAGGATGATGTGCATATGGAACGAACTGCCGGACGAAGGGGTGGTGGCTGGTACAATTACAACATTTAAAAGGCATTTAGATGGTTATATTAATAGGAAGGGTTTAGAGGGATATGGGCCAAATGCTGGCAAATGGGACTAGATTAATTTACGATATCTGGTCCGGATGGACAAGTTGGGCTGTGCTGTACAACGCTATGACTCTATAACATTTACCGACACACATGTGCTCAAAGAGAAAGGATCCACCAGGTTTGTACTATTCCAGATTGAATCACTTCTATGACCCACATCCCCCAATGTATTGCAGCTCTGCAATCTCCTGGTAGAGGCAAAAAAATTGCAGATCAATTTGGGGAAAGAATCGCTTAGGATATTGTCCTCCGGTCCTTAGATGCAAATACACAACGTCCAGGAAACTGACATAACCAAGGGGTTTTGTAGCTGACGAGCTCCTGCATGTAGAGAGATGTGGTCCATTTGCAAACTTGTGTCTGCTCCCTTTATTAAAAAAAGCCTTGCAACAAAAAAATCCATTTACGATGGTGCTGTAGTAAACAAGGTTCCCTCTAACTTCTGTTAGGTTGCACACTCAGTTTTTCCACTCATCAATCTTAACACACAGCTGCATTTGCATTCAGCTTTAAGACAATATTTCCCTGTGCAAGGTCTGTATACTCCCTCCACAGCCTATTCCTGATCGTGCACTATCTTTCACCCACACACCCTATTGATGTAAACCTTTTTGTGCCTGTCCACTAACTTTTACAAATTTCCACAGTTGCACTTCTCAATCTTCAAACCATCCACAGTCTTTGCTTCTCACAGCTTAGACAGTACCCTGATCTATCTTGAATCTATGGTGAATTACTTCATACTTTCCTACTCTGAACTCCACTTTTGACAGTTTTGCCGACACACTTAATGCCCCTTTGCAACTTTCTATTTCCACCGCTACTATTTACTGTTCTGATATCACTTTAAGGATGAATATGCTAATAAGGAAGTAACCACAATTGTACAGCATGTGACCAATAGACAGTTGGAACATGGAGTGTGGGGGACGTTTCAACTCAGCTTTCTCCTAACTATAGCCACTAAACCTTTATAGTGAATCTGTCTGCTAAGCAATTTGTTTTATTTGTCACAGGATGTGGGCATCCCTGCCTCAGCCACCGTTTATTGCCCATCGCCAATTGCCCTTGAGAAAGTGGTGGTGAGCTACCCTCTTGAACCACTGCAGCTCATGAGAGGTAGGGACACAGCTCTGGGATTTTGACCCAGTGACTATAAGGAATTGGCAGCCTAGTTCCAAGTTAGGATGGTGTGCGGTTTGGAGGGGAAGTTGTCGGTGGCAGTGTATTCTGTATCTTCAAATAAACAGAGCCTGTGTTTAGTTTACCAGTCCTGCTGTGAGATTGATAAATTAGTGTTAAGCAAGCATTGACCCACAACATTTACTACACTGCTGAATGTGGTGTCATCAGAAAAGGCTCTCTACCGTCATTTATCGCCACTGTGAGAAACTGTGCCCCTGGGGATACCAAGAGGCACACAGTACCAGCTCACAGAGCATCCCCAATATTGTTGCTCTCCCCTAGAATGAGAATATAATCCCTACAGAGTGGAAATAGGCCCTTTGGCCCAACAAGTCCACACGGACCCTCTGAACATCCCATCCAGACCCATTCCCCTATAACCTACACATCCCTGAACATTACGAGCAATTTAGCGTGGCCAATCCACCTAGCTTGCGCATCTTTGGACTAAGAGAGGAAACTGGAGCACCCAGAGGAAACCCATGCAAACATGGGGAAAACGTGCAAACTCCACGCAGATAGTTGCCCAAGGGTGGGCTCGAACCCAGACCCCTGGTGCTGTGAGGCAGCAGCGCTAACCATTGAGCCACCGTGCACCTACTCCCCAATCAATTTAATAGCCAAGCCTCCAAGTCTGTGTGGGTCGAAATGTTGTTAGAAATGAAGATGCATTTTGCTGTTTTGAGCATTATTGTTTTACTGTATTCCTTTCTCTCCTGAGGATGTTAGCGTGCATTTCTTTGCAATCATCAGATGTGTGTGTAGAGACATCAATAGACTATTCAGCAACATGGGGCGCTGCATGCAACACTGTTTTTGTCCTCCCCTGCCATGTATCTATGCACATTTTCCAACAGGGGTCAGCCGTCGAGAGTAGGAATCTAAATTCTTTTCTTTTCCCCTCTCTTTAACCCGTGCGTACTGGAGCGAATTTGAGAGTCCAGTCACTATTGTAGCTAAAATCAGCTGAAACACGTCAGCCTGGAGACTCAACATGGAACCCATCTAGGCTTGTTATCACAGTGTTCACTGATCCAAGGCTTGACTGATCACTGCTGCTCTACTGTGATGCCTGCTCAAGTTAAATAGCAACTGCCTAGGCTCATGTATTCAGCTGGAATCAGTACTTGTGCCCCCTAAAGTGACAAAAGAGGCAGAAAGACAGAAAAGTGAATCTACATAAATCAGAGGGAATATTTTTGCATTGAAACTATTGCCACTGACTCAGTGCTTACTAAAGGGCCTGTAGCAACCAGTAATGAGATGCAATTGAAAAAAACCTCTGCACAAGTATTCCGAAATAAAAGTTTAAACGATTTGGGACATTTATGTCGAAAAGGGAAGCAAGGAAGTACGGTTTATATTTATTGCAGCAGTTATCCTCAATGTAATTTACAGTTCAATCACAAGAGGGCCTCCTGTTCTCAGCTGACAGACTCTCCCTGCCGTAGTCACCGCTCAATACCACCCGAAGAGCAAAAGTTTTTGTCTCAGGCTGGCCCAGATCAGGAGAGGGAGGGATCAGCTGGGCAATGGCCTGCAGGCTTGAGAGGATACTAATGGAATCATGTGTTATTTCCGACAGTTGCTTTGCTTGAGGGAGGTGTTTAGCAGTCTCAATAATTCACAACCCCTAACATACCACACGGACGGGGAAATGAATGGGTTTTTATTTCCTTTCTAAAAACAGTGCTTTTATCTTTTGATATAACAAGGTGTAGAGCTGGATGAGCACAGCACGCCAAGCAGCATCAGAGGAGCAGGAAGGCTGACGTTTCGGGTCTAGACCCTTCTTTAGAAATGGAGGAGGGGAAGGGGATTCAGAAATAAATAAGGAGCGGGAGGGGCGGATAGAAGATGGATAGAGGAGAAGATAGGTGGAGAGAAGACAGACAGGTCAAAGAGGCGGGGATGGAGCCAGTAAAGGTGAGTGTAGGTGAGGAGTTAGGGAGGAGATAGGTCAGTCCAGGGAGGATGGACAGGTCAAGGGGGTGGGATGAGGTTGGTAGGTAGGAGGTGGGGGTGGGGCTTGAGGTGGGAGGAGGGGATAGGTGGGAGGAAGGACAGGTTAGGGAGGCAGGGACGAGATGGGCTGGTTTTGGGATGTGGTTGGGGGAGGGGAGATTTTGAAGCGTGTGAAGTCCACATTGATACCATTGGGCTGCAGGGTTCCCAGGCTGAATATGATTTGCTGTTCCTGCAACCTTTGGGTGGCATCGTTGTGGCACTGTAGGAGGCCCAGGATGGACATGTCGTCTGAGGACTGGGAGGTGCAGTTGTTTAGTGCGAATGAAGTGTAGGTGTTCTGCAAAGCGGTCCCCAAGCCTCCGCTTGGTTTCCCCCATGTAGAGGAGGCCACAATGGGAACAGCGGATGCAGTATACCACATTAGCAGATGTGCAGGTGAACATATGCTTGATGTGGAAAGTCTGGTTTTGATACGTTTTAAAAATCTGGTCTGACAGTGAGGTTACCGGCAGTTTTACTGAAGATCTTTGTCCCAGCTCTGGGATAATATTATAATGATGCCCTTCTACTTCCTAATTTTGCCTTCTGCTTTGATCTTCTCTCAAAGTAGTTGCCTTTTGCTAAGGTTTGGAGGGATATGGGCCAGGAGCAGGCAGGTGGGACCAGTTTAGTTCGGGAACATGGTCAACATGGACTGAAGGGTCTGATTCTATGTGAGTTACTTACCTGGACGCTGGTTATTCATATTGAGTGTTGACAGACCATCCATCCATAGGTGCTTTTGCAGGCTGAGTATGATCCAGCCCAGAGTTCAAACTCTGCCTCGCTTTTCCTTTTCCTGCTTCCTGGCCTAGCAGTGCTGAGGCCATTTGTTGCCCCATCAACAGCTGGGATCATCACTCATAGAATCCCTACAGTGTGGAAGCAGGCCATTCAGCCCATCGAATCCCCACCAACTCTCCTAAGAGCATTCCCACCCAGACCCACGCCCCAACCCTATCCCTGCATTTCCCATGGCTACCCCACCTAGCCTACACACCCCCAGACACTATGGGGCAATTTAGCATGGCTAATCCACCTTACCTGCACATCTTTGGACTGTGGGAGGCAACTCACACGGACACAGGGAGAACATGCAGACTCCACACAGACAGTCATCCAAGGGTGGAATCAAACCCAGGTCCCTGGCACTGTGAGGCAGCAGTGCTAACCACTGAGCCACCATGTCACCCCATTGATAAATGCAGTACAAACCAGAGACCATAGTGGGACGTTCCTGAGTTTCCATTTTAAACCCAAGTTGTTGATGAAGGCTGCCAATTGCCAACAAGCCACATGGCAACAGGCTGGTTTAATCCAGTCTGGATGCCTGGAGGTCACTGGAGAAAGGTCAATATCATTGATGGCTGGATAACCATCAGGTTTCTGAATACTGGGTAATAAACTGGGCCAGTATCAAAAAGATCAGAGCATTGTCTAAAATGGAAGAAGTCATTGTCCAGTCAGAAAATTGGTGGGCAAAGGAGGTTGAAGAAAGGCAAAAAATAAAATGATGCCCAGAGTGAATGCTTTCGTGAGCAGATATCAGCAAATTATACTGTAACCACTGTCATGGTCAAACCCCACCACAGCTGCTGGGCAAACACAATTGTGCCAGCAGTAAAATCTTTAATAGGGTGGCAGAGTGGCTCAGTGGTTAGCACTGCTGCCTCATAAGCACTAGGGACCCTGGTTCAATTCCACTCTCAGGTGACTGTCCACGTGTGGAGTTTGCACATTCTGTCCCTATATCTACATGGGTTCTCTCCAGGTGCTCCAGTTTCCTCCCACAGGCTAAAGATGTGCAGGTTAGGTGGATTGGCAATGCTTAAAGTCCCATGTGTAGGTTAGATGCATTAGCCATGGGAAATGTAGGGTTATAAGGATAGGATGGGATCAGTCTGGGTGGGATGCCCTTCAGAGGGTCAGTGTGGACCTGTTGGGCCAAATGGACTATCCTGATGCAGTAGGGATTCTAAGAATGGCTTGGAGATTCATTTTACTGTTGCATCTTTGAGATCCACAATGAAAGCCACACGTTTCAGACATCTTCCTCCATCTGCCTTAAAGTGGGAGACATCCTCATTCCTTGAACCTTTCCACAATAACAAGTGGTTTCAGGATCAGACACTCTTCGGCCAGTTCTTATATATTTTGGCTTTCAACTGGGCAGACGAGATCAGAGTCTGAACCAATGTGTATATTGCAGGTTGCAAATGATAAATAAACCTTCTCTCTTTTTGGCAAGATCGCTTCTCTTAAAATAAATATTAAATGTTAAATAACTATTAAAGAAATACATATTTCAGCTTGACCCAATTCTAAAGTCTGATTCGTCCAACTAGTACCAACATGATAAAAACAAAATTCAATCTCAAGGGGAAGCCACAATTAAAGTAGCAAAGATATTTTGTCATTCTCACAATGTGGTGTCTTTCTACATAAACATACAACAATGACGGGACATTTGACTGATCCATCAGGTCTGCCAACACTGATGACATCTCTATACTTCCTACAGTGTCTTCTAATCAATTCCATATAAATCCTCTAGGAGAGGTGATGTAAACAGAGCACAAACAGGATTAAAAAGAGGAAAATTCCTCTCCAGTGCCCACAGGATGTCAAATTCCTTCCAGAGTCTCACATTGACCATGCACTTGTTAACTGTTAAACCATTCAGAAGTTGAATGTGTGACCTTTACCCCTGCTTAGAACCAGTCCCGCTTCCTTTTAAAGCCTGTTGCCACCATGAACTCCAAACACACTTTTATCATTGAGGCAATAATCTGTTACCTTTTCCATTTCTGTAGCCTCTATAAATTTCCATCAGTGAATAATATAAATTGTATTAGCTTAGAGTCCAATGTGCTTCTCCCATCAGCAGGATATCCAGTGTAGTATTCAGGAACAGTCATCCTTAAGGACCTCCCATGGACCTGCAGCAAATCACTTCTGTTGGGGTTGCAGTAGCTTTGTATCATGTACTCTTGGATATGGCTGAGGAGACCAACCAATGAGAGGCAGGTCTGTCACAAGTGTGGCGTACCAAGTGGTTTATTGGATATTGCTGTGGGCTGTTGTTTTCGATGCTGACCACCTACACCTGCATACTAACCCTAGGAGTCAGCGTGATGTTATTCTATGCACGATTCATGAGTTGACCAAAGATGGTAGCTGCTTTCCCTCTGCATTCTGTGGGGAGATGATTGGCTCCTACGACAGAACCAAAGTGATAACACTTCCTGCCACTTCACCCGGTGAGGTCCATTGGCAGCAGGGGAAGACGTGACTCCCTGCGCTATGACTGTCCTTTGTTGACACTTACAGCATTAGGAAGACACTTTACACTGAGTTTATTAGGGGGATCTAAGTTTTGAAAGTTGTGGAAAAGGGAACTTATTTCAAGTTGTGTGTACAAACCTAGAGTGATTTATTTAAAAGAGATCTTGAGAGTTCCCTGTGAATGTTGGAGTTATTACCAAAACCTCCTAACAAAGACTTTGTCCTGCCATAGACCATGCTCAAGCTGGTTTTGAAGAATGACTAGCAAGCCTGATAAGAATAAGCTGAGCTGGGGAAAGCCTGCTAAGAACAAGCTACCGAGCTGATTTCTGCCATTTCTGAAAAGAAAACACTCTACATCAGTTCAGTATGGACACTATTTGTTCTTTGTTTGTTTGATTGATTGATTGATTGAAAGAACATCTCAAGGTCGTATTTCCTGAGCAAGCTGTGTCTGCAAGACTTCAGAGATAACCATGCACAACTAGTGACTTGATCACACAGGTCAGAACATCAGAGCTACAAGCTCCACAACACCATGTGTGTTATCCGTTTATCTTCAAGAATGGACATTGTCCACATTTTTGGCAGGAGGGGGGCTGCGCTCCAGAGGCTTGTGATTTCAAGTGGACCTGTTGGACTATAACCTGGTGTCATCTTCTTTTTGACTTTGTCCACCCCAGTCCAACACTGGCACCTCCACATTATTGCTACTGAATGTGTCAGAGTTGCTGACTCTGCAGACACTGGCAACTTTATCCTGAAAAGCATTCCTTTCATTACGACCGGAAATCCCAAATATTCTGTTAAAATCAAACCAAGAGTCAAACGGAGAGATCATGGTTAAGAACTGACTGCCTGTGTGGAGTTTGCATAATGTCCCTGTGTCTTTGTGGATTTCCTCCGGGTGCTCCGGTTTCGTGCCACAATCCAAAGATGTGCAAGTTGGGTGAATTGGCCATGCTAAATTGCCCATAGTGCCCAGGGATGTTTAGGTTAGGTGGGATAGACATGGGAAGTGCAGGGGTAGCGGAATGGGTCTGGGTGGGATGCTCTTTGGAGGAGCGGTATAGACTTGTTGGGCTGAATGGTCTGTTCCTACACTTGTAGGGATTCTATGATTCTATAAAACCAATCTTTGCAGATTGACTTTTTTCCCCTTGAAAGTGGGTGTGCAAGTTTCATATAATACATGGCATATCATCAACAAAGTATATTAAAAACTCATGATAAGACCTTCTTTAAATATATAAAAAAGGAAGAGAGAGGTCAAAGTGAACTTAGGCTCCTTGGAAAACAAATCTGGGGAGATGGTTTTGGGGAACAAGGAAATGGCAGAGGAGTTGAACAGATATTATGTATCAGTCTTAACAATGGAAGGTAAGTCAAACATCCCATTCATACTAATTAATACTGGAAGGAATTAAGAACCATCACCATCACTAGCAAAGTAGTATTAGACCAACTAATGGGGCCAAAGGCAAATAAGTCCCCTGGCTCCGATGGCTTACATCCTAGGATCTGAAAATAGGTAGCTATAGAGAAAGTGGATGCATTTGTTGTACTTTCCAAAAGTTGGTAGATTCTATAGAAGTATGGGAGGTTCAGAAAACCCCTAATCAAAAAGGAAGGGAGGCAAAAAGTGAGTAAGTAAATTCCAATTAGCCTAACATCTATTGTTGGACTGTTAAGGAATTATTAAGGAAGTAATAGCAGAACATTTGGAAAATCACAATTTAATTAAGCAGATTCATCATGGCTTCTTGAAAGGGAGATTAATTTACTAAGAGTTTTTTGAAGATGTCTCAGGAGTGGATAGAGGGGAACCAGCGGATGTGTTGTATTTGGACTTCCAGAAGGCACTTGACAAAAAGTTGTCATAAGATAACAGCCCATAGTGTTGGAGGTAGTGTATTGGTGTGAATAGAGGATTGGCTCATGGGCAGGAAACGGTAAGTGGAGATAAGGGCTTCTCTTTCAGGTTGGTGACCCATAACCCGTGGGGTTCCACAGGTACGATGCTGGGACCACAACTGTTTACAGTATATATTAACAACTTGGAAGCGAACGTGCTATAGCCGAATGTGCAAATAATAGAAAAGTAAGTAGAACAGCAGGTTGCAAGAGGACTTCAGAGTATAATGTGGGAAAAAGTGAAGTTATTCATTTGGAAGAGAGAACAAAAGAACAGAATATTATTTACATGGAGAAAAAACCTGCAGACAGCTGCAACACAAAGGGGCTTGGGGGGACTTGTGCCCGATAGTAAAGGGGAATAATTTAGAGGCATGGGAGAGACAGTCCATGAGCCTCAGTTGTTGAGTGTCTGCATGAGTGACCACTGTAACATGATTTGTATAGAGGCTGCACTCTTGCCTTTGCTTTCAGTCTGGACAGATCAAGCTTGCTGTGTGGCCTAGTGTACAGGGAATCTCCTTCCATATGTACAGAGAAGGCAATGGGAAAGAGCATGGGGCAAGACAATCCCAAGCAATGTGAGGAATAGGATGCAGCTCTGTTTCATTCCATTGTTCCTGCCTGGAAGTGTCCGCAGTCTTGCCATCAAACTGTACTGTAGAGAATAGAGCGTGATGTTGTGGAAGGAGTGGGTAACTGAGGAATTCTGGGCAAGACTACAAGGCATAGGAGCAGGAGTAGGCCATTCAGCCTGTTGAGTCGGCTCCACCATTCAACGAGATCATGGCTTATGTGATAATCCTCTACTCCACTCTCCTGCGTGTGTTCAGGCTTCTATATCTTCTGCCTAACGGAAGAGGTTGTAGGAGTTCATTACCGGGGTGCGATGGGTCTTCGGTGACGTTGGGAGCCTTTCCACAGCAGCGAGCCGTGTAATTGGAGTCCATGGATGGAAGATTGGCTTCTGTGATGGTCTGGGCTGTGAACATCACCTTCTGTAGTTTCTTACAGTCCTGGGCAGAGCAGTTGCCATACCAGGCCGTTATGCACCCAGACAGTATGCTTTCAATGGTGCATCTGTAGAAGTTGGTGAGGGACCTTATGGACTTGGCAAATTTCCTGAGCTACCTGAGGAAGAAGAGGCTTTGTTGTCCCTTCTTGACTGTTACATCTATGTGGGAAGTCAGGACAGGTTGTCGGTTATCCGTGATGTCCGTTATCCGTCGTTATGTCCTTCATTCCCTCAGTTCCGTTGATGTAGATGGGGGCGTGTTCTCCTTCTTTCTTTCTGAAGTTGATAATCAGTTCTTTAGTTTTGCTGACATTGAGAGACAGATTGTTTTCGTTGCACCATGTCACCAAGCTCTCCATCTCCCTTCTGAATTTTGGATCGTCGTTGTTAGATATCTGTCCCACTACGGTGATGTCGGCAGTGACCGTGTAGATGGTTTATATTCGGAATTTGACAATCTGTGTATGTGTACAGAGAGTACAGTAGGGGGCTGAGGATGCATCCTTAGGGGGCTCCAGTGTTGAGTGTTATTGTGGAGGAGGTGCAGTTACCTATCCTCACTGATTGCGGCCTATGGGTCAGAAAGCTGAGGATCCATTTGCTGAGGGTGGAGCCAAGACCTAAGTCTCTGAGTTTTGAGGTCAGTCTGGAGGGGATAATGGTGTTGAAGGTGGAGCTCCAGTCAACGAGCAGGAATCTGATGTAGGTGTCTTTTTTTACCCAGATATTCCAGGGATGAGTGCAAGGCTAGGGATATGGCATCCTCTGTGGACCTGTTATATCAGTAGGCAAATTGCAAGGGATCGAGGCTGGCTGGGAGACTGGAGTTGATATGGGCCATGACCAGCCTCTCAAAGCTCTTCATGATTATTACAAGTCACAGCTACTGGGCGGATGTCATTGAAGCACATTGCATGTGTTTTTCTGGGTACAGTAATGATGGTGGTCTTCTTGAAGCAGGTGGGGACTTTGGCTTGTAGGGGGGAGAGGTTGAAGACGTTGGTGAATATCTCAGCCAGTCAGTCCTCACAGGATCTGAATGCTCGGCCGGCGACACCATCTAGGCCTGTTACTTGCCTTGGACTGACTCCTAGGAAGACTGATCTGATTTCTGAAGTGGTGACAGAGGGAACAGGTGTGTCTGGGGCTGTTGGGGCAGGTGTTGCCACACCGGTGGGATTCTGCTCAAACCGAGCATAGAAAGCATTGAGCATGTCAGGGAGGGATGTGTTATTGTCCGCAATCTTACGCTGTTTCATTTTGTATCCTGTAATGTCGCTTAGACCTTGCCATAGACAGCGGCAGTCTGTTTGGTAAGTCTGGGTCTCTAACTTGGTCTGGCTACTGCCTCTTGACCTGATGGCTTTGTGGAGGTCAGATCTGTATTGGTCTGGGTCACCCACTTGAATGATGCACATCTGGTCTTCAGTAGGGAATGGATTTCCTGGTTCATCCAAGGTTTAGTATAAATCATTAGTATACATTAGTATTTGCATTAGTATAAATCCCATCACAGAAGCTGGAATATTTACATTTGTTAAATAAACAATCCTGGAATAACCTACTAGTGACCAGATTGTCTTCTACAAAAAAATCTGGTTTACTAATGTTCGCTTTTGGGGAGGAAACCTGTTCTCCTGATGTGGTCTGCTGACCATGTGCCTCTAGATTGAGAGCAAAGTGGTTAACTCTCAGACCCCCACCTTGCAATTTTGTAGCGAACATCCAAAGAGAACAAAGCCAGCCAACATGGCCCAGTCAAATTATAGAATCCCTACAGTGTGGAAACAGGCCCTTCGGCCCAACAAGTCCACACCTCCCTGAACACTACGGGCAATTTAGCATGGCCAATCCACCTAACCTGCACATCTTTGGACTGTGGGAGGAAACCCACACAGATACGGGGAGAATGTGCAAACTCCACACAGACAGACGCCCAAGGCTGGAATTGAACCTGGGTCCCTGGTGCTGTGAGGCAGCAGTGCTAACCACTGAACCACCATGTCGCCCATAATTTGCCAAGTTCTCCTCTGTTGACAGAATAGGAAGACTTGTCCCCCCAGACTAGTCCAGCAATGGTCTGACATTGTCATGTGCGTGGAACGTACCAGATTCTGCCATCACAATTCATGGGCATGACTGTTCACTACATGGCAATGCCACCACAGGTGGCAGCACAGTGGCATTTCACAGAGAGGACCTGGTCTGAGAGTCGTGAACATTGACTCTGAACCCCATTCACAACATCAATGAGAAGGGAAACCTCATGCTGATCCAGCTGATATTCTGTATTTCCATATGTTGGACACCACACAGACTGTACTATGGTTGGGGTCTTCAATATCCATCATCAAGGTGGGCTCAGGAACATCACTAATGACCAAGCTGGCCAGGATCCAAAGGACATATCACTGGATTGGAGCTACAGCAGGTGATGAGAGATTCGACACAAGGGAAAAATCTCAATCTACCCATCACAGATGTATCTGTTCATCTCAGTGTTGGTTAGAGTGATCACTGCTCAGCCTTGTGTAAATGAAGTCCAATCTTTGCATTCAGAACACCTGTCGTTGTGTTATGTGGCTGTGTTAAATGGGATAAATTCAGGTCAAATCATGCAACTCAAAACTGAATATCCATGAGGCACCATGAGACATCAGCAGCAGCTAAATGTATTCAATCACAATCTGCAAACCACTCCAGACTGGCATGTTCGTCACTCGACCATAACCAACAAACTAGGGCACCGTTCTCAGCTCAATGAGGAGAATAGCATGACATTGCAGACACATCAGCAGAAATAACAATCTGGGTCATAGTCACACAAACCCTTCAGTCCAACCCGTCCATGCCGACCAAGTTTCCCAAAATAAACTAGTCCCACTTACCTGCATTTGGCCCATATCCTTCTAAACCTTTCCTATCCATGTACCTCTCCAAATGTCTTTTAAATGTTGTAACTGTACCCGCATCTACCGCTTCCTCTGGCAGCTCATTCCACACACAAACCGCTCTCTGTGTGAAAAAGTTGTCCGTCAGGTCCTTTTTAAATCTTTCTGCTCTCACCATAAATCTATGCCCTTTGGTTTTGAACTTTTTAACCTTAGTGGAAAGATCTTTGATATTCACCTCATCTATGCCCGTCATAGTTTTATAAACCTCTATAAGGTCACCCCTCAGCCTCCCCTTATAACTCAAAACCTCCAGTCCTGGCAACATCCTGGTGAATCTTCTCTGAACTACAATACAGATCTGCATGTCTGGTGCTGGCCTAGTGGTATTATCGCTGAACTGTTAATCTGGGGACCTGGGTTCAAATCCTGTCACAGCAGATGGTGGAATTTGAATCTAATAAATATCTGGAATTAAGAACCTAATGATGACTGTGAATCCATTGCTGATTGTTGGGGAAAACCCATCTGGTTCACTAGTGTCCTTTAGGGAAGAAAACTGCCATCCTTACCCAGTCTGGCCTACATGTGACTCCAGACCCACGGCAATGCGATTGACTATTAACTGCCCTCTGGGCAATAATGGCTCCCTACCCAGTGACACCCTCACCCCCTGAATGAATTGGGGGATGAAAAAAACAGCAAAACCTGCAGCAATGAAGAGAGGAAAGTGAACTCAGAACCAACAGATCAGCCTGCAGCCAGACCACGTCCAGTCATAAGTGATGGTGATCAATCAAACAGACAACTGAACTGTATTAAACAATATGGTTCAATCAGTGGGAGGTCCTTCCCAGCTCCAGTGGCCTCTGTGAGGACAAAATGCAAGTGTTTGCAACCATCTTCAACCAGAGGTCTCGAGTAGTTGATGCTTTTGACTTTCTCCAAGGTCTCCATCACCACAGAGGCCAGTCTTCGGCCAATTAGATTCAGACTATGTAACATCAAGAAAGGGCTGAGCCACAGGATGTTGAAAAGTCTAAGGGCTTCAAACTATGCAGGCTGTGGCGCTGAGATTTTGTGTTGCAGAAGTGACTAGCCCAAAATAGCTGGATTCCAGGGTTGAGGTGAGAGCAGAACGTTGTTTATAGAATCCCTACTGTGTGGAAACAGGCCATTCAGCCCATCGAGTCCACACTGACCCTCCAAAGAGCATCCCACTCAATCCCTGTAACCCTGTATTTCCCATGGCTGATCCACCCAGCGTACACATCCGTGGACACTACAGGGCAATTTCCCATGGCCAATCCACCTAATCCACACATCTTTAGACTGTGGGAGGAAACTGGAGCACCCCAAGGAAACCCACACAGACACAGGGAGAACATGCAAACTCCACACAGACAGCCATCTGAGGGTGGAATCGAACCCAGGTTCCTGGCGCTGTGAGGCAGCAGTGCTAACCACTGAACACCATATTGGCCACTGTGCGATTCCATCAGTAGTTTGGGAGTGTTAAGGATGAAACTGCTGCCTTTTGCAAATATTGAGGGGCCTTGGAACAGACTGTTGGGTCTCAGTGGTGATTATTTGGTGCATAAATGATATATTTCACACCGACAACTGAACCATATTAAACAAGAGAGAATGGAAATTGCATAGGAATGCTGGAAGTTGTGCAGGGTTCAGGCACTTCACTGTGTCAGGTACAGCGATATGTTTATTCAAGATTGAGCACTTTCCATGGGCTCATTGTGTTTATCCAGCACAGATCTGAGCCAGGAAAGAGTCTGATTCAGTTCCTGAACTTATCTCAATGAAAGCAGAGGAACAGTAATAACTGCAGTCCTTGTTATCTCTAATCAAGAGAAAACTCCCCAGTTTTTCCAAACCTGTTTATCATCGAGTGATCCAAAGAGGAATTGTGTGTTTGTACATACTGAATTGAGGACCGGATTGGGCTCAACTGTAAGGACTCTCAAGTTTGGGGGACTTACTGTTGTATCACTAATAACAGAGCAGGCTTGAGGGGCCATATGGCCTCCTCCTGTTCCTATTTCTTGTGTTCTTATTTGGTCTCTCACTGACTCTTGAACCGTATCCCAGCCAGGAGTTGATGCTTCATCAAGGAAGGAAATAGAACTCAACAGAAAAATTAAGCCTCTGGGAGCACATGATGCAAGAGGCTGAGCTGCCAATATCATAACAAGCAACATAAGTTGCATTTGGGTAGTACCTTTGTCACAGTAAAACATCACAAGGGCGATTGACAGGAGCATATTAAAGGGAAAAATAAACAAGTCAAAGAGGAGATATTAGGACAGGCGATGAAAAGCTTTATCAAAGAGATGTGATTGTGAGAATCTTAGAGGAAGAGGTGTAGAGGGTTGGGGAAGGAATTTAAAGGGATAGAGCCCAGAGCTAAAGTCATGACAACTGATGGTGCAGATAAAAAAAATGGGTGACACACAAGAGGTCAGAAATGGGGGAATGGAGAGATCTGGATTGCAGGAAGTTACAAGGAGGAAAAATCAATTGAACGATTAATCACAAACTCGAGTGTTTGCTGAGTCTATTTCCCCATTGGTCTGCTGCACACGAATGGATATTGTACATTCTATTAAAGTGCCAAGCACATTTGCCACCAGCTGCCCCCAGGCAGCTACAACGGGCAAGCGTTGAAGACTGGTCTTCCAGGGAAGCCATTCAGTGTTGACAGTTGAGCTGCTTGGATGTGAATATGTTATTTCACTCCTCTGGCTGGTTTATCAGAATATCACCTTTTGGATTGATGAGCGATTGCTGCACACCTATCCTGTGACAAGTCGGGTCATCTGACACAGTTGGAATGCTGTTTTGGGGCAATTTCTAGGACAAAATTCCTGCTCCTGGACTGTCCGCGTCCAGAGAAGTTCTAAGACCTTGAACACATTGATCAAATCATCCCTGAATCTCCTTTATTCCAAGAGGAACACCCCCATCTACAAGCTAACCTCATTGATAAAATCCTTCAACCCTGAAACAATTCAAGCACCTTGTCAAAGATATTTATATCTTTCCTAAATTGTGGTGAGGAGAACTGGAAGCTTCATAGTAACGAGACTAACATAGTCTCTACATACAGATTCACTGGCATTGCTTGAAAGGTCTTGCATTTAAGATGCCAATATGGAGCCATAGAGTTATACAGCATGGAAACAGACCCTTCGGTCCAACTAGTCCCTGTCAATCATGTTCCCAAACTAAACTAGTCCCACTTGCCTGCAATTGGCCCATATCCCTCCAAACTTTCCTATTCATGAACTTATCCAAATGTCTTTTGAATGTTGTAACTGTACCCGCATCCACCACTTCCTCAGGAAGTTCATTCCACACGTGAACTGCTATATCTTTCAATTTAATTGTGTTAGCCCAGTGTCTGTGAGGTAGGCAGCAGTTGTACCTAACTGGAAGCCCTTTCACTCATCACTAAAGAGCAATAGACAGCCACAGCCCCTCGTAGAGGCTTCCTCTAAATTAACAGCTTCTTACCCCTCTCTGATATTGGAGGTGCCGGAGTTGGTCTGGGGTGGACAAAGTCAGAAGTCACACCACACCAGGTTATAGTTCAACAGGTTTATTTGAAATCACGAGATTTTAGAGCCCCTTTGTCTGCTGCAGTCTCCAAAATTAACTGCTCACAGTTAACAGTCAGCTATTTTTGAGCTCATAATTTAAGCTATTGAGGTTCTGCTTCCTTTCACTTCAGTACAAATACTTTTAAACACTGGGCATCAGACTCAAAGTAGGTGAAAAGCTTTAAAACAGCTGGTATCTGTGACTATACTGTATTCACTAAAAAGTATGACTTCTACAGACAGATCTGCCCAAACCTGCAAACCGTCTTAATCTGTGCTCTCTATGCCTCTCTCCTCCCACTGAGGAATATTGCCTTTTATTCTTTCCATTTAACAACAACACCAATTTGCACTTCTCTATAACACAATGAATGTCTCAAAGTACTTCATAGGAATGCAATCAGTTGAGTAAATCAACATCAGTACGAAGAAAGAGGCATTGGAATATGTGTTCAAAGGAGGAGAAAGGAATAGAGAGGATCAAGAAGGGATTTCGAGACATCAAGCTCTAAGCAGAAAAGGACTTGGCTCCCAATGGTGGGGCAAAGGGATTGAAGAATATACAAGGGACCATAGAGTCATAGCATCATGTAGCATGGAAACAGACCCATCAGTCCAACTCAAGCCACGCCAGCCGGATGTCGCAATATGACCTCGTCCCATTTGGCCCATATCCCTCTAAACGCTTCCTATTCATGTACCCATCCAGATGCTTTTTAAATATTGTAATTGTACCAGCCTCTACCACTTCCTCTCATTCCGTACATGCACACCCCTCTGAATGAAGAAGGTGCCCCTTAGGTGCCCCTTAGATCTTCCCCCTCTCACCTTAAACCTACGCCCCTCTAGTTTTGGACTCCCCTACCCTGGGGAAAAAGACCTTGTCCATTCACCCTATCCATGCCCCTCATGATTCTATAAACGTCACACCTTAGCTGCCATTACTCCAGGGAAAACGCTGCAGCCTCTCCCCATAACTCATGCCAGGTGGTCAGCTGATGATTTGTGGGGGGGAGGGTGCTGTAGTGTAGGGAGTTAATCCTGGCTGTGTGCTATGCTAATTGTCATGATATACATCATCATGAGAGAAAAATGCAACATCACATCATCTTGCTTCTTCTTGTGTAAGGTGAAGCCATAATACAGTGCTTCTCAAATGATAAAGTTTACGTATTCCTTACCTGAGCACAGTTTGCAAATATTCCTTAGCAGACAAGGAGATCAAGAATATCATAATTACAAGGAAATGGAGGGTGAGGCTTATTTGTCTCTAACCTGCATCATATCTCACCTCCCCTGCCTTCTCAGCATTTTATCTTCAGTCAACTTCTGTTGCAGATCAATCCTGTAACTTTCCATCATTTTAATGACTCACTAAGTATGTTGTCAACCAAGAGCTTTATGAGTTTATTCAGAGATAGCGGGGAAGCATAGGCAGTTCCCACTGTCCATCCCTTTCCAAAGGCTATGCAAAAATGTAACCCATTTGTGTATAAACGGCAATGTTTCTTGTGTGTTTACAGTATGAGTCAGGTTTCTGGCTAACACTGCTTGGTCCTAATGATTGCCAGCATTGTTCCAGTCCTGTGAAAGGGTGTGTGAATAAATGTTAAGCACCTGAATTTGAGATTAATAGTCCCTGTGAGTCAACCCAACTGAGCGCATCACACACACAGAACAACTCCATCCCTTGCAAATAAAACAACATTCAGAGAACTGTATTTCTACATCATAGATTCCACCAGATGCCTAGTTTAAAAGTACTGAAAATTGTAGGTCCCTCGATGCTTTGGCTGCTGACTGTAACAGTTCAATTGATTAGAGCAGTTCTGAGGAAGCTTGATGTGCAGGTCTGGCCCATTCCCTGAGCCTGTGCTGTAGCAATCACCTTTCCTTCATCTGGAACTTAGAAATGGAGAGTGTCCATGGAGACCATGTACAAATCTTTGGTTAGAGAGGTTGAGAATATACCCTATGTCACCCTGATCCTGATGGTCACCTTTGTGTGTGGCTGCATAAGGTTACGCATAGACCCTCAGTGCACAAACACCAAGTGTCACTACTTGCTGTCCCTGAAGGATGGGCCTGGCCATGTTGTCATGCACACGATCCTAAAATTTGGATCATACCATTCCACTTGTGGAAAAGCTTGATGCAAAAAACATCTTTGTCCCCGAGTCCGTAAGGCAGTGTTCAGGAGTAATGTCAGCGTGGGGAAAGGAGAGGGTTGATCCTGTTGGGTGGTTCCCTCAGCACACTGACAAAGTTAAGTTGGCCAGACTTTTCCAACAAGCAGCTCGGCTGTCCTTGTCAGAGTGCCATTGGAGCTCTATTGACATGGACAAGTGGAGAATATTCCACCAGTGTCCTAACTTGTGCCTGTAGATAGTGAATAGACTCTTAAGAATCAGGAGAGGGATTTTTCCCACAGAATTTCCAGCCTCTGACCTATTCTTGTAGCTGTGATACCAATACAGCTGGTCCAGTTCCAATTCTAGTCATTGTAAGTCTGACAGTATTGACAGTGAAGGATTCAGCTGCAGTAACGTCCAGTGAATGACAAGCAGAGCTGGTTAGAATCTCCCTTGTGGACATGGTCATTGTCCGGCACTTGTGGTCAATGTTACATGCCACACATCAGCCCGAGACTGAACACTGTCCAGGTCTTGCTGCATTTGAACACGGACTGCTTCAGTATCTGGAGTCACGGATGGTGCTGAACATTGTGCAATCATCGGCGAACATCCCCACTTCTGACCTTATGATGGAGGGCAAATCATTGATGAAGCAGCTGAATGGTTGGGTCTAGGACACTACCCTGAGGAACTCCTGCAGAGATGTCCTGAGCTGAGATAACTGACCTCCAACAACCACAACCGTCTTCCTTTAGCTAGGTATGACTCCACCCAGTAGATTGTTTACCCCCAATATCCATGAATTCAGTTTTGCTCAGGTTTCTTGATTCCACACTCAGCCAAAGCTGCCTTGATGGCTAGGGTAGTCCCATCTACCTTCACCTCTTGAATTCAACTCTTTTATCCATTTTGGACAAAGGGTGTAATGAGGTCAGGCATAGGTGGGACCCAAACTGGGCGTCACTGAGCAGGCAATTGCTGAGTAGGTGCTGCTTGATAGCACTGTTGATGACACCTTCCATCACTTTACTGATGATCGAGAGTAGACTGATGGGGCAGTAATTGGCCGGGTTGGATTTATCCTGCTTTTCATGTACAGGACAAACCTGGGCAATTTTCCACATTGTCGGGTACATGCTAATATTGTAGCTGCACTGGAACAGTTTGGCTAGGAGCCTGGCTAGTTCTGGTATGTAATTCCTCAGTACAACCACCACTGTACCCCGTACCTTTAGCTGTTTTGTGAAGTGGCGTGGCACAAACTGAATTGGTGAGAGACTGGTATTTGTAATGCTGGAGGAGGAAGCCGAGATGGATTATCTCTGGGCCCGGAGGAAACAAACAGAATAGTGTATGATTGACAGTCAAAATATTAGATTCTCAGTGTTGGGATAGAGTTATCCAACCTCAAAAGATGAGTCAACTTTCCCAACTGCAAGAGGCTTATCTCTTAGCATCTCATTAACGGTGGAACTCTTTGGAATTAAATCAGCATCCCCAATTCAGTCGAGACGCCTTCAGATACATGATTGTATGCAACAGGGGTGAGTTTCTGACAACCTTCACTTCTTTCTAGACTCAGGGTGAGTACTTTGTTCTTGTAGCAACTTAGCTTTAAAGTGTTGTGGCACTGGAAGCTCTCGAAGCTTGGCAGTGAAGGACAGAAGGTTGGACCTTATTAAAGCCCAAATGGCTAATACAAGGGGAACAAACAGTGGCTGAAGGACACATTAAAACCCAAACTGCTAAAGAGTTGCTGAGTCACTGAGGTAAAGGTGGGGCTGTGCCTGGGTGCAGACCCGATGAGCTGAATGGCCACTTCCCACACTGTAAGGATTCTATGATTCATAAGCTGTAGATTCTGGGCTGGAATTTCCTGCTGAACAAGGGCAAGGCAGAGGGGCAGACAGGGGTAATGGGGTACAGGTAGAGTCTGCACCTGGTCCCTGGCAACTCTTTCATTAAGGCGATGTTAGAACAATGCTGACATGCATTAAGGACATTGGACAATGCTCACTGCTTCCAAGCACTAGGGTGTCTGGTCATAAGGGGCTGTTGACTGAAGCCTCACAGGTTGGAGCCTTCCATGGTGTCCTTCATTAGGTGAAAGATTATCTAACGGCATCAAGAAGAAGGACTGAAGACATCAAAGTACTGTCTGCACAGATCTCCTGAAACAGGGGGTACAATGGTGCAGATCAGCTCTGCCCCCCAGCGCTGAGGAAAGCAGGTACAGGACCCTCCAGCTGGGAGCTAGTGTGCAGAGGCAGAACAGCCAGGGCAATGAGGAGTAATGGCCAAGAACCACATTGACAGGCTTTCTGAGAGAGTGAGAGTGCAGGTGGAAAGTTGTGGGGCATTGTCTCCAACCTGCTGGTATTCACTTTTCATGTGGAATTTCACTCTTAAACGTATCCAGGAGGTACCCAATGCTTTCTTTGCTGAGGCTCGATGATTAGATACACCGAGTTTGGCAGCTGCTGCAAAGTGCATTCGACTGTGCCCGCATTGCCTGCCTGAAATGCTGAACAATGTGGCACTTGAACTAACAACCCTGGAAGGTTCCTAGCAGGGTACCACCTGCCTGGCCATCCCATGAGATGTGCTGTTTAATCTGCCTGCATGAATAATAATCTGAGAAGAACACAATCACATGAGGAGACTCATCCTGGTGGATATGAAGGCCTCTCTCAAACCTAACACTCAAAGTCCAAAATGGAAACTCTTGCCCACATGGTCAGAGAAATATGCACAAAATGATCCTTTCTTTAAAATCTTGTTTGTGCAATGGAGTTTCAAAACAGACTTTTCCTGTTTCGCACAACTGCTCAAACAGGGAAAAATACAGAGAAATAGATGTAGCGATAAATCAAAGATTATTGCAAGGCTTGTAATCATTTAGGAAGATCTGACTGGGCTCTTGCAGTGCAGTATCTGATCAGTCAATGACTTGTATTGACATACAGCTTTAACACAGGACCAAAATGAATGCTGAGATAAAGAAACCAATATTAGGAAGGTAACCAACCACTTTGTGAAGGAGTTAGGTTTTAATGAAAGCCTTTAATTCCAGAGCATGGGCATGAGCAGAGAAGGACAAGACCTGGACAACATCTGTGCATGAGGCATGTAACATACATGCCACACAAACGCCAGGCAATAACCATCTCCAATAAGAAACAATCTAACCACTACCCCTTGACATTCAGTGGGGTCACCATTACTGAATCCCCCATTATCAACATCTTTGAGGTTACCATTGACCAAAAAATCTACTGACTCATTACATAAACTCAGTGGCTTCAAGAGGAGGTCAAAGGCTAGGAATACTGCAGTGAGTAATTCACCTCCCGACTCTCCAAATCCTGTCCATCATCTACAGGGCACAAGTCACCAGTGCTCAGTAACCGCAGTGTGTACTGTCTACAAGATACACTGCAGAAATTCACCAAAAATCCTCAGACAACCGCCTCCAAACCCACAACTACTTCCATCTAGAAGGACAAGGACAGCAGATATATAGGAACACCACCACCTGCAAGTTCCCCTCCGAGTCACTCACCATCCTGAGTTGGAAATATATCACCGTTCCTTCAGTGGGACAAAATCCTGGAATTCCCTCCCTAAGAGCATTGTGAGTCAATGGTCAGCACATGGACAGCAGCGGTTCAAGAAGGCAGCTCATCACCACCTTCTCAAGGGGCAACTAGGGATGGGCAATAAATGCTGGACCAGTCAGCTACATCCGTATCCCATGAGTGAACAAAAAAAAGGTGCTGCATTTCTGGCAGGGTAAAGGTACACAGGAAGCCAGAACTGTGGACATTGATTAATCGTAGAATACCTACAGTGTGGAAACAGGCCCTTTAACCCAACAAGTCCACACCGACCCTCAGAGCATCCCACCCAGACCCATCCCCCTACAACCCACCTAATCTACACATCCCTGAACACTACGGGCAATTTCCCATGGCCAATTCACCTAGTCTGCTCATCTTTGGACTATGGAAGGAATCCCATGTAGACGCAGGGAGAATGTGCAAACTCCACACAGACAGTCAGCTGAGGGTGGAATCTAACCCAGGTCCCTGGCGCTGTGAGGCAGCAGTGCTAACCACTGAGCCACCATGATTGGACTGTGTGAGGTAGGGTATGGCATGTCTAGTGGTGCTGCAAATTACTGGGCTCACAAACAAATGAAGTGAGTCCAAAATACATTTATATACAGTAAGAATTGTAACATTGTAGGACTGGGAATCAATGCAGATCATCGAGTCACCGTGGTACAGACAGAAGCTATTTTGCAATTAGGGGAGGTGACAGCTAGAGGTATTATCACTCGATGCTAATCCAGAGATCCCCGTCATGTTCTGGGTATCCGGGTTTGAATCCCACCACGGCAGATGGTAGAGTTTGAATTCAATAAAAATCTGGAATTAGGAGTTTAATGACCATGAATCCATTGCCAATTGTTGGGGAAAAACCCATCTGGTTCACTAATGCCCCTTAGGGAAGGAAAATGCCATCCTTACCCGGTCTGGCTTACATGTGGCTCCAGACCCACAGCAACGTGGTTGACTCTGAACAGCCCTCTGGGCAATTAGGGATGGGCAATAAATGCTGCCTGGCCAGTGATGGCCTCATCCCGTGAATGAATTAAAAAATGATCTAACCTGTATGAGCGAGGAGGGAATGACAAATGTGGGATTTGATGGGTGGATGGTCAACAGAAATGCGGAAATACTCAAACCCAGAAGCGGGGATTTCATGAATGAGCTTTCCCAAGGCAGGTAAACTGAGGAAGGACAAAGCTGGACAATAGTTCAGAAATGGAAGTAGACTTCTCTTTGCGATAGAGAGGAAAATGGGCCTGTTCACTAAATATTGTATCCAAACAGCCCTTGGCAATGTCCTGGGCAGCAAAATAAATCTGAAGGTTAGTAATTTTGAAATGTAATATTTCGGTCAGAACTGTAGTTTGGTTGTGTTCAATATAATCCTTACATTCGCAATATTTGGGTCATCTGTGTCCAATGGCTGTCTTTATTAGATCACAATAAAGTGACCGTGAAATGGTTCAGCCCTGCAGAGCACTTACGGTTCTTACCTCTTATAAACTTACGGTTCAAGGATGGTCAGCTCCCTGAACCACGGATTTGTCAACTGCCTATCTCCTGGTGCAATCCCGTCAAGGCACATTACCATAGCTTCTTTCTTATAGAAGGACACGGTTTATCTCAGGTTTGCAAGGTTTCACCTCAGGCAGCCCTGAGATAAATCCTTTCAATCCTGAGAAAAGTAGAAGTGCATTGGCACGGTGGCTCCGTGGTTAGCACCGCTGCCTCACAGCGCCAGGGACCCGGATTTGATTCCACCCTCAGGCGACTGTCTGCGTTGAGTTTGCACATTCTCCCCATGTCTGCGTGGGTTTCCTCCCGGTGCTCCGGTTTCCTCCTGCAGTCCAAAAATGTGCAGGTTAGGTGGATTGGCCGTGCTAAATTGCCCCTGTAGTGTGCAGGTTAAGTGAATTAAGTCATTGCAAATGTGGGGTTATGGGCATAGGGCGAGATGCTCTTCAGGGGGTCCGTGCAGACCTGATGGGCTAAATGGCCTCTATCTGCATTGTAAGGACCCTATTAGCCAAGGAACTGTTTGTGTGAGGCTGATGAATCAAGATGGGGAATGGGTGTCAGGGAAAATACTATTCGAGTGAGTAGTGCTGTCCATAGTCACAAGGCTCACTGTTGAGGATTATCAAAAAGGAATAGCCTCTCAGCTCACACATCATCAGTGTTCACGTCAAGGCCCAATATGTTCAGCTATGGCAAAAGGTTGAAAACCGGAAACAAAACAAATTAAATCTGAAGACAAAAACAGAAATCGCTGGAACAGCTCAGCAGCTCCGGCAGCATCTGTACAGAGAAATCAGAGTTAACGTTTCGGGTCTGGTGACTCTTCCTTTGAGTTCTGAGGATGGGGTTAACTCAACCCGAAAATGTTAACTCTGATTTCTCTGCACAGATGCTGCCGGAGCTGCTGAGCTGTTCCAGCGATTTCTGTTTTT
>JAHRHZ010000094.1:2395164-2409161 GCA_024137785.1 Ginglymostoma cirratum | reverse complement strand
ACAGATGCTGCCGGAGCTGCTGAGCTGTTCCAGCGATTTCTGTTTTTGTCACCGATGTACAGTATCCGCAGTTCTTTCGAATTTTTAAATTAAATCTAAACATTCTTTCAGTCATTCAGGATCAGCCATAAAAGTTATCGTACATGAGGATTCTGTGCATGGATCTAGTTGGGTCAGAGTGAGGAAGGTTAATGTTATAACTTCGACAGTGTCTGACTGCTTTCTAAGTAATCCTGCATGTGTAGACTGAGTCAGTTCAATGGTATGGCCTGTACTTGCCAACCTCCAGGAAGAGTCTCCAATGTTTCAAACCCTCCTCCAGCTTGGATTCTGAAAGAAAAAGTCCAAGAGATTTTCTGTTTCAATGTTTGCCAACTGTCAAAAGATTAATAAAGGAAGGAATGATCTATAGTCAGTGCAGTCTGACCTCTCCCCCAGCCAGCCTTTCCCTACAATCTGGTGTCAGATGGAAACTTACAGCAATATAACATGTATGCAAGGACAAATGCAGCTCTGTGATACTCAAAGAGCTCACAGTGACGTTCACATTGCATTCTTATTGCAAACTGACTGTTGCAAAAGAAAACTTCAACTTTATTTTGGATTTATTTTAGCATTTCTGGATTTTTTTTTAAAAGACCTAACTCTGATGAATTTCATTGGTTTGGAGCAAAATCGCTGAACAAGATTTTCTGAGACATCTGGATTGACGTCAATAGATATAATCAGGAACACAGAATGATAGTTCAGAAATTGCAGAGGGACTGGCAATAACCTTTCGCCGTCCCTTTGATTTGGGTGTCATCAAAGGACTGGAGAATTGTACACATGACACCCTTTTTCAAAAAGGTTGCAAAGAAAGGCTCAGCGATTACAGACGATTTTGTTTAACTTCAGTGGTGAGAAAGCTTCTAGAAACAACCAGCCGAGAGAGTCAAAAGAGTTAACAGTGGGTTGGTGAGGGTTGAGTTCATTGCTATGATAGACATGAACTCCCAGGAACATCTAATACAATGCTACACTACAGGCTTGTGAGGAAAGTGATCAGTCATGGAATTAGAGAGACAATTCACAATGTGGAATAAAAACTGGCTCAGTTATGACAAACAGAGAGTAATGATCAATGCGTATTTTTCAGGCTGGAAACAGGTTTGCAGTGGAGTTTCCCCAGGGTGGGTATTGGGACCCTTGTTTATTCAGATGCATACTAATGACCTGGATCATAATCTGCAGGAGACAATTTCAAAGTTTGGGGATGACATAAAGCTTGGAAGAATTGTAACCTTTGAGGAGGAAAGTGCACAACTTCAAAAAGGCAAAAAAACAGTTCTGAGGAAGGGTCACCGGACCCGAAACGTTAACTCTGTTTTTTCTTTTACAGATGCTGCCAGACCTGCTGAGCTTCTCCAGCAACTTTGTTTTTGTTCAAAAAGGCATTGATTAGTTTAGCGAGTAGGAGAATACGTGGCAGATGAAGTTCACTGCAGAGAAGTGTGAGGTGATACACTTTGGTCCAAAGAACATGGAGAGGCTGTAGAGTGTGACATGGAGAAAGACTGAATAATGGCACAAGGTTCTTGGGCACAATGCATAGAAAGCATGCAAAGGAGTGGAGTGAGTTGAATCCTCAGGGACTGGATAATTGTGTGTGACTGCATGGCTTCCATTCCCAGCATGGTGCCCACATGTGCATGGATTCTGTGCCAGTCTTTAGCCATGTCCTCACTGCAAAGCCCTTGTCACCATGAGGTTCCCCCTTTGGTTCATCCTGGTGGATCAAATGCCATTGGTAATGTGGGTTCCTGCTGAATGGGTTGGAAATCATTTTTAAAAATATGGAAATAAGGCAGGTAAATGGAGGTAAGATCATTCACAATCTACTTGAATGATAAGGTAAGCTTAAAGTGCCTGATAAACTTCTTCCTGTCCCTTTGTTCCTACAGAGTGTTGGTGGCTGGAGTGACTCAGCCTGGGAGTATATAGAGTTTGATTAATTTGATTATATTATTTGACAAATTGCATATATTTTCCGACCACATCCTCTTCATTTGCGATCACTAAATACATTTATACCAAATCCTTCAGTGCATTTATTCAACGCACTTTTTTTTGTTTGTTTTTTACTCAGGAATTGCATGTTATTTTCATTTGTCACCCTGTCAGGTCCTGGAACTCATCAGAAACCTCTGAAAACTCAGTGGGTACATGCTTGCTCAGTCTGAATTGAACCAGCAGTCCGATGAGCTCCCCACTTCCAGCACTTGTAGCCATATAGTCATGCAGTCATACAGCAGGGAAACAGACCCTTTGGTCCAATCAGTCCATGCCATCCATAATCCCAAACTAAACTAGCCTGCTCCTGGCCCCATATCCCTTCCAAGCCTTTCCTATTCAAATGTTTTTGAACTTGATGTCGAGTCTTAGAAGCTGCAGTGTCCCCCAGGTAGAAAATGAAATGCCATTCTTCCAGCTTGCTCTGAGTCTTGCTGGAACACTATAGCAGGCTGAGATAGAAATGTTGGCCAGGGGACACACTGTGGTGTGTTGAAGGGGAAGGCAACAGGGAGCTCAGGGTCACTTTTACAGACAGAATGTAGATGGTCTGCAAAGAGCTCACCCAGTCTGCATTCCATCTCCCCAGTGTAGAGGAGGCCACATTGTGAGCAGCGAATGCAGTAAGCTATATTGAGTGAAGTTGTTATCTCTTATCCAAATGCCTTTCAGACATTGAAATTCGTTAAACAAAAGTCTTTGACTCCGAAACTTGTACACCCAAAGGAACAGGAAGTCCTCCCCAGAACACCTATGCTCGGTTCACACTAAACAATTGCACCTCCCAGTCGCGAACCATTTCAACTCCCCCTCCCATTCCTCAGGCGACATGTCCATCCTGGGCCTCCTCCAGTGCCACAATGATGCCACCTGAAGGTTGCAGGAACAGCACCTCATATTCCATTTGAGAACCCTGCAGCCCAATGGTATCAATGAGGACTTCACAAGCTTCAAAATCTCCCCTCCTCCTACCACATCCCAAAACCAGCCCAGCTTGTCCCCACCTCCCTAACCTGTCCTTCCTCCCACCTATCCCCTCCTCCCACCTCAAGCCCCACCCCCATCTCCTACCTACTAACATCATCCCGGCCCCTTGACCTGTCCATCCTCCCTGGACTGACCTATCTCCTCCCTAACTCCCCACCTACACTCACCTTTACTGGCTCCATCCCCGCCTCTTTGACCTGTCTGTCTTCTCTCCACCTATCCTCGCCTCTATCCATCCTCTATCCCCCTCTCTCCCTATTTATTTCAGAATCTCCTTCCCCTCCCCCATTTCTGAAGAAGGGTCTAGGCGCGAAACATCAGCCTTCCTGCTCCTCTGATGATGCTTGGCCTACTGTGTTCATCCAGCTCTACACCTTGTTATCTCAGTCCTCCCCAAGTGAAGGCTGGATAATCAGGTGAGGCACTGACAACTCTGCAACTCCACTCCAAACAACAGTCGGTGCTTTCAAGTAAAGGAACACCAAAAAAAAAACAGACAAATGCCCTTTTTCGGTGATTGAGAGTGAGTTTTCAGTTGACACCCTGCAGTACGATCAATCACATTGTTGAACAAACCAAGCCAATTGGATAAAAGATGTTGAAACTCACCAGGTGGGGTTCACATGCTTTCAGAGTTCCACCACATTTGTGTTTCTTGGTGCGAACCTCTCTGAACTCATTGCTTGTGGTTACGGTAGTGCATTGCAAAATGTGAACCTTACCAGAGCTACACAAGGAATGTATGGTCATGACCTTGGATTACTTAACGGACAAACTGCACTTTTAGCTACTACATGTGTATTTTTAAAGAGGACATGAAGCCAAAAGATGACTATGGATGTAAACTCAGTGGCTGCTTCTATAGAATGTCCCACATGTAGGGAGTCATGGAAACTTCAAATAGAGAGACCTAAAATGAAGACATAACAATTTCACTGAATATAGCCTACTGCATTCGCTGCTCACAATGTGGCCTCCTCTACACTGGGGAGACGGAATGCAGACTGGGTGAGCTCTTTGCAGACCATCTACATTCTGTCTGTAAAAGTGACCCTGAGCTCCCTGTTGCCTTCCCCTTCAACACACCACAGTGTGTCCCCCGGCCAACATTTCTATCTCAGCCTGCTATAGTGTTCCATCAAGACTCAGAGCAAGCTGGAAGAATGGCATTTCATTTTCTACCTGGGGGACACTGCAGCTTCTAAGACTCAACATCAAGTTCAATAACATTAGAACCTGAATATTTTCTCCCATGTCCTTTACCTGTCCCGACACCCCAGGACCTGTCCTGACTTGAGCAGCTTTCAGCACAAGCAATCCATTTCTACCTACCTATGGTGCCCATGATCAGCTTTTCTTTCTCCCTGGAATACTGTCACCAATCCCTTTGTCTACCCGGCAGTCATTTCTCTCTCTGAGCTCCATCTCCATCTGTCTGCTCATTCTCCCAGCACCACCTGTCTTTAGCAATACATACACCACCATTACCTAGCTATTATCAGTTCTGCAGAAGGATTGTTGGACCCGAAATGTTAACTCTGCTTTCTCTCCACAGATCAATTTTGGTCTCCCTGCTCTAGGAAAGATTTTCGAAACATGAAAAGGGCTCAAAAGATTTACAAGGATGTTACCAGGGTTGGAGGATTTGAGCTACAGGGAGAGGCTGTATAGATTGGGGCTATTTTCCCTGGAGCGCCTGAAGTTTACAAAATCATGGGGCGCACGGATAGGGTGAAAAGCAAAGATCTTTTCCCCAGTGAAGGGGAGTCCAAAACCAGAGGGCATAGGTTTAAAGTGAGAGAGGAAAGATTTAAAAAGGACCTGGGGGCAACTTTTTTACGCAGTGGGTGGTGCATGTATGGAATGAGCTGCCAGAGGAAGTGGTGGACGCTGGTACAATTACAACATTTAAAAGACATCTGGATGGGTACATGAATAGGAAGAGTTTAAGGGATATGGGCCAAAAGCTGGCAAAAGGGAATGGATTAATTTAGAATATCTGGTCAGCATGGATGAGTTGGACCGAAGAGTCTGTTTCCATGCTGTACAGCTCTATGACTCTATGCTGCCAGACCTGCTGAGTTTTCCCAGCAATTTCTTGTTTAAGCACTGAGTTATGTCCTGAACTGCAGACCTGTTTGTGTTTTACCCCTTCCAGGGATATACAAAGAGGGGTTAAAAATCAACACCATGTGTGTTAGCAGGATGTTCTGTGAATGCGGACGAGCGTATTGTGAAGGTGACAGCTTGGGGACAGCCATGAGACACCTTGCGCTGCAGGTTAAAGAAAGGCTCTCCCTTGCTTTGAGTGCGAGGGACCAGGGCATTCAGTGGATTCACTGTCAGGGAGGAAACAAGACAGACATGTGGCAGTGAACTGCAGAGCCAAGAATCCTAACATCAACTGATTCACCACCAACGTCGGTGTTAACAGCCTCATCCCACTTAACAGCTGCAAAATTCCAGCACCCACTCGTCCCAAAACCTAGAGACTGATATCTTCTCCTGTCTTAACATTTCACTGAATTCGCGTTTCTGATCCTTGCCGCATTTTATTATGTTTTCTTGTATTTAATAGCTGATAAATTTGCGCTTTCTTCAACTCAAAAAAGCCCACTTAATCTGGCTCCTTTAAAAACATAAATACGTTTGGATTGGAAAAGTGCAAATACGAGGGAAGGGATTGATTTCAAATTAACCTTGTTGCGAACCAACCAAGAGAGGAAGTAATGTTCATCGCTCATCATCTTTAAGGGGAGGCGACGGCCCAGTAGTGTTATTGCTCAATAGTTAATCCAGAAACTCAAGTAATGTTCTGGGGGCCTGGTTTCGAATCCCACCATGGCAGATGGTGGAATTTGAATTGATTACAAATCTGGAATTAAGAGCATGATGGTGATTATGAAGAAACCTTCAGGTTCACTAATGTCCTTTAGGGGAAGGAAACTACCATCCTTACCTGGTCTGGCCTCCATGTGACTCCAGTACAGCAATGTGGTTGACCCTTAACTGCTCAATGATAATGAACGTTGGCCTGACCAGTGACACCCTCATCCCATGAATGAATATGAAAAATACCCAAAGTATAACCATTTTGAAGCATCCTGTCTGGGATCATAATGAGTTGGGGACCTCATGACTTTGGGGGGGTTATAATAGTTATATTAGTGGTCCACTCAGGCTCTCTCACAGTGCACAGTGCAGAAGACATCTAAACTTCTCACTTTAGGGTCTTAGCTCATGCTGAAACTAGGCTCTCAAAAGGCAAGCAATCCTCATTACATCAACCACTGTTGTCGATATGCAAACAATTTGAGTGGAAACTTGAGCAGATAAAAAAAATTTCTGAAACTGGCACAACTTAGAACTTAGAGACTCTCCTTAATATTCATTACGAAGCCTGAAGATAGTGAGGCCAGCTTATTCGTCATGTTGACCACATTGGAATCCGCTGGGGAGAGTCTCTGATACTTCTTCAAATTGTTGTACTCACCTGCAAATTTAACTGGGCTTGAGTGAGTCGGCTGGCTTATGAGGATAGGCTAGACAGGCTGGGCTTGTTTTCACTGGAATTTAGAAGGATGATAGGAGATTCAAGAGGGCACTGAATGATTATTTAATTAGAAATGACAGATAGGGATATGTGGGAAAGGCAGGAGATTGGCACTAGGTAATAGAACTGATACAGATACAATGGGCCTGATGGCCTCCCTCTGCTTTTGGGAATTCAGTGATTTTAGGTAAACACAGTCACACTTTACTGAACTTAGAATCATCTGCTCTGAATATCTTACTATCACATTGAGCAATGTCTTTAACATGCTGAGCCACATCTCAATGCTGTAACTTTTAATTACCTCAACGTTTCAATATTGTATTACACCACAGTATTCCCGACAGCCATACCAGTTACCCAATGTTCTGTCAAGGCAGATAGCATTACAGTAATAACTTCACAAGTTCTCATTTGTGTATTCTTGGGGACCTGATTAACACGCAATTTTTTTTTCTTTTGAATGAAGATTTGACGGTTTAAGTGTTGAGGTTGCGCAGAAGCCAGCCTGAGCAATTTTGTCAAGTTCTTCAAAATAATTCGAAGCCGTTGAAAACACGTCCTGAGGTTGGTCACAGTACCAGAGGAACAAAGCTCTGGATGTTTTAAACACTTGCCAAAGAAATGTGACCCATTAACGCTTTCGAAATGTTAGTACAACAATTTCTTTGTGTCACAGTTCCAGTTTTATCTCAGTGAACAGGGAGGGTGGGACTCAGAATTACTTTCTTTAAAATCAATAATGAAGTTCATCACATTACTACAGCACAGAAAGAGGTCATTGGGCTCATTTGTGCCTGCACTGGCTGTTATTTAGTCCCAGTTCTAAATTCATAGAATACCTACAGTGTGGAAACAGACCATTCAGCCCATCTAGTCCAGACTGACCCTACTCCTTGATTTCCTATGGTCAACCCACCTGACCTGTAAATCTTTGGACTGTGGGAGGAAACCCACACAGACACAAGGAGAATGTGCAAACTTCAAACCCAGGGCTGGAATTGAACGTGGGTCCCTGGTACTGTGAAGCAGCAATGCTAACCACTGAACCACTGTCTCCCCCCTGCACTTCATTATTATCCAAAAAAACAGGTAATATCTTCTTGAGTGCACCAGTGGAGTCTGCCTCCACCACATTTCCAGTTTCAATACTGTACCCTAAATATTCACTGCGTGGAAAGATTCTTCTTACATCACACTTGCTTCATTTGTAAATCTTTGCCCACTCATTCTTGTTTCCTTTTCCAAGTGGAAACAGTTTCTCCCTGTCTACTTTGTCCAGCCTGCTCATGATTTTGAAAACCTCAATCAGATCTCCTCTCAGCCTCCTTCTCTCTAGGGAGAACAGTCCCAGCTTCTTCAACGTCGCCACAATTGCTGAAGTTTCTTATACCTGAAGCCACTCTAGCAAATCGCTTCCATATACCCATTGAAGGCACCCCTCAATGCTGTTAGCTGTTGTGCTGGGAGTTAAAGGACATGGGTTTTCATGAGGAACGTGTATACACAAGCACACACATACAGAGCAGAATGGCTGTACACAATTATAGACATCTACGTGCACAGTCATATAGAGGCAAACAAACACACAGAACCACTCATACATACACATATGCATGTGATGTGTGCAATAATATTCTAATGTTATCTACAAGATTGGGGGCACATTTTTAAGGTGAGAGGAGAGAGATTTAAAAAAGACATAAGGGGCAAATGTTTTACACAGAGGGTGGCTCGTGCGTAGAATGAACTTCCTGAGGAAGTGGTGGATATAGGCACAATTACAAAGTTTAAAAAGTATTTGGATAAGTACATGAATAGGAAAGGTTTGGAGGGATATGGGCCAGGAGCAGGCAGGTGGGACTGGTTTAGTTTGGGATTATGTTCGGCATGGAGTGGTTGGACCAAAGGGTCTGTTTCCATGCTGTATGACTTGATGTAGTACAAATGAGGTACATGGATGCTATTTATGAAGATCTCTGTTGGATGTATTTACAGTTACAGCAATGTATACAATACAGAGCCATCTCCAGATACAGCCTCAAGTACTGCAGTGCATAGAACCTGTGGGCTGCGGTCATGTGACAACATCCAGGCATTTGGCCCATTTGTTATGTTCTAATTGAATTGTTCTTGCTCTAGCTAAATGCAATCAGTTAGCTATCTTGCTTGATACACACTGCTAGCCCTTTCCACAATATATGGATTTCCAGGATTAGCGTCATAGGGTCTTAGAGATATATGGCACAGAAACAGACACCAGTCCAACTCGTCCATGCCAACCTGATATCCTATACATATCCAAGTCCCATTTGCCAGCATTTGGCCCATATCCCTCTAAATCTTTCCTATTCGTGTACCCATCCAGATGCTCTTAAATGTTGTAATTGTACCAGCCTCTGGCAGCTCTATACATGCACCACCCTCTGTGTGGAAAAGTTGCCCTTTAGGTCCCTTTTAAATCATTCCCCTCTCACCTTAAACCTATGCCCTCTAGTTTTGGACTCCCTCACCCCAGGGAAAAGACCTTGCCTATTTACCCTATCATGATTTTGTGTTCTTTTGAATGGTAGTATTGCAGGGTGCTATTTTCTGCTGGCAATGCTCACTGGAAAAGCTTGAACATATGTCAGTGGTTCTCTTGATCTACATATGGTATAGTTTTCTTAAGCAGCTCTCTCAGTGATGAGCCTTTGTTGGAAATATTTGGAATACATAGTGCCAAGAAGTTGAAAAATCCAAGGCATCCCTACATGTTGTCTTTGTCTTGTGAGGTAAGCGTTTGTCTAACATTTTTGACTTTGCTTGGCTCAGCATGGATTCTACAACCTGAATGCATACAGCCAATAAAATTGATCTGAGTGATTCACCTAAAAACAAATCCTTTACAGCAAGCTACTGCTAACAGCATGTGAGAATTCTGGTCATACTCTATTTCATAGAATCCATATAGTGTGGAAACAGGCCATTCAGCCTATTGAGATCCCCTTAAGAGCATCCCACTCAGACCACCCCCCATCTATCGCTGCATTTCCCATGGCTAACCCATCTAGCCTGCACATCCCTGGACACTCAACAAGACTAGTCCACCCTAACCTGCACATCTTTGGACTGTGGGAGGAAACCGGAGCAAACCCACGCAGAATGTGCAAACTCCACTCAGACAGTCACCCGAGGGTAGAATCAAACCCAGGTCCCTGGTGCTGTGGAGGCAGCAGTGCTAACCACTGAGCCACTGTACCACCCTTTTGATCTCACCCATTACTGCAACATCATCAGCAATGCATAGACATCCAGGCACGTTTTCTGTAATTCTGCCCAGCAGCTGCTGCCACAGATCTTTAACTGACAGATAACCCAACCACAGCAACATCTTCCAGATTGCTTTCTGAAGGTGGTGACTTCCTGAGATTGCCTAAGTGTAATGACCAACATCTGTGTCTGGTGTCCAGGTTGGAGAACAGCTTAGCTCCTGTGAACTTGAGCTTCAACTCCTCCAGTATGGGCATTCCTTGAGGCAGAAGTATAGGAGCTTGCAACCTTTTGTCAGTGCACTCATAACTGAACTACACAGCGCTGTGTGGTGATCTACACAGAGGGTGATGCCACTGTATTCCATGTCAACGAGCTGACACTTTAATGTTTTCCTGCTGCTCTGTATAGGAGGGATTGACCTTCTGAGGTGTAATGTGGCATCACCTTTGAAACTTCCTATGGCCCAGATCCTGCCCAGTTACAAATGTTAGAAATTCTGGACTGACCCAACTGGACTGTACTTGGTCTCTTCTGCTGCCATGGGACTCTTGGTGATCCATGGATAGTCACATGTTGACAGCTGTATATTCTGTGACTAGTTCTGTGTTGACCTGGTGAAGTGGTGGTTTCACTGTTAAATTGCATTGCTGCATTACGTTGTCACTGCGCTAATAGATTGGTGATCCATTGTAATTTAGCAATGTCAGTTGTACCATTGAGTTCCAAACAACATCATTTGCCCAAACAAAACCAATAAATATACCAGCTCACAAATCAATGTCCATTTTGAGTGTGTCTTTGCCACATTATCCATGATCTGCTCCAACTGCTCAGCCCTGAAAATCATAACCATTGCTTTGTCAAGGCATCTACTAACAATTATTATTATTGATTATGACTATTGATTCCTATAGGACACCAATTCTAATTGAAGAAGTGTAAAGTTGACTCTTACACATGGCCAATCTAATAGGACTTTCTGTATCTTTGCAGATTCTTTCTGGTCCTCTTCAGAAATCTTGACTCTGCAGTACCTTGTTGCCGACTGGTATCAGGAGCAAGACAGCTTGTGTAACCAGTTCTGAAAATGCTAGGCCCAGGATGTATAGCTGCAGTCTTTGTTTTAAAAGGTTGAACTTGGATGGTAGATCTATGGCTTTCCAATTCATGATGAGAGATTTGGTATCCATCCTTCTGCTGTTCTTTTCATTTCATATTTAACCTTGTGCTTTGTTCATGTACTTTCATCACCATACCTAATGTTCTGTTCCAGTTGTGCGGGGCTTGAAACCTGTTTTAGGGTTTGATTTGTTAGCTCTGCATTATTCCTGAATGCAGCCCACCGTTCTGAATTGGGGCATGTTTTCTCTTAGTGCAGTTTCAGAATGACTCCAAATGGCATTTCAGATTTGAAATAGTCTTTAGATAGGATAGGTTTGAATTAGCTGTTTGCTTGCACCCATGTGGTCAACCTGGAAATACTCGCAGTTTACAAAGATATCTTACTTTCTTCTATTTCCTGCATTCCGAGAATGGATGTGTAAGACCTTCAGAACCCTGGGGCAACCTTGCAATGATGTCTTGGAGTTGCACATGACTGAGTATAAATGGCACAGCGTACATGGAGTTACAATACTGTAGAAGGAGAAAGTTTTGAGAGTTCATAGTTGTGAACACATGAAGAAAATAGGTTAATCTTTATCCATTGCAAGTATAAGTCAGATCCTGATAATTACCATGCATAGCAGTGTTGCATACTAATGTATAATAAATAGTGTTACTTTGAAATCTAAGCCTAAAGACAGTTCTTGGTTTTGCTTTCTCCTCAACCAGTCTGTCCTGAACCCAAACTCGTAATGTAAGAGTGGGACTGCGGCAGTGAAAAGGAAAGTTGGACTCTTTTAAGTTATCTTCTCCTTATCTTATTCTAAGTTAATGTGAATGGCACCATGTATGTACGGCAAAGGTACGCACCTTTTGCTGTATTTTCACATTGAATACACAGGACAATAAATCATTCAACTCAATACTTTCACATCAAAGAAGATTGCAATTATATTATAAAGCTGTTCCTGCTCTGTTTGGTTTATAAACATATCCAAGCTGCACATCATGAAATAGTACTCTTATTTTATCGAAATGTTGCACAAATGAAATGTGTGGAATTTGATTTATTTGAAGATCTTGATAAGTTTACTTACAGCTGAACTAATTAAAACAGTGCAGAGTAAACTGCAAACACAGCCTGTGCCTGGAGTGAAACATTGCACAGAGTCTATGACGTCTGGTTATGATAACAGCTGGGTGTTTGGCCCATTTGCATGTTGAGGTCTTAAAGGGAGATTCCCCCAAACATTACACCACAGCAACAGTTAAATTAGGGACAGGAGTAGGCCTTTAGTTAGACCTACAGCATGTGAAAACGTGTTTCCTGCTTTCATTCCTGAATTGCTTGGCAAGATTATGTTATTTTGTTTTAGATAGGTACATCCATCAAAGACCAGGATCATGTCTGGTGAATGCTGTATATCAGTAAGTCTTGTTTGTGTTATTGGAAAGGACAGGGAATGGTGGGAAGCACTCCCAGGCTTTCCCAAACTGCAACAGCTCTGTTGAAATTGGTGGATCCCACGTTTGTGGGAGTGTGGGGAGCAAGAGGAAGGGTGATGGCTATGCTCATTGTTAACACCACGAACAACCAGCATCTTTCTTCATCAAGCACAGTAAATAGAAACACTGGAAAGGCTCAGCTCAGCTTAAACAATTATATAAGAACCTGAGGCACTGTTGTTACCTCACATCAATGGCATTGTGTACACCACAGTCCATCCTGTCCAGCCTTCTCTTTTGGAAACAATTTCTGAAAACAATCATTAATGCAAATTAAGCAGTTTCAGAAGAAATGTCCATAACCAAGATTATAGCTTGGCATCAAAGAGCATAGTAACTCGTCTAGTGTCTCGCTGCTCTTGGTATCTTGCTCTTTACAAAGTAGCTGCTAAGCCTCTTTATCTGATTGAATTTTTCGAGGAGGTGACTAGGTCTATAGATGAGGGTAATACAGTTGATGCAGTCTGCCCAGACTTCAGTAAGGCTTTTGACAAGGTCTGCATAGCAGACTCATTAAGATCCCCATGGGATCCAGGGCAACTTGCAAATTGGATCTGAAATTGGCTTGATGGCAGGAAGCAAAGGGAATTGTTCAATGAGTATTTTTTTGTGACTGGAAGCCTGTGTCCAGTGGCAGTAGCATAGCACAGGGCTCAGTGCTAGGTCCCTTACCATTTTGTAGTGTCCATTAATTAATTTGACCTGTGTGTAGGAGATATGATCAGGAAGTTTGCAGATGGCATGAAATTTGGTGGTAAATAGTCAGCAGGAAAGATTTAGGTGACAGGACAGTATAGACGGGCTGGTCAGATGGGCTGAACATTGGAAATGGAATTTAATCCTGAAAAGTGTGAGGTAATGCATTTTGGAAGGACTAACAAGATCAGGGAAGACCCCTCAGAAGTAGAGAGGATCAGAGCAACCTTGACGTGCATGTCCATAGATCCTTGAAGGTAGCGGAGAGGTAACTAAAGTGATTGAGAAGGCACATGGGATACTTGTCTTTGTTCATCAAAACATTGAATATGTTAAGTTTGGCCACAGCTGGAGTATTGTCTGCAGTTCTAGTCACCACACAACAGGAAGGATGTGACTGCACTGGAGATTCACCAGGATGTTGGCTGGGATGGACCAGTTCAGCGATGAAGAAAGATGAGATAGGCTGGGGTTCCTTTCCTCAGAGCACAGAAGGCTGAGAGGGAATCTGATCGAGGTGTACAAAGTTCTGAGGGGTATGGACAGGGTAGGTAGTGAGAAATATTTCCCCAGGGGTCGCAGTTTTAAGAAGCAGGAGGTTTAAATGGGATTTGAGGAAAAACTAAAAGGTGGTAGAGACACTAAAGAAGTATTTAGCTGAAAACTTCAAATGCCTTAGCGACAAGGCTACGGACAAAGTGCTGGAAAATGGGATTGATGGATGTTTGATACCTGGTCCAGACATAACAAGCTGAAGAGATAACAAGCATGGGGCTGGATGAACACAGCAGGTCAAGCAGCATCATAGGAGCAGGAAAACTTGACGTTTCGGGCCTAAACCCTT
>JAHRHZ010000094.1:2291694-2394764 GCA_024137785.1 Ginglymostoma cirratum | reverse complement strand
GTTTAGGCCCGAAACGTCAAGTTTTCCTGCTCCTATGATGCTGCTTGACCTGCTGTGTTCATCCAGCCCCATGCTTGTTATCTCGGATTCTCCAGCATCTGCAGTACCTTTTATCTCTCATAACAAGCTGAAGAGCCTCTTTCCATTCTGTAGAAATTCTATAAGTTGATGTCCTTCCCGTTTGATAGGAGCTGTTATGAGCAATCCCCACCACTGAGACTTGCACTATATAGCATTGTTTTCACCATTGCTCATTGCACAATGTATTTGCTAATGTCACAACCCAGAGCCTAGTCTAGGCTCCCCAGGTTATTATGGTTCCAGATGGACACTCCAAGTCATTAAGCTCCTGGGCGAAGAGAGGTGAACTGGCTGCCCTTCTTTATTCATCACTCTTTTGGTTGGTCACAATGTAGTTAATTTAGAGAAGGGTTCCTTCCTTCTGGATGCCTTCCTCTCAGACCAAATGAATATGTTTCAAAAGGAGTCAATCTAAGCAGGGCTTTCTTGCGTTAACGGAACTGTGAGAGGAAATGATAATGCAACACACATTCTCGTAGATTTAGGGTGCGATGGATGATCCACAAAGAGTAGATTGTGGAATGTTGATAGTTGAACAACCAATTTTGAGATTCTTGGCTTTACACTTTGTTGAAATCCTTTCATGCTGTTTCCTTGGATGATGGTTGTGTGGCCATATTCAGGGCAAGGAAGACCTTCCTTGTCCTGTTCTCTCTTAACTGATTTGTCGGGCTAACTGGCTTCTAGCATTCAGAGCGAGAGAGTCTGTTCACCTGCAGGGCAGGGTTAGATATTGGGTGATTCATCAGTTGTGACATTCCCAGCACACTGACGCTCAAGCCCAGCCTGGCACACATGGGTGCCTCAGTTCACCAGCACACCGTCTTCTATTAGGACACATATATCAAGATTTCAGTCAGCTTTTTCTGCATCTTCCTGAAAGGCAAAACACAAAACATGCCTGAAGAGATGGCCCTCTGCTGAGAAGGGGAAGGTAATCTGCTTCTTCATTACTTTTTCGTGTTATGTCTCTGTTTGAAGTTTCCCTAACACTCTGCAGGTGCAACATACCATGGGTCCCACACTGGATTTTGCCCGACAGTGTTGAACTTGTGGTCTGTTTTTGTCTGAAACCATCCTCTTTTAAAAACATTTTAAAATTCAAAGTTAAAAACAAGTGCTCACTGTAATTTGGGGTTCTAATAGAATCCCTACAGTGTGGAAGCAGGCCATTCAATCCATTCAGTCCACACTAACCCTCCAAAGAGCATCCCACTCAATCTCTGTAACCCTGCATTGCCCATAGCTAACCCACCTAATCTGCAAACCCCAGGGCACTGAGCAATTTAGCATGGCTAATCTACCTAACCTGTTCATCTTTGGACTGTGGGAAGAAACCAGACCACCCGGAGGAAAACTATGCAGACACAGGAAGAACATGCAAATGCCACGCAGACTGACACCCAAGGGCGGAATCAAACCCAGGTCCCCGGCACTGTGAGGCAGCAGTGCTAACCACTGAGTCACTGTGACACCCTGATGACAGCTGCCATCATTCTCTTGAGGGTAGGGATCCACTTGCGGAAAACCATAAGGTTGCCTCGTGAAGAAGGGGTTTTTGTCTTAAATAAGATGGAGTTTACTGCTGTTTCCCTTGCAAGTCTGTGAGATGTCACTATAGTGTGTGGCGCTAAAGCACTGCTCAGTACTAATCCTTTCAAACTCCTGTGCGACATTTGAAGTCAGAACTATGCTTTGTGTGGAATGCTGGGTGTGTAGCTTTGACCATGACACAGAACATTGGGAATTAGCTGGCTCTCGTCCTGAGCTGCTGTCCTGGAAATTGAAATGGAAAAGCTCACAGAGTCCCATGGGAACAATGAGACTAATTCGGTTGCTATTTCAAACAGGCTCAATAAAGCAAATGATTTCCTCCTGTGCTGCATCATCCTGTGGACATTTCTCTCTCTTTTTGAAGAAAGGTTGTTTATACGCACTTTCTAAACTCTCTAGTTAAGCAGCAGCGGCTGAGTAATGGAGCTCATTTTCGGACCAATATTATTGAAACTGATCTTTCAAAGTCAGAAGTCACGCAACACTAGGTGACAGTCCAACAGGTTTATTTAAAATCACAAGTTTTCGAAGCACTGCACCTTCGTCAGATGAAGATCTCCTTCACCTTTTTAAACTGATACCAGTCATACAAGATACAAGTTTAAACTGAAACTCAGTTCTAAGGAATGGTCACCGGACCCAAAACATTAACTCTGATACTTTCTTCACAGACACTGCCAGACCTCCTGAGCTTTTCCAGCAACTTCTGCTTTTGTTCCTGATTTACAGCATCCGCAGTTCTTTTGGTTTTTTAACAAAATCAATTTGTTTTTATAGACTCCTTTTAGTAAAATCTTACTCTTGGTGCCTCACTGGACTGTCACCAGAGGAGGGTATTTGAGGTATCAAGTACAGGAACTCACAGGAATGGGCAGACGCTCTACTCCCACATGTCCTGGGCTTGGAGGCAGGAAGGGCAATGACAATTGAGAACATAAGAACTAGGAACAGGAGTAGGCCATCTGGCCCCTCGAGCCGGCCCTGCCATTTAATAAGATCAAGGCTGATCTTTGAGACTCAGCTCTACTTACCTGCCCACTCACCATAACCCTTAATTCCTTCACTGTTCAAAAATTTATCTAGCCTTGCCTTAAACACATTCAGCGGGGTAGCTTCAACCGCTTCACTGGGCAGGGAGTTCCACAGATTCACAACCCTTTGGGTGAAGAAGTTCCTCCTGACCCCAGTCCTACATCTGCTTCCCTTTATTTTGAGGCGATGCCCTCTAGTCCTAGTTTCACCTGCTAGTGGAAACAACCTCCCTGCTCCACTTTATCTATTCCCTTCATAATCTTATATGTTTCTATAAAATCTCCCCTCATTTTTCTGAATTCCAATGAGTATAAGCCCAGTCTACTCAGTCTCGCCTCATAATCCAAGGTCCTCAAGTGGTCAACTAATGGTCCTCTTAAGGGCATCAGCTCCCCGCCACCACCGCCCCACCCCACCCATCACTGGGATGTGCCCAGCTGTAACTGGTCCTGTTGCCAAATGTAGCCGCACGGATTGTGCAGGTTGCTTGTCAGCTGGACTGTGCTGAAGTCACAGTCATAGAGCTGTACAGCACAGAAATAGACCCTTCGGTCCAACTTGTCCGACCAGATATCCTAAATTAATCTAGTCCCATCTGCCAGCATTTGGCCCATGTCCCTCTAAACCCTTCCTATTCATATACACATCCAGATGCCTTTTAAATGTTGTAATTGTACCAGCCTCCACCACTTCCTCTGGCGGCTCATTCCATACACGCACCACCCGCTGCGTGAAAAAGTTGCCCCTTAGTTCCCTTTTAAATCTTTCCTCTCTCACCTTAAACCTATGCCCCTCTAGTTTTGGACTCCCCCACCCCAGGGAAAAGACCTAGGCTATTCACCCTATCCATGCCCCTTATGATTTTTTAAACATCTGTAAGGTCACCTCTCAGCCTCTGACGCTCCAGGGAAAATAGCCTCAGCCTATTCAGCCTCTCCCTATAGCTCAAACCTTCCAACCCTGGCAACATCCTTATAAACCTTTTCTGAACCCTTTCAAGTTCCACAGTGTCCTTCCTAAGCAGGGAGACCAGAGCTGAATGCAGTATTCCAAAAGTGGCCTGACCAATGTCCTGTACAGCCACAACATGACCCTCCCAGCTCCTGTACTTAGTACACTGACTAAAAAGGCAAGCGTACCAAACGCCTTCTTCACTACCTTGTCTACCTGCAACTCCACTTTCAAGGAACTATGAAGCTGCACCATGAGGACTCTTTGTTCCTTACAGAAAAAGACAATCAGTGTTGATCTGAGGGAATTAGACTTGTGGCATGGGCAGTGTCCATCTGGACCCCTTGTGTGGGCTCACCAGGGGACTAACTGGCATGTCGTTTGGCAGATCTTCATGAGAAGAGGCAATGCAGTTCTCTTGCCAGTTCTCCAGCTGGTAAGACCACTGACAGCATGTATTTAAAGTCATGCAGAGTAAGATCCCATCAATTTGGCTTTAAATGAAATTTTTATGGAAGATCCCAAATCACAGGAAACAGTGTGCATGGAGTGAAAGTGTCTCTCGTTGCTTTAGCTACCAATCCTCACTTCGCAATCATAGTTCTGTAGTTCAGAAATGCTTCTCTGGCACCTTACTTCTGGGCTCTAAGCTTAAATCCAACTCAAAGGGACAGGATGAAAATCTTCACTGTGGTCTGCAAAGTGAAGTGAATTTCTCAATTCAGTTCTAAAACACATGTGGACCTTTAGCAAGTGTGGCATCATCAGAAAAAACCTAGTTGGTGTGGGAAATGGAACAAGCTGTGGGCTTAGGGGCTGAGACACATTGCTAAGATGACACCTAGCTGGAAGATCACTGGAATGGTAGCTCAGTGGTTAGCACTGCTGCCTCACAGCCCTAGGGATATGGGTTTGATTCCAGCCTCTGGCGACCGTCTGTGTGGAGTTTGCATGTTCTCCCGGTGTCTGCATGGGTTTCCTCTGTGTGCTCCGGTTTCCTCCCACAGTCCAAAGATGTGCAGGGTAGAGCTGATTGGCCATGGGAAATTGCATTGTAGTGTCCAGGGATGTGCAAGCTAGCAGTATTAGCTGCGTGAAAGATGGGGATGAGTCTGGGTGGGATACACTTCAGAGGGTTGGTGTCAGCTGGATGGCCTCTTTCCACACTGTAGAGATTCTATGATCTTTCATTAGAATCCCTACAGCATGGAAACAGGCCCTTTGGCCCAATAAGTCCACCCCGACCCTTGGAACATCCCACCCAGACCCATCCCCGTATAACCCACACACCCCTGAACACTATGGTCAATTTAGCATGGCCAATCCACTTAGTCTGCACATCTCTGGACTGTGGGAGGAAACCCATGCTGACACGGGGAGAATGTGCAAATTCCGCACAGACAGCCACCTGGGGCTGGAATTGAACTCAGGTCCCTAGCACTGTGAGGCTGCAGTGCTAACCACTGAGCCACCGTGCCGCCCCAATCTTGTGTCAACATCCTTCAGCTTGATTAAAACAAATTTATTGATGAGGTCGCCACCAGTACATTAATATCTGGAAGTAATGTTTGGAATCTTTATGAATGTCACTGGGCACCGCACACAGTATGGAGCCAATGCTGAGGAACAACACTGTTGCAGGTGGAGCCTGCTGTTTGTTTAAATGACAGATTGTCAGTTTGATAACTTTACACACATATCATCGTACGTTATACATCAGTGAGAAACAAAATCTGCCTCAAAACAATGTGAAACCGTGCACTGACATTGGGCTGTACAGCTGTCCATGCCTCACATCTTGCTGCTTTCTGCCTGAGGATTATTTTGCCAAATATCACATGCACCCAAATCCCAAGTAACAAAATTTTTTGTGATGACCATTAGTCGGCAGCGAATACCTCCAGCAAAAAGTTGTTGCTGTGTTAATGATGTTGTTTTCTTTAGTAGTGCCACGTTAATTTGTTGCTTCAAAGTTTAAAAAAAACATAGGAAAGGTTAGAAAGGCACAACTTGTCCAGCAGGATCTGAAGGACACGTTAGTGCTCTAGCTGTGGAGAGTTTGTGAGTTCAGTAATACAGAACAGAATACAGAGTGAGGAATGTTCAGTGTTATTGAGAAGCATCTCCCACTCTTATAAATCGAAACACTGCGGATGCTGGAGATCTGAAACAAAAACAGAAATTGCTGGAGAAACTCAGCAAGTCTGGCAGCATCTGTGGAGAGAAAACGAAAGTTAAGATTTGAAGTCCAGCGACTCTTCATCAGAACTGATCGTCCCGCAGATACTGCCAGACCTGCTCAGATTTTCCAGTGATTTCTGTTTTTGTTTCAGATCTCCCACTTTTGGTTCCATTAACGGGTTACATCAGAAACATTAACCCATTTCAATCTTTCTCCACCTCCTTCAGGTTCCCAGAATTTACACTATTATTTGTGTTAATCAAAGGTTTAGTTGCACATCACCTAGGATGCCTTGATTCTGTTGAAATTGAAATATATACTAAACAGACTGTATTCTGTTTTTTTTTATTTTGCTTGCCAATAGAGCAGCTATTTTTCTTCGATCTGTATAATCAACAGCTTGGGGAAGCAGGGAGGTTCGTTTACCTCCTACAGGCCTGTGGCTTTTTGGTCAGGCTCAGCATGTGGGCTTTGAAACTGTGATGCTCTGTCTTACTGCAGGGATGTGTGTCTTTGTGTGTGAGTCAGTATGTGTGAGTGAGTCTGTGTGTGTGTGTGTGTGTTTGTGTGTGAGTCAGTGTGTATGTGCCAGTCTGTGTGTGTGTGTGCGCGCGCCAGTGTGTGTGTATGTCAGTGTGTGCGTGCGTGTGTGTGCCACTGTGTGTGCGGAGTGTGTGCCTGTGTGCGCGCGTGTGTGTGTGTGTCAGTGTCTGTGTGCATGTGTGTGCCACTGTGTGTGTGTGTGTTTAAACCCAGCATTAAAGGTGGCGTGATTGAGCTGTCTGTCTTCAGCTTGGGTTGTGCATCTACTGCATGTAAGATGTTCCCCTTTGAAATGTCAAACTGCACTTTGCTGCAACTGTAACACGCTCTTTAAAAAGCAGATCCGCACAAAAGTGCCGGCCTGGAGTTACAACTACAGCCAGAACGATCGCTATCGTCTCAGCAGCTCGATTTTCTTGTCTGGTTTTCGCAACTCCAATACGTTTCTGATCTGAGAAGATTGGCTGTTTACATAAAAAGAAAAGATCTGCTGGTCCATTACGTGATAAAACACCCTGGCAAAGGTGTAACAAACTTGAACCTGAGTGACAAACGTAGACATTATATATCACAACTGAACAGGCAGAAGGCGAGGGGTGTGGAGATATCCATCTGAGAGGGTGACCACTCCTGCCCCCAGGAAAACACGGAGGACCTCTTGTTCTACCCTGCACGCTGACCAGGACCTGATCCTAAATGGTTTGATTGTCCTCCGTCAGTTTGGGAAATGGGACACTGACTTGGATTTTCCAGTTGGCCTCCTTTATTTGGAATTACAAAGGCTCTAACAAACTGCCCCACGAGCCTGGGTAACCTCCAAAACTGCCTCAGCAACAAGATGGATGGTTCTGGGCACAGCTTTAGGAACCTGGCACGCCAGCCACTGCCAGTACGGCCCTTTTGCTTCTATTTCCATAATCAGTGGGCCCCAAAATACAGGGCACTTCTCAAATTCTTTCAGGAGAAGTAGACGTGGCTGACCAGGCCAGCATTTATTGTCCATTCTTCACTGACTTTGAGGATGTGATGGTGAGTTGCCTCATTGAAGCACTGCAGACCAGGGGGTGTAGGGACTCACACAGTGCTAATAGCTGGGAGATCAAGGATTCTGACCTGGTGACAGTGCAGAAACAGCCATGGTATTGTTCCAAATCAGGACCACATGCGGCTTCACAGCATGGAAACAGGCCATTAAGCCCATCAAATCCATATCAACCCTCCAAATAGCATCCCACCCAGACCCATCCCCACTACTCTACAAGCCTGCATTTCCCATGGCTAAGTCACCTAGCCTACACATCCCTGAACACTGCGGACAATTTAGCATGGCCAATCCACCTAACCTGCACATCCTTGGACTGTGGGAGGAAACTGGAGCACCCGGAGACAGACACGGGGAGAATGTGCAAACTCCACACAGAGTTGCCCGAGGCTGGAATCAAACCCAGGTCCCTGGTGCTGTGGAGGCAGCAGTGCTAACTGCTGAGCCATCAGAGCCACCCTTGAAGGGATGTTGCTGATTGTGGTGGTCCCATGCATCTGCCGTCCTTGTCCTTCCAGCTGGTAGAGGTCAGGGGTTTGGGAGGTTCTGTTAGAGGTGCCTTGTAGCAATGTATCTTGTAGATAGTGCACACTGCTCTCACTGTTTATTGGTAATGGAGGGAGTGAATGCCAAAGGTGGTAGATGCAGTGCTAATCAAACACAACTTGGATGGTTTTGAGCTTCTTGAGTGTTTTTGGAGCTGAAGCTAACCAGGAATGAGGGGAGTATTCCATCACACTCCTGACTTGTACCTTATAGATGATGGACAGGCTTTGGGCTGTCAGAAGGTGAGCTACTCCTGGCAGAATGCCAAGACTCTGACCTGCTTTTGTTTGCTCAGTTTATGGTCAATGGTAACCCCCAGATGTAGCCCTTGACCTCTGAGGAGCAAGCCCTGTTGGTTTGATATGCAGGTAGAAGCAAGCTTAGGTCCAGGATCTCTGATTAAACCGTCTGCTGATCCTCAATGCCTGACTCACACACAAAGAACAGACCACGGAGCAAAACAGCAGCGAGATGTCAGCGCTTCCTGAGAAGGCAGGAGAAATTTACAGGGCAGAACAAATCATTTAGGATTGTCCTGGAAGAAGAGGAGAATTTCGTTTTCAATTAACCTCAGGAGAAGGTAACAGACGGCAATCTTCACACTTACATTTTTCCTGTGATGTGATGGTTCTGCTCTCCAACATGCCATAGCAGGACGGACGTCTGATTTTTGATAATGGGACATTACGCCAAGCCTTGTCCACTGCTGATGGAGGGCAACTACCTGCTATTGGTCCCTGTTTAGGCCTCACTAGCTCAAAGGCCCTCAAATGGGGCCTTCCTCACAGCAGAAGGGGAGCAAACTCAATCACCGCCATTGGTTTCACAAAAGGGATGAATCTCTCGCTGCAGCCTGAGCTGAGGAATGGACAAATGGAGGGAAAAAAAGAAGGCATCGGATGGGAGTGAGTGAATAAGGGCCTGGATCTTGGGCCTACGTCAGCAAATCTCACGAAGGCAGCAGCTACCCCGCCCATGGACCTGTAACTCAGCAAGAGACAAGTGAAGGGGAGAGAAACAAGATTCTGTTTTTGGAAAAATAATTGGAAAACAAAAATAATGACCGTATCTACTTCCTCCAAAATGAGTGAACAAAGAGGCCAACGTCCCACCACAGGCTTTCAGCTAAACCCGTAAGATATCGCACAGTAAGAGTTAAAACAAGGCGGCAGTGACGAGTGTGTACTCTCTTGTCAACATTTCTTTCCACCCACGGTGTGTTTAGATCAGAAGGCAGCATTATCCTCTGAACAACCCCTTCTTCTGCAGCCCTGAACTGACTGAAAATCTAGTTTCCTGACCTATTGTGTCATGCTACTTATTAAACACGCCACAGAAGCGACTCTGAATAGGGCTGGATTCGCACTACTGTGGGCCCCTCAGATTAAGACAAAAAGAGAAAGTTCGCTTTCCTCCTGTTTTGTTTGCGTGTGTGCATGAAGTAGAGTAGTGCACGGAGCCTGTCTCCTGTCATATAGATAATACGTGCGTGGGTCATACGGAGGTCAGAGCAGCGAACAAGGGTTTTCTTGGTGCAATTGATATCCAGATGTGAATGACTGAAACTAGGCCCACGATTGTACTGAGATATCTTTACACTAAAGTCAACCCGAGGTGAATGCCGTCTCATGAGTGTCTGTCACGAAGTAGTCAAGAGGACTACTCACTCTGAACAATCCTCTTCTCTTTACCTCTGCTCTGAATATTCCATTGCGTTTCACACAGGGCCACAATCTGAGTTTGGAAGCAACCAATCAACACTGGGTCCAGTCATTCATTGAGATATGAAACAACTCCCTCATAAACTTGCGACGTAGCTCGGTTTCCTTTTCTGCTCAATACTTACTTGTTTTTCTGAAGGCTGGGGGTTGGTTGCACCGGGTGTCACCTCTTGTCAGCAATATACTCCCTTATCAAACCTACTGTTCCTAGTACAGGGAGTTTCAGCAGCTTGTAAGGGGTTGGGACATCACATAATTGTAATATCGTTCACAAGCGATAATTTGTCAACGGACATGGAGTCATATGCTCTCCAGAACTGGATAAGTGCAACTGTATTTGAGACGCTGTATTTGAAGAGGTGAGATGGTTCATATGTTGTCCAGGAGTGAGTTATAGGGCCCTTGTGGCACAGCAGTAGCGTCCATACCTCTGAGCCAGGGGGTCTATGTTCAAGTCCTATCTGCTCCAGTGATGTGTAATAATATCTTTGAACAGACACATTAGAAAATACCTCCAGGAGTGAGCTACACACCTGATCCAAAGGCGATGTGGAGAAATTATTTTATGCTTTCCCAGTGAAAGGTTGGGATCGGGATTGTGCTGCCTGAGGGTACGGTGGAGGCAGCGGCTTTCGAAAGCAAATTGGATCATTATCTGAATCGCAGAAACTCATTTGTTCCTGCAAAGGGGCAGCGCAGACCCAACACGCTGAATTATTCTCACGGGTACAAAAGGCAACACATTTAAACTCCAAAAGTTGGCTTGTGTGGAGTCACAGTGCTGAAAGATACTTAATCCCAGGCCTGCCTCCTCCATCACCTCTGAGACCTTTGTTTTCGGTGAGACACATTCTATGTAGGTTGTGCCAATGCCACTCCTTATAGTACCTCAAAGAACCTTTCTACTTTCCACAGCTCTGTACCAGGTCATCTAAAAGAACGGCTACACTACTTAGCTGTAAAATTAAAACTTTTCTTTTTAATTACTTGCGCTATTTTTCTTCACTCCTGCCCAATGCCGAACAGTGAACAGGTGGAGTACAGGACACGCTCCTGTCTGCATCAGTGGTGCTGAGCTGGAGTTGGTCATAACCATCAAGTTCCTGGGAGTGATGATCACCAACAATCTGTTTCTGGTCCACCCACGTCAACGCGACAGTCAAGAAAGCACAACAATGTCTGTACTCCCTCAGGAGGCTAAGGAAGTTCGGCATGTCCTCGAGGCCCCTTACCAATTTTTATAGATGCACCATACAAAGCATCTTATCCAGAAGCATCACAGTGTGGTATGGCAGCTGCTCTGCCCAGGGCCACAAAAAACTACAGAGAGTCGTAAACACAGCTCAGTCCATTACGCAAACCAGCTGCTCATCCACTGACTCCATCTACATTGCTCAGAAAAGCAACCAACATAATCTAAGGCAGCTCCCACCCCGGTTATACATTCTTCCAGCCTCTTCCGTCAGGCAGAAGATATAAAAGTTTGAATACACGTATGAACAGATTCAAGAACAGCTTCTTCCTCGCTGTTATCAGACTTTTGAATGGCCCTCTCAAAGTGTTAATTCTGATCTCTCTCTCTCTGCACCTTCTTCAAGGCTGTAACACTGCACTCTGTTCTGTAACCCTGCTACACTTTGTATGGTACAATCTGCCTATATAGCACACAAAACAACACTTCTCACTGTATCTCGGTACATGTAACAACAATCAATCAATCAAGTGGACATTCAATAATTGTTGAGGCTACGACGTGAGGTGGATCAGCATTTTGCGTCTACATCTGTTGGAGCGGTCTGGCAAAGATGTTACTCTGTTTTCCTACAGCTTCTCAGTTCCTCACTATGTGCTCCACCACTGCACCCCCTCCCTTAGAAGGCAGCACGTTCTGTGGCCCAGCCAACTCTTTGAAATAGCAAGCTACAGAATTCAGTCAGTATGGGTAAACTGTGAAACTCGCAGGTTGCTGTAACTGTATTCAAGAGACTGATAGAGATAGATGATAGTTCTGTCAGTCACGGCATTGATATCAAAAGGAGATTATATATGTCTCCAGATGTGTATCTAAAACAGCGAAGGAACTAATCAGCATCTTTTCTTGTTCCCAGATGTCACAGAGGAGCTCGGGCAGGACTTGTAGACATGGCTTGGTTCCTTGGGCTGCTAGGTATATTGTCCCCTATCCCTATGATTTTCACATATTGGGTTGATGTTCTGGAGTTAACACCTTAGCAACTGCCTGGCAATAGCAAGATGTTTGCGCTGTCTGCAATAGTAAGAGGGTGAGAGAGGAAGGTGATCATTTTAAAGAAGGGCACTTTCTTGATTGTACAGTAAACAATAGCAGAGTGATCACGCAAAGTCAATTACAGATAAACCACTTGGAAAGTAATCAATTGAACAGTGAACAAAGAAGACTACAAAGAGATCAGGCCGGGATAGTTCTATGTTTTCCTGAACAACCTGTTCCGAAATGTTATCACAAATCTTTGGAGTAGGTGGAACTTCAACCTCAGTCTCATAGCTCAGAGGTACGAACATTATCACTATGCAACTGGAGGTCCCCCTGGGACTGATCTAAATTTTAAAAGATTATTTTATTTAACTATTTTACAAACCAACCTGTTCAGAGATGTTATTACACACCTCTGGAGCAGGTGGGATTGAACCTGGGCCTCTCAGTCCAGGGGTAGACACATTGCCATTGTTCCGCAAGAGGGCCCCTGGGAATGAACCAGTAGAGAGTGATCAGCTGTATTCCAGATCAGTTTGAGAAGATTTAACTGCACGCAAATCAACGGCAGAGCAACCATTTGGAGAGTGATCAACTGCAGGGTGATCAACTTCAGAGTGATCAACTGCAGAGCATTTAACTGAGAGATCAAGTGCAGAGAGAAAAACCTGCAGTGATTATGTAGTAATTGGAACCAGGTGGATCCACTGAGTACAAGGTCCTTGATTGGGGTTGTTAACCTGGGCCAATCAGGGAGCCTTGGCTGACAGATATGAACAGTAGATTCAGAGAGTCTCCTCATTCTAGGGACTGGCTCAGAACTGGCTGGTCAGAGCCCAGGTACCACGCACACGTAAATAAAGGGTGACTTTGTGACAGGACACTGGCCTCTGGGCTGATCTTCCAGATTATTTGGCGAGAGATATTTGGCAATCAGCTGCAGAGTGATCAATAAACTGGATAAATTGGACACCGGTCAGGTTCAGGATAATCAGTTGTAATCAACTGGAGGTTAGTCAGTTGCTTAGGTTTCTATTGTAGAGCACTGCAGAGAGATCAACTGCAAAGTAATCACCTGCAGTGATCAACTGTGGACAGTGTGATCAGTTCTAAATAAAGTGATTGATTGCAGAGTAAACAATTACAGAGCCATGAACTTCAGTTATCACTTCAAGAGATCAACTGTAACATGACAAACTGTAGAAAATGAATAAAATAGGTATCAATGAGGTACGGATGGCAGAATAGTTACTATTCAAATGCAAAATAAAGACATCAACAGAAAGAATTGAACCAGCAATGACAAACCAAACAGAATGGGGGCAGAGGTTATGCTCTAAAGTTGTTGAACTCAATGCTGAGTCGAGAGGGATGTAGAGTGCCGGGTTGTTGCTGTTCTGTGAACTTATGTTGAGCTTCGTTTGAACAGTGCAACAGGTTGGGGACAGAGACCGTCAGACTGAGAGTGAGGTGAAGAACTGAAATGACAATAACAGGAAGCTCAGCATCAGGTTTTTGGACTGAATGTAAGTGTTTTGTAAGGTGTTCAGTCACCATGTATAGGTTTGGTCTCCCAGGTATAAAAGGGACCTCATTGTAAGCACTGAGCACAGAAAACTGAGCTGAAAGGTGTGTAAAGTGTTGTATCACACAGTCTTCCTCTGAGCTGTATCATTCTTCGGTAATGAATTAGCCTGATGGTGCTGACTCAGGCTCCAGTCTTATCTAGCTCCAGGTTAGGAGCAAGAGGCTAAGATACAACCATCAGTAATTGGTCCTTTTCTACAGAAACCTCAATCCAAGCAAAGTGTGTTTTTTGGCAGTAAACCTGTGTGTTTATCTGGTATTTACATTGAAAGGGTCTGAAAGAATGTAGCATTTATCCATTTTTCACCTCAGATACTGGAATGCCATGCCAGCATGACAGGCAATGCAGGAAGAGTCAGCAGGCAGCTCTTTTGAAGAGAAATATTCACACTAAATATCAAATAAATGAAAGAAAAGTCAAGCCTGTGCCAATTCCACCTTCACCAGCTCCAAGCCAAGCCCCCTCACAGAATCACTACAGTGTGGAAACAGGCCATTCAGCCCATCAAGTCCACACCAACCCTCTGAACAGCATCCCACCCAGGCCCACGGCCCCGCCCAATCCCTGTAACTCTGCATTTCCTATGAAGGGCCCCCATAGCCTGCACATCCCTGGACACTATGGGGCAATTTAGCATGGCCAATCTACCCTATCCTGCACCATCTTTGGACTGTAGGAGGAAACAGAGCACCCGGAGGAAACCCACACAGACACCGGGAGAATGTGCAAACTCCACACAGACAGTCACCTGAGACTGGAATCAAGCCCAGGTCCCTGGTGCTGTGAGGTAGCAGTGCTAACCACTGAGGTACCGTGCTGTCAGTTGGAGCTGTGTGCTCAAAGACATGGCGATCCATAAACTACATTTTTTCAAAGATTCCATTTTCTTCCCCTCCCTCCCTCATATATCTGCTCTCTTGCTTTGAAGCTTCTAACTTCCGCTTGGTCACAGCTTCATAAACGTTGCCAGTCCCAAAAGTGCCTGTTCCCTTCACATCTCACCCACCCTGGGACACAGTGCATATCTGTACCCTGCTCCTGAGCTGGAACACTGGAGAGGGGAGGCTGGCGTGCGTGTAGTGGTGGTTGGAGATTATTAAAGCCCCTTGTGCTCTCATATAAGAGGGCAAATTCTCTGCTTCTGGCGATGTTGTTGGCACTGAACCAAAGCTGGCCAACCGTGCGATGAGCTGATACCCTCAATCTCCGCCACCATCTCTAACAGGAAATCTGATGAGCACTTGTAGCAAACAGATTTGTATGCTTCCTGGGGATAGAGTGTGGGAGCCTGATTGATTAGATTACTTTGCGTAGAGCTGGCATTGAGCAAGTGGGTTAAAGAGTCTAACATGACTGTGTGTGTGTGTGTGTGTGTGTGTGTGTGTCCTGTAAGCAACAACTCTCAGCCATGGGTGCAACTTTGTCCTTGAGTCAAAAGCGCCATCACTGGAGCAGCAAGGTTAGTGATGTCACTGCAAAAATGAAAACAAACAGACTCCACTCAGCTTCAAAATGAACTAAATTATTTGCCATGACGCAAGAAGGAGGAACAAAGTTCCAGATTTTAAAAAAACAAAAAAGATTATTAACATAAAGATATAAAAACGGTCAAATCATCAAAGAATTAAAAGACATTTGGATAAGTACCTGAATAGGAAAGGTTTGGAGAGATATGGGCCAGGAGCAGGCAGGTGGGACTAGTTTAGATTGGGAACATGGTCAGCATGGACTGAAGCATCTGTTTCCAAGCTGCACAATCTATTAAGACCCTGTTGAGTAGCTCTATGAAGGCTGGAATTAGAATTAAAAGAGAAGGTTTAATTGATGGCTGGGGTTACCCCAATACCTGACATGTAAGACATATCTAGCAAAAGATCCCCACATCTTTTTGTGACCTTAGCTAACACAAAATGTTTTAGCGTTGTATCCTATGTTTTCCTAATCACCAAGTGACTTGCCATTGGAATTTTGTGACTTATTTATGAAACGATGCTACAACACTGAGATAGCACTCTAACCTGATAGCTGCCCATTCCTCAACCACTGGCATTTGTGTTGGTTTCGAATTCCTCGTTAGTACTCTGCCTTTTACACAATAACACTCAGGTATTGGTTCTGATTCAAAATCATTAGGGGCATACAGAAGGTGAATAACAAGGTTCTTTTCCCCAGGATGGGGGAGTTCAAAGCTCGGGGGTATAGGTTTCAGGTGAGAGGGGAAAAGTTTAAAATGGACCTGAGGGGCAACCTTTTCATAGAGAGGGTCGTTCATGTGTGGAATGAACTGCCAGAGGAAGTGGTAGATGCAGGTACAGTTACAAGATTTAAAAGACGTTTGAACAGGTCCATGAATAAGAAAGATTTAGACTGATATGGTTTCCATACTGTATGACTCTATGACTGGTCATGAGATTGGCTGGTCCAACATTATTGCTCATTCCTAATGGTCCTGGAGAGGTTGATGGTGAGCTGCCTTTTGTTTTATTTAACCTGTTTGTCTAATCAACCTGTTTGAAGATGTTTTTACTCACTTCTGGAGCAGGTGGGACTTGAACCCAGTCCTCCTGGTCGTGGGCTAGGGACATTACCACTATACCACAAGAGGACCCCTTAGCTGCCTTCTTGAACCACTGTTTGGGTGTAGGGACACACAGTGCTGTTAGGGAAAGGGCTTCCAGCATTTTAACTCAGTGACAGTGAAGGAATGGTGAGATAGTTCTCTATCGGGATTGTGTGGGCGTCAGCAGGGTCTGGACTCTGTGCTGCTAGGGCTGAGTGTGAAGCAGTCCAGCTCATCCTCTGTAGTTTGGTTGCCATTTCCTGACATAGCCCCGTATCTGAGCTGAGCCAGAGGTAGGTCACACACCATCAAGAGTCCTAGCAAGATAAGACAGTACAGATGCAAATACATGTGCTTTGTTTACATACTACAAAACGCTGCCTGTTAATCTTTTCCACATCAACAGCTCACAAGCACCCACACAAAAAGTCACAGCTCCTTCATAACGCCTTTACACACTGTATCCCCAACCTCAACAGCACACACTTCAGCACCTCCCACACATGCCGATGCATCTCAAGCATGTAAGGCACCTGAGGGAGGAACAAACCCACACAGCTATTCCAGAAACCTCTACCTGTGTGGGTATGGGGAGTATTCCCCCTTAATATCATGGTGGGTTGCACAAGTAGTGACCTGCGCTACCACTTGTCTTTCCCCCAGCCCCCTTCCGCCACCCACACTGAGATATCTGCTCATCAATAATGTGCTGCACAGTCTTAGGGTTCACCCTAGCTCCTGCTCTCTCCTGCCTGTACAAAGCACCAATTTTCATAGAATCTGTACAGTGTGGAAGCAGGCCGTTCGGCCCATTGAGTAACCACACTGACCCTCCGAAGAGCATCGTCTGAGGTTTGCGACCATTATTTGCTGGGAGAGCGAGATGTCTGCCTTTCCCAAGTAAGCCATTGGCCAAGTTGTTTAAATATTTCACAAAGGCTTAGTGAGCCTTGAACTGTCCCCATCCTGAGCAAGGCGGGACTGATATCCACATTGCTGTGGGTTTGGAGTTCAACGTAGGTAAGGATGGCAGATTCCCTGAACCAGATGGTTTCCTACAGCAGTCATTATTATTGTGACCATTACTGATGTTAGCTGTATAATTTCACATTTTATTAATTGGCTTCAAACTCCATGAGCTACTGTAATGGGATTTGAACCTGTGTCCCCAGTGGATGAGCCCAGCCACATTACCACTGCTCCATCTTCTCCCCCTGCAATCAGAGAGTTAGCTAACCTCAATGACCACAATCAGCCTCAGTGCCTCTCTGAAAGGAGGGCAAGGTGGCCCAGTGGTCAGCACTGCTACCTCACAGGGACCCGGGTTCAATCCCAGCCTGGGGCGACTGTCTGTGTGGGGTTTGCACGTTCTCCCTGTGTCTGCGTTGGTTTCCTCCCGCAGTCCAAAGATGTGCAGGCTCAGTGGATTGGCCGTGCTAAATTGCCCTGTAGTGTCCAGGGATGTGCAGTCTGGATGGGTTAGCCATGGGAAATGCAGGGATAGGAGTAGAGGAGTCAGTGCAGACTCGATGGGCTGAATGACCCCTTTCTGCCCTGTAGGGATCCTATGAGAGGAATCAGCTGAGATGTCTCCAGTGATCCTCATGAGTCATAATGGAGGATGTGAGCCAGAGAGTTTCCTGGAGGCGGTATCCTGCTTCAGTAGCAGTTGGGATCTCCCTCACCATGAGTATAATTCCAGCAGGAACAGGGGCAGCAACAGGCACTGAGTTCCCTGCTATGCCAGCACCCACAGCAGTGACTGGCAGTGAGCCAAGTGGTTGCAACAGCTTGAGAAGAGCATGGTGGATAACACAGTGCAATCTTGGTCAGGTTGGCAACTGTTTGAAGCCTGTGTTACGCCTTTGTGAGCTTCACTAAACCTTTTGAAATATTTAAACAACTTGGCCAACAGTTTGCCTGGGAATGGCAGACATCTCACTCTCCCAGCAAATAATGGTCACAAACCTGAGAAGATTCAGTTCTTTGAGAGCTTGTAAAGATTTTGCGGTGCTAGAGTTAGTGTGTTTTCTCACCCTGTTGCATTTTCACTCTGGGTCCACTTTCTTAGAGAGGTTCCACCAAACAAACAAAAGACACTGGTTTGCTGTTTTCACTTTGCATTTACTTTAGGTTGTTCTCAGTTCATTTTCCTTCCCCCCCACAGTCTAATATTTCAGTGGTCCTAAGTGATTTTCACTGCATTCAAGAAGCAGCTGGACAAGTGCATGAATAGGAAGAGAATTGAGGGACACGGATCCTGTAAATGAAGCCAGTTTTAGTATAGAAGGGCAAAATGTGTCGGCACAGGCTTGAAGGGCTGAAGGGCCTGTTCCTGTGCTATATTGTTCTTTGTACTGATGATTGTCTTTCCTTCAAGGTTTGCTGTAGCCCTTGAGAAGGAGTTGTAAGAGGAGGAGACCGGCCAGCATGGTGCCTCAGTGGTTAGCCTCACAGCACTAGGGACACGGGTTTGATTCCACCCTCGGGCAACTGTCTGTGAAGGTTGCACATTCTCCCCGCGTCTGCGTGGATTCCCTTCGGCTGCTCCGGTTTCCTCCCACAGTCCAAAGATGTGCAGTTTAGGTGGATTGGCCATGGGAAATGTGGGGTTACAGGGATAGGGTATTGGGGTGGGGTGGGTGGGATGCTCTTCAGAGGATGGGTGAGGAGTTGATGGGCTGAATGGCCTGCTTCAGCACTGTAGGGATTCCATGACTCTGAAATAGCCTGAGAAAGAAGCTTGAATGGCAATTAAGGATGGGCAAGGAACACTGAACTTGCTAATGATACCCACATCTCATGAAATTATTAAATATAAACCTGAACTTTCCAGCTCTCCACAGTTTCAGCTTTTTTTGTGCTTTTGCAAAAAATTTTTCCGGTTGGGCTTTTTGAAGCAGGCCAGAAGCATGGGTAAAAACATCCTGCTGTCACTCCACTTCACTTTCTGTCGACTAATGCCTTTACAGAGCCAGTCGAGTGTTTGCGATCAAGGAAAACACAGGGAGAACTAGAGGAAGAGCTTGAGCTGGGATTTCCCTGCTGAGCTCTCGAACGACTCAGTCACATCTTCTCAGCATTTTAAAAAATGAATTCTCTTCCCGCTTTCGCCCTCCCTATAGGACTGACTATTCTCTGCCTGCCTGTGGGTTTTACCAGCTGATGCTTCGTCATTCCGTAGAAAGCCGAACAAGATGAATGAGAGTTTGGCAATGGCCTGCTGAACCTATAGGATACAGTATCTAAAGCTGTAATCTCTGTCTGTGCTTTACTGGCTAGTTTCAGTTAGGACTGTATTCCAGGTTACCCCAAGTGTGGGCAAGGACAGACAGGCTGGTCATTTCCCTGCCCCAGACACCTCCATTTCTCCACTGAGCGACTAGAGGCTACACCTCATTAGCTGAGCCCAAATACTTCACTTTAGGAAGATCTTGTCCTTGCGGTAATGTCAGCATGTCACACAAAGCTTGGAGGTCAATGCTGGCCAGGTCGGCTGTTCACAGGGGTTGTGATGCTGATGGTCACGATGCAAACTCCCAGTCCTGGGAGCTGGGGAATAATAACATTGCTGAGAAACAGAGACACACCACTGAGACTTTTCACCCTGCGCTTTTCAGGACAGAATCGCAAGAATGCCAAATCTCCAAACGAACACCACTTATACTGCACGAGATGGGAGGGTGCAGATTGGTACGCAATAACTGTTGCCATAGAGAAGGTAACAGTAAACGATAATAATTTTGTGCGGCACGTAGCTGTAGGACAGAGGTCTGGGTGGTTTTTTTACAGCTGCAACTCAAACAGATGGAAATATTACCAAGGGCTGCACTACCTCATGAAGTTCAGTGACTCTGGCATGTGGGAATGTCTCAATTCTTGGAAAAAACAGATTGGGGCTAGTAATGAAACCAAAAACATACTGGAAATCACAGCAAGCTTGCTCTCTCTCCCTCTCCCTGGATATTGCCTGACCAGCTGTGATTTCCAGCAGTTTTTTGCTTTGAGTACAGATTCCAGCATCTGCAGTAATTTGCTTCTACTCAGGACTAGTAACGTTGGCTTGCATAGTCAAACAGCCCACTGACACCCACTCTTCACACTCAAATATGGAAAATGGTTACTGGACTGCAGGTCTCTGTGGAAATGTCTTGCAACCAGGTAAGAGGGGAGGAAATAAGAAAGAAATAGGCCAGCTTGCTGTTGTAGAAGTTTGGAGATATTCAGATCTGATGGTGCACAAAACGCAAATAAATGTGTAATAAAAGTAATAAATGCAACAGTGCTGGCTCAGTGACACCCAAGAATCATAGGAAAAGATTAAGAGACATTGTTAGACCATTTAACAATAATTGAATCAAAAATAGAGATTGCTGGAAAAGCTCAGCGGTGATGGCAGCATTTGTGGAGAGAAATCAAAGTTAATGTTTCAGATCGAGTGACCCTTCCCGAAACGTCAACTCTGATTTCTCTTTGCTGCCAGACCTGCTGAGCTTTTCCAGCAATCTCTATTTCTATTTCTGATTTACAGCATCTGCAGTTCTTTTGGTTTTTATTTCACAATAATTGAATATTTGATTGCGTTCTCAACGCGTAGAACTCATTTCAGTACAAACCATGATATATTAGTTACTTACGCATGAACAATCCAAGATTAGGAGCATGGCTGTGATGCTTATGTGCCAAACTTCCTTGGGGTCTAATGCTCAAAGAGGAAGGAGGAAAGAGTTTAAGGACTTTACTTGGAAACTTAAATGTTTGATTTACCAATGCATTAAATTATGTTGAAATCTCTTAGTTGTAACATGGTTATAATATTTAAGCTGTGCAAGTTTAAATTAGCACAAGCATTTGGTTTCATAGATGGTTAAGTGGTGGATGCAAGTACAGTTACAAAGTTTAGAAGAAATTTGGATAAGTACATGAATAGGAAAGGTTTGGAGGGATATGGGCCAGGAGCAGGCAGGTGGGAACCCGCGGTCTGTCTTCATACTGTATGACTCTATGACTCCCTGTAGAAATCCCAAGAAATTGACACTACTTGTAAGTTTCAGGCTGCAACTCACGAAAGTGAACTGACTCTTTTTTTTTGAAAAGACTGTTCTTTCCATCTTGAATAAAGAGTGACATTTGGAGAATAATGTCCCTGAAATGCGATGGGCATGAATGAGATGCACAACCTTTGTGTGTACATTAACAGAATGAAAAACAAGTAAGTTGTATTTAATATGAAACAGCAAAAGATAAGTCAAGAATGCTTCAAATACAAAGCCAGCCATTCAAGCAGCAACCTTACTGAATGTGATTGGGGCTATTGTGTAACCGTAGTTCACACTGAAATTACAGAGTACACCTTGAAAAAATGGCTGGACTTTCTGTGAACAGTTTATTCAACTCCTGGAAGTCCAAAGTTGTCCCTTAAATATGTTGATTACAACTGCACCCAATCAAACAATCGTTTCACATCAACGGGTACCCGCGATGATTTATTGCGAGTTGGCTTTGAAAAACATCGAACACATTCCTGGGAGCTGGCAATGGTTCAGCTTCAAACTATTTAAAACTTATGCAAGTCAGTGATTACTGTACCCTGCATGTTTCAGATACTTGAGGCCGCCAGGAGCCCAGCCTCACAAGGGTATGAATGGGAGTTTGGTGTAATATATATTACCATATTTGAAGCAGATTGATTGATACCTATGGAGATTGAGAGAATTAGGTGGATCAGAGATACCTTAATCTATTGCAGTACGTGACAATTTGGCAAGTAAAAGTAACCAAACTTAGGCAAAGCTGCAACTCATTAATCCGCATATAAAATATATCACATGGAACTAAACCAAGCCACCATAGTCCCAGATGGCTGCTCTCTCATCAGAGAGAGAGAGATGGATGACTGGTGGTGGTTTAACCTGAGGGTCATCACACCTCAAGCGAGGGGAGAGGCTGAGAAGGTGAAACCATTTATAGTGGCCCCAGCTGGTGTGGGAGTTCAAGCTGTGCCTGTTGGCATCATAATTCACTGCAAACCAGACGTCTGGCAAACTGATACCACCCCACCCCCCACCCCGGTGATAATAAAATACAACAGCAAACCACTCTGAGACCAAGGTCCCAGTTCCACCTATCTCTAACAGCAGGTTTGCGCTGATTATACCTGATTCTCTGTCTTCTGGCTTGTATTGATATGATATTACATCATTGGAGAGGAGGGTTTTTAAGTGCTCCTTCTCGAACAGTTGTTGCACTGGACTCTGCATGAGAAACGTACATCTTTCCAGGCTCAGAAATCTCCTTTTTAGGTTGTGTTGTCCACAATTAAGCAATGACCATATTTTGCACTGAACTTTACAGACAATTCCTGTAATATTTCCTACTAGTTCAACCATGGAAATACTGTCCATATGCATGACCAGTGGTATGTTTCTTTGTTGGAAAGTTTGCAGTATTTTTCTCCTCTTCTCTTAAAGGCTCTGTTCTGATGACAAAGCAGTCGTGGCTTTCAACGGCTCAGTATCTTCATTTTGGAGCAGGGGGTCGAGGTGTTGGGAAGTCACTGTCAAGGGTAATTAGGGTCAGGGCAATAAATGCTGCAGAGCCAGCAATGTCCACATCCCATGACTCAATCAAAAAAAAACTTACAAAGCTGGCTTGTCCTCGCAATCAGCTGTTAGAATCATGAGCTGACAATCAACAGCGCACATCTCTGCTGATCCTTTCTCTTCCAAAGTTTAACCTGGAGATGACGAAGCAAGGAGGGCTCACTTTGAGTTACAAAAACAAAAATTGCTGGAAAAGCTCAGCAGGTCTGGCAGCACTTGTGGAGAGGAATCAAAGTTAACTTTTCAGGTCGAGTGACCCTCCCTCAGAACTCCTTCGTTTAGATTTACGGCACTTCTTTTGGCTCTCTACAGCATAGAAGGCCATTCAGCCCACTGAACCCATGCCTGTTCTTTAATGGGCACTTCATTAAATCTCACTCTCTTTTTCTTACACCCGAGCCCAGCAGATAATTCCTCCCTGACAATTGTCTTTTGAAATGAAATGCTGAATCAAAATTCACCACCTTTTCAATGTTGCAATTACATTTGAAGCTATCACAGCACCTTTTCACTTTCTCGGAGGAGATAAGGTGACCTGATAACAGGAAATGTGAGACCCACCTGTATATCTATGAGAGTTGCAGTTACTGAGATATCAATGACATCAGTTTATTATTCTCAGTGTATATGGTCCCCGCCACATGATATCTAACATCCAGCACCAGACTTGCCAAAGCTTGCCCAAGCAGTAAAACAAATTAAGGGAGTTAAGTCTGGAATGAAGGCAGCTTATTTGGCCTGTTGACTTCATGCCTTTCAACAAACACAGCCGCAGACTGCTCAACTCATTGACAACTGACATCTGAACCCCAAGGCATGTTTGCAGTTATAAGATACCTCCCAGATATTTGTTACTGTGTGGTTAGCCCATGGCATTTGATTAATTTATGAAGACGAAGTGGTAAAGGGAAGATGGTGGAGTTAGATTTCAAAGACTTTTAAAAAAAAATTCACCCTTGGGATGTGGGCATCGCTGGTCATCCTGCATTTTGTGCCCATCCCTAATTGCCCCTTGAGAAGGTGGGGGATGAGCTGCCTTCTTGAACCTCCGCAGTCCACATGCAGGGGGTTGACCCACAATGCTCTTAGGGAGGGAATTCCAGGATTTTGACCCAGCGACTATGAAGGAACGGCGACATATTTCCAAGTCAGGATGGTGAGTGGCTTGGAGGGCAACTTGCAGGGGGTGGTGTTCCCATGCATCTGCTGCCCTTGTCCGTCCAGATGGAAGTGGTCATGGGTTTGGAAGGTGCTGCCTGAGGATCTGATTGAATTTCTGGAGTGTATCTTGTAGATAGTAGCAGCAGTGTGTACTGAGAGTCGGTCGTGGAGGGAGTGGGTGCTTTTAGACGCTGTGACTCAGACGGGCTGCTTTGTCCTGGATGGTGTCAAACTTCTTGAGTGTTGTTGGAGCTACACCCATCCAGGCAAGTGGGGAGTATTCCATCACACTCCTAACTTGAGCCTTGAGTAGATGATGGACAGGGTTTGGGGAGTCAGGAGGTGAGTTACTTTCTGCAGGATTCCTGACATCCTGACCTACTTTTGTAGCATCTGTATTTACATGGAGAGTGTAGTTGAATTTCTGGTCAAGGTAGCCCTAGGATGTTGATAGCAGGGGATTCAGTGACGTCAATGCCATTAAATGTTATGGGACAATACTTAGATTATATCGTATTGGAGATGGTCATAGCCTTACATTTGTGTGATGGGAGTGTTACTTACCATTTTTCAATCCAATCCCTGGATACTGTCCAGATTCTGTTGCTTTTGAACATGGACTGCTTCAATATCTGTGCAGTTGTGAATGGCGCTGAACATTGTGTACTGAACATCCGACCTTATGATGGTGGGAAAGTCATTGATGAAGCAGCTGAAGATGGCTGGGCCTAGGACACTATCCTGAGGACCTCCTGCAGAGACATCCTGGAGCTGAAATAACTGACCATAACCATCAAGACTCCAACCAGTGGAAAGTCTAATCCCGATTCTTATTGAGTCCAGTTTTGTTTGGGCTCCTTGCTGTCACACTTGGTCAAATGTGGCTTTGATGTCAAGGGCTGTTACTCTCTTCTCACCTCGATCCTAGAGTTTATCTCCTTTACCCATGTTTGAACCAAGGCTCTGATGGGTAGGCATGGCAGAACACAAACTAAGTGTTGGGGATCCATTAGGGCCATGAGGTGGGGTTGGAATTTGGGAATGGCGGAATTGAATAGACATTTTCACCTGAGCCTACACGATTGCGTTTCTCCCCAAGTTATTTTTTGTGACGTGGAATCTTCAGCCTTACCATACCCTATTCTGGGTTCTCCAAGACTTTGCTCCCTTTTTATCTCAGTCAGTTCCTCTAGCGCTACAATCCTCAAGGATGCCTGTTGCAATGCAATGTTCTGGCCTCCTGAATATTTCGGATTTGGATCACTCCACCATAAGCACTTTGAAAGGTGTGCTTCCTAAAGTCTTACACTCCATTCACCAGCAAAGCATTCTACTTCTCTAACCTTCAAGATGCTCCTTAAACCTAACTTTTTGACTCAATATTTTTTAAATCGCTTGTCCTAATAGCTCTTTAGATTGTCAAGTACAATTGCCGTTGAACAATGTTCCTGTGAAGCAGCTTATGATATTTTATTAAGTTAAGGACAATTTATAAACACATGATCTCTTTTGGATCCCGTTCAAGTAGACGGTCATCCATACCGTTGATGTAAAATTGCATCAATTGAGAAGATAGTGTGTGGCATCAACGTCATTGGTAATGACCGATCTCCTCACTGCATACACAGTGTGGTTCTGCACTTAGTGTGAAATTTCAGGAGGTCACTGCAATTAAAAGCACATTTCATCTTGCAGCGATCACATTCCAACTCCTCACCTTCCTGAGGGACATAAACCCACATCAGTTCATTACATGGACCAGCAATTTACACAATTTGAGCTTTTCTGTAGAGTATGTCTGAGCTATGCTGTGCAAAGTTGCTTGTGAATACAGCAGTTTATTCAAAAGAAAAGCTCATCTCTCTTCTGTATCACTTACAGGCAGTGTGCTAGTTGATACTGGAAACTTGTAACTTTCTGGTCAGCAATCAACATAATAGATGTAGGCTGAAAATGTCCTTATTTAGTTACAGGCAGTGACTGTAAACCTTAGAATAGAAACATCTTAGACTAATTTTCTCTAACTCTATTGAGACCAGTTGCAACAAGCAGGCCTTGACATCAAAGCTAAATACTGTGGATGCCAGAAATCAGAAATAAAAAACACTGAAAGAAAGGCAACGGCCTAGTGGTACTATCACTGGAATATTAATCCAGAGAACCCGGTCATGTTCTGTGGAGCTGGGTTCAAATCCTGTCACAGCAGGTAGTGGAATATCACTTCAATAAAAATCTGGATTTAGGATCATGAACTATGTTGATTACTAGGGAAACAAACCTAACTGGTTCTCTAATGTCCTTTAGGATAGGAATTTGTCATCCTTACTTGGCCAGGCCTAATGTGACTCTAGACCCACAGCAATGTGGTTGATTCTAAACTGCTCTCTGGGCAATAATACAGGCCTAGCCAGTTACTATTCATTCACAGAATGTGGGTGTAAGGAAAAAAATTAACTAAAAATGTTGACTCTGTTTCTCACTCCAGATGCTGAGTATTTCTGTTTTTATTAAACCACCCAAGTTACTGTCTCCGTTAAGAACGCCAAACTCGTAATAGGTTTGCATTTACAAAGCCTGTTTCTCAACATCCTGTTCAAGTTGATGGAGGTCCATACCGTTGATGTAAAATTGCATCAATTGAGAAGATAGTGTGTGGCATCAACGTCATTGGTAATGACCGATCTCCTCACTGCATACACAGTGTGGTTCTGCACTTAGTGTGAAAAAATTTCAGGAGGTCACTGCAATTAAAAGCATATTTCATCTTGCAGCGACCACATTCCAACTCCTCTCCTTCCTGAGGGACATAAAACCACATCAGTTCATTACATGGACCAGCAATTTACACAATTTGAGCTTTTCTGTAGAGTATGTCCGAGCTATGCTGTGCAAAGTTGCTTGTGAATACAGCAGTTTATTCAAAAGAAAAGCTCATCTCTCTTCTGTATCACTTACAGGCAGTATGCCGAACAAAGCACTTTTAAACAGTGGGAAATGTGCTGGCCAATTTGAGCAAAGTAATGAAACCAGAAGAGATTTACCAGGATGTTGCCTGGAATGTGGGGTTTGAGTTATAAGGAGAGGCTGGATAGGCTGGGCCTTTTTTTCCCTGGAGCATAGGAGGTTGCGAGGTGACCTTTTGGAAGTCTATAAAATCATGAGGAGCATACATAAGGTGAATGGCAGCTTAGGATGGGGGATTTCAAGACTAGGGGACATACTTTTACGATGAGAGGAAAAGGATTTTAAAAAGACATGAGAGGCTTTTTTTTAAACACAGAGGGCGGTTTGTTTGTGGAATGAACTTAAGTGGTGGATGCGAGTACAGTTACAATATTTAGAAGATATTTGGATAAGTACCTGAATAGGAAAGGTTTGGAGGGATATGGGCCAATCGCAGGCAGGTGGGACTAGTTTAGTTTGGGAACATGGTCAGTATGGACTGGTTGGACTGAAGGGTCTGTTTCTGCACTGTATGACTTGACAAACCAAGTTGCCTGCTCTTTGGGATTGGAATGAGGTGGCTAATACAGTGGACTGTTGGTTTTCTTTAGAAAAAGGGCCATGGCACAACTTGCCTCAGTTCAACAGCACATCAGACAAATCGTAATACTGCATTCCCTCATTACTGGACTGAAGAGGGACCTAAACCCACCCACCTTGTGATTCAAACTGCAAGAATGCTACCTGCTGAGCCACAGCTGACATCCGCCAAACCAGTAGCAAAATAGTGATATCACCCAAGAGTGAGAGAATTGAAAACTCATCCAAAAGCTTGACGGAAGAAAAATGAAGCATTCTAATCTTTGGATTTTTCTTGCGAGGGAACTCGCGGTTGTGAAGAAGGAAAAAGGACAGGACAAAATATATGTGTTCCCTGTGGGGTTGCTGTAGAATGCTATCAACAGATGGTCCCCAAGGGACAGTACTATGTCCGTGACCAGCTGTAATAATATCGGATCAGTTCTACCTCTGTCTTTAAAGAATTGGACGCAAGTTGCTGGAACATCTGTGGTGCAAAGGGATAGGCAGAGGGAGCTAAATTACTCCAACAATGTGAAGCATTATTTGGAGTCACAGAATGCTGCAGATGATAAAACTGGGAGTGGTTTAACCTTAAGACCCAAAAATACATTTTATAAATCCCCTGAACAACCAGGAACTCTGAAGGACAGACCCATATGACCAGTCTTTCTCCTCAAGAGGAAATGTACACAATGCCAGTATTCTAATACTAAAATTATTTAGGTCAAATGACTGTTAATACTTGAGCTTCAGAAATTGCCTGTATTCCTGGTACTTGGTGGTCACGGGAGTTAATTTTTCCTGCAGGTCAGCCCCAGCTCGCTCGAATGTAGCCTGGTGAATCTACAACTTTCACCACACATTATCTATGCCAACCAAATTGCATTGTAGTGGGAGAAGGCACTTTATTGTACAACCCAGTTTCTGGGACAATCCAAAGGGGAGGTTTTGTCCATAGCAACCTTATTAGGCACAGCCAGGACCAACATCTGCTCAGAACAGGAGTAGACTGTGACGGACTACACTTCCAATTTGCCTTGTGCATCAATCCCAAAATGACTGACTGTCTCTGAAGACAGGGGTACAACACGCTCTTGAAAAGTTTAAACCAAAAGTCAGAGATAATAGGAACTGCAGATGCTGGAGAATCCGAGATAACAAGGTGTAGAGCTGGATGAACACAGCAGGCCAAGCAGCATCAGAGGACCAGGAAAGCTTGACGTTTCAGGCCTAGACCCTTCATCAGAAATGGGGGAGGGGAAGAGGGTTCTGAAATAAATAGGGAGAGAGGGGGAGGTGGATAGAAGATGGATAGAGGAGAGGATAGGTGGAGAGAAGACAGACAAGTCAAAGAGGCGGGGATGGAGCCAGTAAAGGTGAGTGTAGGTGGGGAGGTAGGGAGGAGATAGATCAGTCCAGGGAGGATGGACAGGTCAAGGGGGCGGGATGAGGTTAGTAGATACGAGATGGGGGTGCAGCTTGAGGTGGGAGGAGGGGATAGGTGAGAGGAAGAACAGGTTAGGGAGGCGGGGACGAGCTGGGCTGGTTTTGGGATGCGGTAGGGGGAGGGGAGATTTTGAAGCTTGTGAAATCGACATTGATAGCATTGGGCTGCAGTGTTCCCAGAATGAATATGATTTGCTGTTCCTGCAGCCTTTGGGTGGCATCATTGTGGCATTGCAGGAGGCCCAGGATGGACAAGTCGTCTGAGGAATGGGAGGGGGAGTTGAAATGGTTCACGACTGGGAGGTGTCAGGTCTGCTGTCTTTGAACTGTCGTAGATTATGGGCTCCCGCCCTGTCAGTTTCCTTCTGTCAGGCAGCAATGCAGGGAAGGTCCTGTTAGTCTCATCAATAATGTGTCAGAGAAGGTTGGGGGGGAGGGGGTGGTGTAATGAATCGATAGTAGAAACTGAAAGTGTGTCTGTATGTGCACAAGCCAATCCCAGCCGAATACCCTGGACCAAGTTACTAGAAACAATCAATTTTGAACGATTCATATGGTTTACATATAGAATAATGAATAGCCAAGAGTGAGTTACAGACTGGAACCTAATCAAACGAGGCACCTAAATTACAACATCCAACTATATTCTGAGGTGTACTTCACTGGTTGAGAGGCACTTTGGAACATCCCAAGATCACAAAAGGCGCTATTTAAAATTTATCGTTTCAGGCTGGGACCCAACTTCAGAAATGGGGAGGAGGGTCCCAACCTGAAACGTCAGCTTTCCTGCTCCTCTGATGCTGCCTGGCCTGCTGAGTTCCTCCAGCTCCACACTGTGTTATCTCTATCCCCATCATCTGCAATTCTTGCTATCTCCTTTTTAAAATTGTTATCCTTTTGTAAAAATCTAAAGTTTTTATAAGTTTTTTTTAAAAAATGTACAGAATAATCAAAGACTCCCTCCAGTGTGGAGCTGGCTAGTTAGCCCATCAAGTCCACACCGACCCTCCAAAGAACATCCCACCCAGACCAATCCCCTACCCTATCCCTGTAACTCTGCATTTCCCATGGCTAACTCACCTAGCCTACACATCTCTGGCCATTATGGTCTATTCAGCACAGCCAATCCACCCTTACTGCACAATTTTCGACTGTGGGAGGAAGCTGGAGCACCCGGAGGACACCCACAACAGACATGGGGAGAAGGAGCAAACTCAACACAGACGGTCACCCAAGGCTTGGGTCAAACCCGGGTCCCTGGCACCACAAGGCAGCAGTGCTAACCACTGAACCACCGTACCACTCTATCCAGGAGTCTTACAAGCAGGAATCTAGTTGAATCTGGTTTTACAGCAGCGATGAAACTCAAAACTGCTTGCCAGAAAATGTGCCAGCCAGGGATATAGAGTTTAATGGATAGCAAGCTGTGCTGAGAAACAGATTAGATAGAACAAGGGGTTAAAGGTAGTTACTTTGAGATGCAAATGGTGGGAAGTGGTGTTGACTGCTGGGACCACTCTTGCTCACCACTTACAAAACTAAAAGTTATGGATTTGGGTGTCAGGGATACAACATCAAAATTTGTGGCTGTCAACAAATTTTGATGTTGTTAATACGCAGGACAGCTGTGACAAAATATAGTAAGACATTAATAAAAACGAAAAATTGATGTGCAACTGGCAAATGAACTTCAATATAAGTAAGTGCTGTTAAAATATATTTTGGTAGGAAGACTAAAGATCTTTAAAAAATTGAGCATCTAAATGAGATAGAGGAAGAGTAAAAACTACCCAGATCACTAAATGCAATAAGATCAAAAAGGAGGGGAGACACCACAGGGCTCATTTCTAGAAAAGTGGAACTGAAAAACACAGTATTCAAACTTGTATAGACTTTGGTTAAACTGCACTTAAACAGTAACTAATTCTGCTCTCCATATTACAAGGAGGAAATACAGAAACTGCAGAAGGTGCAAAGATGACCTGTTAGAAAGGATTTAACAAGCTGAGGATATTTTCTCTACAGAAGACTGAGGGATGACCGGTACAGGCTATAGGTCTTCATGATTATCCATGCACTTGATAGTGATGTTTCCATTTGCAAACTAGATCAGAACATAATTACTGGATAGGCACTAATAAACCCAATTGGGAGTTCAGAAAAAATTTCTTTAACCCAGAGAGAATGCATGGAACTCACTACCACAGAGTAATTGTGATGAATATGATTAAAGCATTCACAGAGAAGCCGTACAAGCATAGAGCCCTACAGCACAGAAACAGACCCTTCGGTCCAACTCACCCACGTCAACCAGACATCCTAGATAAATCTAGTCCCATCTGCCAGTATTTGGCCCATATCCCTCTAAACCCTTCCTATTCATACACCCATCCAGATGCCTTTTAAATGTTGCAATTGTACCAGCCTCCACCGCTTCGTCTGGCAGCTCATACCATACATGCACCACACTCTGCATGAAACAGTTGCTCCTCGGGTCCCTTTTAAATCTTAGCCCTCTCACCTTAAACCTATGCCCTCGAGTTTTGGACTCTCCTACCCTGGGAAAAAGGCCTTGGCTATTCATCCTATCTATGCCCTTCATGATTTTATAAACTTCTATAAAGGTCACCTGTCAGCCTCCGACGCTCCAGGGAAAATAGCCCCAGCCTATTCAGCCTCTCCAGCCTCTCCCAATGGCTCAAATCCTCCAACCCTGGCAACATCCTTGTAAATCTTTTCTGAGCCCTTTCAAGTTTCACAACGCATTTCCTATAGCAGGGAGACCAGAATCGAACACAGTATTCTAACAGCAGGTGGTAGGAATACAGGGATATATTAATGCGGTTGAACGAAGATGTGTGGCTCATGTGGAGGATAAACATTGGTGTACAGCTATTGGGCCAAAGGGCTGTTATTGTGCTGTAATTGTAATTCACAGTCATCCACCAGCTTTAAGATCAAGCAAAACTCAAAACTAAATCTGTTGCACATCTCTCCGAAACGTGACACTGCCGATCCCAAGAGAGTGAAGCATTGTGTGCTCCCATCAGCACTTGCAAGTGGAATATACTATCCCATCTCAGATAAGAAACACTTGAAGGCAATTAGTTTTATTTTAAAATAAAAATCAATTAAAAAAAAATTTAACCTGGCAAGTTAATGATATTACTTTACCATTTAGCACAGCACAGAACAGAGTTATTTACTAAAGAAGGATTAATGTTTTTAAGCAGAAAGCTGCAGCTATAAAGATTTGCTGTCTGATAGAGAATGAGGCAGATTGTGTTTTGTTTTGTTGGATGGTTGCATTAGTTAAAGTAGGTTAATCTTTGTTCACTCCTGTCTCCGTGTGGTAATGCAGCTGGACGATACAGACTCGGTCACTGTTTTAACTTTGTTACCCACTATCAGTTCCCAGAAGAGTTCAGAAGGCAGGAACGGGAAACTGTCTCTCCTGCCACAGACGGTCACTCTGCATTGCCACATACCATTTCAGTTCAACTATAACACCTTTTGTGAGCACACAAAATATTGAACATTAGGGCTCGGCTGCAAAGCGCCTGACAATTGATTAGCTCACTGGTACTCAGGCCCAAGTTTGCGTGACAGGATGGTTGAGTTTAGCAAACAGTGTACGTTCTGCTACATCCCACTGTTAATCACCAGCTCTGCGAAAGGAGGTTTCCAAAATGTCAGCTCAATAGACAGAGCACCAGTGCACCGAGGACGTTCTGAGTCAACTTTCAGGCTATTCAAATTTCTGGATGGCAGACCAATTACTGAAAAGTAGTTTCAGCTGAAACCCTGTTTTCCCCAGACAGTCTCATTAAAAATATTGATTTATTTCATCGCTACTACTGGACACAATGGCAACATTTGACCTAGACATCATTTAAAATATTCTAACCCTTTAATAATGCCCCAATAATGGCCCCACCACATCAGGAACTGCTTCAAGGGGCCAAACCCCTGGCAGGCAGTTAAAATCAAATAAACAAGAGCAGCAAAGTTTTAGTCTGGATTGCTACAGTTTAAAATTTCTCATGAATGCTTAAACCTGGTGAGGAGCAACAGGCATTCTAGGATCCCAGAAATACAGTCATAGAGTTGTGCAGCACAGTCCAATCCGCCCATGTGGATCAGATATCCTAAATTAATTTAGTCCCATTTTCCAGCATTTAGCTCATATCCCTCTAAAACTTCCTATTAATGTACCCAACCAGATGCCTTTTAAATATTGTCACTGAACCTACTTCCACCACTTCCTCTGGCAGCTCATTCCATACACGCACCATTCTCTGCATTAAACAGTTGTCCCTTAGGTCCCTTTTAAATCTTTTCCCCGTCACCTTAAACCTATGCCCTCTAGTTTTGGACTCCCCTACCCTGGGGAAAAAACCTTGGCTATTCACGCTATCCATGTCCCTCATGATTTTATAAACTTCTGCAAGATCTCAGCCTCTCCCTGCAGCTCAAACCCTCCAAACCCTGGCAACATCCTTGTGAATCTTTTCTGAACCCTTTCACGTTTTACAACATCGTTCCTGTAGCAGGGAGACCAGAAATGAACGCAGTATTCCAAAAGTGGCCTAACCAATGTCGTGTACAGCTCCAACATGACCCTCCCAGCTCCTCTCTGAAATGTTAAAATGGACAGTTAGTGCCAAGGGAGATGGCAGCTGCTCTGATGTTAGAGCTCACCTCTTTCCATTCTCCATCTCCCACCACCACCCAACCTCCCTCCTGAAGGGTAGGATGGAGTTGTACTCTGCCCAGCTCATTACTATTTGTGTGCAAGTCTTGTAAGGAATGTCCGCAGGATATCTGAGGCCGTACATTCGACAAGGGACGTACAACTGTGAACATTGAGAGTACTGGAATTATACCGGGGTACCTCACAGTGGGACAACCCATAGACCGAAAAGTTTAATTCCACTACACTTCTGGCAGATTTCGAATCAGAGTATTTTGTAATGTAGCTTTACAAATTATATGAATAAAGTATATTTTTGGAACAAAAGAAATCCACAGAATACTGATGAAGCCCAATTGACTATGATCCATTCCTTACCTCACAGCTTCGTTCAAATCCACTGGGGCAGTACCATTGCAGCTCCTTTCTCCTGCTACTTGACATGTGGCACTAAGGCCAATATATTGCCCTACTGCTGCCCGGCTAACCCCGCGTCGGCTCAGAACATGCTTAGAATTCTCGGCTGCCTGGTCTTGGTGCTGCTTGAGAGATTCAAACACTGAAATCAAATTTAAACACAAGTACGCAAAATTATTCAAAAAAAAGTTTCTCTTTTATTTATAAGGCAATGAATAAAGAGAGAGGGTGGTCGTTATATTATCACAATCTTTGATTAAATTTATTAGAAATGCTAGGAACCCTTCAAGAGGACCAAGGAAAATCGGCAGAAAGTTGCAAATCTTTGATCTTGGTTCAGAAATTTGGTGCAAGGCCTAAAATACAACAAAAATATAGTCTCTTCAAATACAGTCTACACAAGGTAACAAAACAAGACACTGTCTCACACAATCACTATGAACCCACCAGATCATCAGTGAACTCAATTGGCTGTTCGGGTCTGCTTTGCTCCCCCAAGTTCTCGCTCTGGCTGAACCCCCGCCAACAGCTCCAACCCTGTGATCCAGGCTGCAGGTACATTGGATAAACATTTCACCGCTGCTGGCTTTGTCAGCTAGGCACACAAAATTTAAGACCATCCTGTACAGCAGCTTCACTCCCAAATGAGGTGAGAAGGGACAGGTGGTTGGGTGGGGTGAAGAGAGACAGAGAGACAGAGAGAGAAAGCACTAACCCTTTCAGAAGTCATCAAATGGCTCAGGTATAGTGCTCAGCTTTCCATTTTGCTTCATTTCCCCCATTCCAGGGGCGCAGAGGGAGAGTACCAAGGGGAAAGAGAGAAGCCAACTATCCTATTAATCATGGCATTACGTAAATAATGTGACATTGAAAATGGGGGCCCCTGAAAATGGCAACATTGTTGAGTCAAGGGCCCTTTGCTTCTGCTCATCAGCCCCCCTTTCATTAATATCCAAAGGCACCTTTTGGTTCTTGCCCTCAGCTGGTCCCCAGGAAGATGCCAGGCTGGTGTTTACTGCTGATGCACAATACGCAAGTGGGCTTCAGCAAATGATGGAGTGTAGTGAAGGCTAAACAGTTCATCTTTTCACAAGCAGGAGGGAAAAGAGGGAGAGCAAAGGAAATGACAACTTAAACTCTTCACCCCACTACCCTAGGCTCATAGATTGCAGCCAACATGATCACCACAAAAATAACTGTGCAACTAGGAAAGTAGTGTAAAGACGAAATCTGGTGGGGAGAACAGTTTATGTGTCCCTTGTACTTTGTGCACGAGATGCATTTTAAGGCGTGTTCTGATGGGAATTAAAAAATGGTCCTGATATTTTGCTTAGCTGAGTGAGTTCAGTTTTCCTCAATCATTTCCAAATCCAGATCCTCACAGGAACGTTGGAATGGGATGGCTTCTGTGCTGTCACGGTAACTCTTGGGATCTTCCTCTTCGTCGCTTTCACTCAGAGTTTCAATCTGGCTGTTCGTTGTCAGGCAAACAGAGTCCAGTTTGAAGCCTGTGGTGTCTGGGATGGGAACAGGAGACTGGTCCTTTAGGGGCTTCCTCTCCTTCAGTTCGAGGCAGGCAGGACTGCTCAGGTTCCTCGTCTGCAACCGAATGGAAACAAAGTGAAAACTCTCATTGGATATACAGGTCTGAGTGCAAATTTACAAAGGAATAGCAGCAAATACTATGTCACATGATGCAATGACCCAGCGGACTGGGGTCTGGCTAAAATTTGGACTGTAAAGCAACTATAACCACACTGGGAATGTGGGGTGAGAATGGAGAAGAGGGAAATCCTGTACAATGTGAACAGTAATGTAAAAGTGATCAAGAATTCACCTTCTGATCACACCATCTCTCCTTCGAGCTCATACCCTCCCTCCCACTCTCACAGTTATGGAGAGTGGGGAAATGGGAAGAACCATTGCAGGGTAGTATTACAGGCGTTTCTGGCTGCTGCCCAGATCTGAAGTGCTAACCAGTCTGTATTTTTGTCTCTGTGTGTGTGTGGGGGGTGGGGGGTGTGTGTGTGGGGGGTGGGGGGGCGGTGGGGAACAGAGAGAGAGGAGAGGTTTATTCTCATTCAATATCCACATGCATATTTCCAGTAAGGAGATACTAGAGAAATCTTGACTATTTCACATTTCTCACCCTCCACTCAGCCCAGGGAGTGAAGGGCATTCATTAGTGTTGCTGAAATCAGTTAATCCAGCAGCGCCCAGGGATTGAGAGAGTGACCTTTCGGGCCTGTGTGCCTCACCACACCACGACAGACACATCTAGTGGGGAGTGATTCCTCAATAAAGCCGCATTGCAGCTGCACAAAGGGCAGACAATGAAGGATTTCGAACAAGAGGCAGGCTCCGCTGGGACCCCATACGCTGTGCCACTTCTACAGCAGGACCCTTATTACAAACAGTATGCTAAATAATGCTGGAAGAGGATTTATCTTTGCAACAGAGCCAGCGCCTCATGGAACGGTGGGGCAAAACTGGAACTGAAAGCATGCGGGTCAAACTTTGTCAGCCATTCTATTCCTGTAGCATTATTTAATTTTTTCACACACACATTCTCTTCACACCTTTCCTGTAAGAAGGGAATTCATGTAAATTCTGATAAAAGGAAGCTACAACAATGTGCTCATTATATACAAGGGGTGATCTTGCAGTTCATTATGTGATTGTCTGAAACCCATGCAAGCTGTAGATCAAATAGAAGATTTCCTCAGAGATGGAAAGATTACTGGTGAACTCCAATTTTGATCAGTAATACGGGAGAGAGACAAAGCTTACTAATTGCAGATAAATGTAGTTGCCAGCACCTGCCACTGGGTGGTGCTACAGAACTATCCCATTGTAATAGCTATTTCACCCATGGGATCGCACTGTGCAGAATGAAGGACTGACAACTTCAGGAGGTAAGGCCTATGGGAGCTGGTACCTGTTGTACGAGGAGACATTAGAGGATGAGGAGCAGTGTATGGTGAAGGAAATTTCCTTTTTCCTTCAAATTTTCATCCTTCCCATGGAAGTATATTGTTTTACAGAGATCCAGCATCTTGTACTAATTGCACTGCAATACGGGAGGCGCTGGCCTGGTGGTATTATTGCTAGGTTATTAACTCAGAGACCCAGGTAGTATTCTGGGGACCCAGGTTCAAATCCCAACACGGCAGATAGTGCAATCTGGATTCAATAAGAATCTGGAATTAAGAATCTAATGATAACCATGAATCCATTGCTGATTGTTGGAAAAGCCCACCTGGTTCACTCATATCCTTTAGGGAAGGAAAATGCTGTCCCTATCTGGTCTGGTCTGGCCTGGCCTACACATGACTCCAGACCCACAGCAATGTGGTTGACTGTTAACTGACCTCAGGACGGGCAATAAATGCTGGCCTCGCCAGTGACGTCCTCACCCCATGAATGAATAAAAATTTTTTTAAATCTTGATCATACAGACTCCATGTGTTAATAGTGGCCATTTGGCCATGGAGGGAAACACAATCAAGCCTGATCCAGTCCTCACCCAATATCCAAAAGTGAGGGATTCTGATAAGGATTCTGTTTCTCTCACTTTCCTCACACCCTGCCATACGGGGACAGGCCCTTTGGCCCACAATGTTGTGCTAAACATGACTCCAAATGAAACTAATCCCTTCTGCCTGCCTTTGGTCCATATCCCTCCATTCCTTGCATATACATGTGCTTATCTAAAAGTCCCTTAAATGCCCCTATTGTATCTGCCTCTGCCTCCACCACCACCCCTGGCAGTGTGTTCCAGATTCCTACTACTCTGTGTAAAAAAACTTGCCCCTCACATCTCCTTTCTCCCTCTCACCTTAAATGCAAGCCCCCTAGTATTAGACATTTCAACTCTGGGGGTTGTGGGGGTGAAACAGTCTGACTGTCAACCCTATCTGTGTCTCATAATTTTATAGGCTTCTATCGTCTCGCCTCAGCCTCAGCCACTCCAGAGAAAACAACCCAAGTTTTTCTAGCCTCTCCTTCTCGCTCATACCCAGGCAGCATTCTGGTAAACCTCTTCTGCACCCTCTCCAAAGCCTCCACAACCTTCCTGTAATGTGGCAATACTTGAAGTGTGGCCTAACCAAGTCTTATAACATGACATCCTGACTCTTGTACTCAATTCCCTGTCCAATAAAGGCAAGCATGCCATACGCCTTCTCTACCACCCTATCTATTTGTGTGGAAACTTTCAGGGAGGGAAGGACTTGAAGCCCAAGATCCCCCTGTACATCAATGCTGTTCAAGGTCCTGCCATTAATTGTACATTTTTCCTTAACATTTGATCTCCCAAAGTGCAGCACCTCATACTAGCCCAGATTAGCCTCCATCTACCATTTCTTCGCCCATATCTACAACTGATCCATATCCCACTGAATCATTGGACAACCTTCTACACTATCCACAACTCTACTAATCTTTGTATCACCTGCAAACTTACTAACCCACTCCTCTACATTTTCATCCAAGTCATTTATATATACCACAAACAGCAGAGGACCCAGTATGGATCCCTATGGAACACCACTGGTCATGGACCTCCAACCTGAAAAACACCCTTTCACCACTACCCTCTGTCTTGTATGGGCAGCCAATTCTGAATCCACATGGCCACGTCACCATGGATCCCATGCGTTTTAATCTTCTGGATGAGCCTACCGTGAGGGACCCTGTCGAAAGCCTTACTAAAATCCATGTAAATAACATCCATTGCTCTACCCTCAATTCTGAGCACTGCAGGTATTGTCCATTTTTTGTGATAAAGTAGAGACTTGCATTTCAATTGTTCCCTGATTAACAGGTGTCTCAGAAATCATGAGGTATTTCACACACAATGAACCACTCTGAAGTAAAGTGATTTACGTATGTTCATATATGCATAGGGAGGTGGGATAAAAGAGTTTGTTAATAGTGACACCCACCCCCCAACCCCTCTGCCAAAGTATCCTGGATTGAAATGTAGGGGTTCACTAGCTAAGTTCAGCCAACAAAGCGATGGGAAGTTGGGGGTTTGGGGGTGAATATACTTCAAAATTACTTAATTGGTTCTATTTTGAGTCATAAAGACTGTGAACAATGCTATATAATTGTTACTGATTCTTTCAGTGACATTCCTAGTCTGTTTGAACCTACTGATCTTTCTGTTTTATATGAAATAATATGGAAGAAAGTGGACAAGGTTAAAACACTTCTTCTGATAACTGGTTGAGCTGTGAACAGGCCACTTCTGATTCCGCTGACAGAGTGACAGCATTGCACACAAAAACGTGAAGGAATATACAGAGCACAAATAGTTCATATTTGCAATGGTCCCAAATACATATGCATGAGAGAGAGGCGGAGACCAATGGGGAGACCAAAAGCTCCAAATACTATCTAAAAATCCTAATTCTTTTTTAAGAAGGGGATGAAAAGGTACACATTTTCCTTCAGTGGAAATATTAAAAATTGAAATTAAACTTAGTGTAAAGAAGCAATTTTACAGACTGCAGATGATGATCATGGATAAGAAGTCAAATCCTCTCTTAACAGGCTCTCTCCACCAGCCTCTTATCCTACCAAGCTGAGCCTAGCATATAGCAAAGCAATGTCTCCTACATGGGTATGGCTGCAGTGTTACAAAGGGACCATATTCCACATGCCCTATTTACTACGAATACCTTCTCCCCTCAACCAGGATCCATGGGTCAGGTTTTAACCTATAAGTGTTACATAAGTTATCGTTAAATCAGCTCTCTCAAAATTAGCTGTAAAAGTTAATCTTGCCACATACTCCGAAAATTCACAGACAATCAGTGGCAGGGCAATGAGGTGACAAGTGGAAAAAACATATCAACTTTCCAGGAAGATTAAAAACTCAGAGGAAGCCATAAATCCACACTCATTAGCGAGGAATCATGATGGATTCTCAGCATTAAGGACGACACGATGCAAACGCCATTCCCAATAAATTATACAATCAACCTCTTCACATCCCTCAACAAAGAGCAAGCCCTGTATCCATTTTTTATAGTACCAACTGCTGCATTGTTTCTGGCTGTCCTTTCCCTGCTGCTAAGGAACCATTTATCAGCTCACTCCAATTAAACTACCTACTGGGAGGGCAGAATGCTGCTTTGAAACACGGAGTCATTGAGAGGCTAAAGTGTGGGAATGTTGCCCAGAGCTACAATGCTGATGGACAAAAGGATTCAAGGGTTTTCCTGGTTTTTAGCGGCACAATCCTTGCCCACTGGTTCAGGAAAACCAAGTCAGCAGTTTTAAAAAGGCTCCGTGTTGGACACTTAGGAATTTTGTGTTTACAGGCAAGGAGCTGCTGTTTAAACATGTCAGGCACAAGGTCCCTAGTTGCTGAACAAGCAACCCCATTGAAGAAGGTGGCATGAAAGTCTAGACTTGGGATGAGTGGAATTTACTTACCCTCACCTCACCCCCTCAACTCAAACTGGGCTGTGCAGAGAATTTCAATTTGGAACCAAGTAAGTTTTTTGAAACTGTAGATAATGCTGGAATGTACATCCTCAGTATTTTCTGGCAACCCTCATGATTTAAACAAGACGTTACTGTGGTGTTGCAGCCAAAGCATATTGGGATAACACTTAATCTTTTGGAGTCTGTATTCTAAAATGGCTATTCCATGACATTAGAAAATAGACAAATTGTGGGCTAGAAAGTTGACAAAACTCCATCTGATAAATTACAGCCGAGCTATTTTGTGTGGATTTGTTGGTAGCCTAGAACAGCTGAGGCAGGCGACATAGACTGAGGTCTCTATTCCATCAATATTCAGTAACAATTAGCTTCATTAATATAGCACCTTTACCTTGAGCAAACTATCCTGAGTGTACTGCACACACTTCCACAAAACTTTGGGAACACTTTGGGGAAAGGAAGTAGACAGAGATTCAGGATGCCATAAAGTACAGTAACTAAAGGGAGAGAAACGAAGGAAACAGATACTCACCTGAGCAGCTGCCAAAGGCTCCTGGTCAACAGGAAATGGCAGTGAGGAAGGGAAAGCACATGAGCAGCATTGTGGTCATATATTCCTATCAGAGTCCCACATGGCCTAATGAGAAATGACACTTTGCTGGTCTCAGGCAAGTCAGCAGCTGGGATATTGCAGTGGTGTTGGGGACAGGGAGAAATATCTGTCAGGCTTCCACTGGACTGCTACTCTCTACCTGCAACTGAGCATGTGGGAGGAGCCACTGTACGAACCTGAAACTCAGCCTTAGGAAGACAATAGGGTACAATTAACCCAGGTATGATGCAGATTATTAGCAGCCAACTTTTGACATACACTCTTGCAATCACAGTAATACAACACTGGCATTCTAGAACAGAAGTATCTATATTAACTTCAATTTTCAGTGCTCCAAATCAAGGGCAGCACAGTGGCTCTGTAGTTAGCACTGCTGCCTCACAGCGCCAGGGACCTGGGTTCAATTCCACCCATGGGTGACTGTCTGTGTGGAGTCTGTACATTCTCCCATGTTTGCGTGAGTTTTTTCTGGGTGCTCCGGTTTCCTCCCATGGACAAAAGATATGCAGGTTAGGCAGATTGGCCATGCTTAATTGTTCATAGTGTCTAGGGATGTGCAGGCTAGATGGATTGGGAGATACAGGGTTACAGGGATAGGGTAAGGGGGTGGGATGCTCTTCAGAGGGTCGGTGCGGACTCTATGGGCCAAATGGCCTGCTTCTACATTGTAACGATTCTATAAAGTCCAATTGAGATGGTCACAGCACTTAAAAAAAAGTTTATTTATCTCAGCTGTCCAAATAGTGCTGGACAACGTTTCACTACCTACCAGTGAAACAACTGCTTAGAAAGCCCTCTCACCTAGCATGAACTCAACAACACCCTATCATACATATGCTGTTTACTGTTCCACAGGCTCTCCATCATTAAAATAACCATGTCCCAATGAGCTACTGAGAAACCTAACCACACAGATCCCATTGCTAACCACCAATCTACATTGACACAAGAATTGGAAAAATAGGTTAGTGAACCAACACTTCGTGGTATTTTATAGTTTGCCACTTTTATAGAGTTCAATTCCAAACGTACACTGCTCATTAAAACTGATCCAGAGATTGCTGGAAAAATCAGCAGGTCTGGCAGTATCTGTGGAGAGAAAACAGAGTTAACGTTTCTGGCGCAGAGCACAGAGATTTTCCAACAATTTCTGAATTTGTTTCTGCTTTCCACCACCCCCAGTTCTTTCGGTTTTTATCCATAGTTCTTTGGATTTTTTCGCCCGCCAAAACAGTTTGCTGAGGCCCACTACGTGATCACCCACAGAAGACTGTCAGTTCTGCTCTCTTAAATGGTCATTTGAAGAGTACAAAACACTGAAGGCTCACTAAGTTGTTCTTGAAAATGAAGCTAACCCGGTAGTTCAGCAAGTTGAAGGTCTGGGAATCCTGAGTATGCTCACCTCAGCTGAGGCTGCAAAGAGAGTGCTGCAACTGGTCCAGCATTCCTCAGTGAGGTGAACATACTATTGTTCAACATTATCTACGATCACTGCTAAATGTAGAACATGCAATGATAGATGAGGGCAGGATGGGACTGTTATGTGCTACAAATGATATTCACACCATACAAATTGCAGGCAATGACCATCTCCGAAAAGATACAAGTTAACCACTGTCCTGTGACATTTGATGGCATCACTATCACTGCATGCCCCACTATCAACATCATGAGGATTATCATCGACCAGAAACTCAATTGGCTTGCCATACAAATACAGTGGCTACAAGAGCGGATCAGAGACTACAAATACTGTAGCAAGTAACTCATCTGTTGAATCCACAAAGTCTGTTGACCATCTACAAAGAGTGTGATGGAATACTCCCCACATGCCTGGGCGACTTGCTCAGTAACACCATTGAGTACTGTCTACAGGATGCACTGCAGAAATTCACCAAAGATCCTCAGACAGCATCTTCCAAACCCATGACCACTTCCATCTAGAAGGGCAAAGGTAGCAGATACATGGGAATACCACCACCTGCAACATCCCCTCCGAGCCACTCACCATCCTTATTTGGAAATATATCACTGGTCCTTCAGTGTCACTGGGTCAAAATCCTGGAATTCCCTTCCTAAAAGCATTATGGGTCTTCCTACGCACATGGACTGTAGCAGTTCAAGGTAGCTCACTACCACCTTCTCAAGGGCAACTAGGGACAGGGCAATAAATGCTGGACCCAGCCAGTGATGCCCACACCCCACGAGAGAATAATAAAAAAGGCCAACAGTCAAACAGCTTGCTTGTGCCAACTCAGCAGGTCTTGCAGCATTTGTGGACAGAAATCAGAGTTAACGTTTCAGGTTTAGTGACCCTGCCTCAGAGCTTGCTTGTGCACTGCTTGGGTTTGGCTGTGATAGAAGTGCACTCTGAATAGGACGAGGTGATTGGTACCCACAAAGCCATAGTGCAGTGACCAGTCAATGCCACTAAGGAGCAGAGATAAGGAAACTGACTACTTATTTTTTCATAAATTAAGCTTTTAATTAGTAGGTTAAACAATTGCTTAGAATTTTGAGAATACAAAGGGCAGTCAGTTCACTGGTTTGCTACATTCACGTCTACATCCTCTTTTACTGTTCAGAGGCCTTTAGAACCTTTAACTGGAAAGCACCATACACATCGTAGTTTGAGCTGCTAACCTGGAAAGGTTAACCATGCACTGTACAAAATCTTACTCGGGTACTGGTTGCTGGCCTTAGCAAACATCAACACAGCCTGGATTCCCCCTCCACTAGAACAGCTCTACAGAGTCCTCATTAGAAAGAAACTGTTCCTGAAGGTCACTAAGCATTCACTGAGCCATACACACATGGTCAACCCCACGCTTAATTCTGACTCTACCTATGGGGGAAATAGGGCCAGATGACTTCAAAGCTATGAAAATAAAATGATTATTTGGGCAAAATACTAGTTAACACTCAAAACAAAAAAAGAAAATTCAGAGTAAAATAAAATCCCTTATGATTGAATGGTGACTGGACTCCCTGTACTGTAACTCCCTGTAGTTGTCATTAGAGAGTGGAACACCATTGTACTGGCCGTGGGGTATGGCTCGAGCTACCTGATAAACAAATGCTCAACTGCTCACCTTAGTAGGAAAGTAGGAGCTCATGTTTGCTCAGGTATGAATCTAATCCAAAGGCAACAGTGAGGTTCAGCAATACAAAATCAACTCGTTCCCAAGCAACTGACCTTCTCTGGAACAACCTAAACATTCACTCCTTGCTCAAACCATAGGAATTTATAACTGAGTATTTTTGCTCTGTGTGGATTGGGCTGAAGTGGGGAGGATAACTTTTGCAAACTGGAGACCTTCCTAACCACTCTGAGCTCAGCTGCTGTCAGTGAAAATCACTGCCCCATAACCAAGTCTCCATAGAGGTATAAACAGTATGCTTCAATCAGATGGTCAGGGAACAGGAAGAATTGGATCATGTGGGCCAGCAGGGCTGTAGTCAAACCACCCATCCCCTCCCCTACGTTAAATCAATCTACCACTGCCACTGGCTTTTTCCTGTTGAAAATAAAGCAGTCACATTTTCAACAAAGAAGACAGAATGCAGGTTTTACTTGTCAAAAATGAAATCTTCTGATGCCAGCAGAACTCAGTAAAAAGCATAACCAGATCTGATCTTCCGTAAGTTGAGTAATAAGTGATGAGAGGAATTTCAACACTCAAGGCTAAAGGCAACTCAGCACTCCAGTGAAACCTCTAACGTGGCCATTTCTGAAGATTATCAGTATCTTGATTAATAGATTGAGCTATTTTAAACCCTCTTCCCCCAAGGCCAGACTAAACCACACAAAGGTGCAGTCACCCCTTGCAGTACCACTTACTCATCTCCAAACATGTTGTTCGCCAAACTGGTCACAAATCAAACACATCTGCATCTGCTTCAACCTGGTTTTTATAGCAATCAAAGGAACCTTCAACACTGAACTGCAAAATCACCATCAGCACACAATCTAACAAGGGTTTGTATTTGTATAATACTCCATCAGATAGACAGAGAAGATAATAAGAATTAGGAACAGGAGCAGGCTGTTCAGCCTCATAAACCTACTTCACCAATCAATAGGATCTTGGCTGATCTGACATTCCTCACATTCACTTTTCTGTGTTTCTCTCTGTAATCTTTAGCTCCCTGACTGATCAAGCCTTGAGATGAGTCTTAAACAAAAAGACACAGACAGCAATGAAAGCACACGATATGGAATATGGATTAGTACTCATTTGCCCACTTAATTTACCATTAGAATTGATTGCATGGTGGGAGGTGCAAAATCACTCATACGCTCCAGCTTTAAACAATGATAAAGCATTCTCTGTGGCTTTCTATCGTATTAAAACAGAAGCTCCAATTAGTCACAACAAAGTACTAGCAGGGTTAGGAAAAGATCACCCATCGCACATGCATAACCAACGGGCTGATGTTAAGCATGCACAAGTTCAGTTGTATTTGCTATGAAGCGTCCTCAGAGATTACAGTTGTGATTTATGCTCCAGGTGCTAACTGGCATAGGATTCTTCGCTGCTATGGGTTGGGTTTCACACAGCAAACCACAGCCCAGCCTCATTTTTAGGTTAGATATCATTTTAAACTTAAACAGGACTCAAAGACACAAAAGAGTTTTGCACAAAAATGCAGTTGTACTTCCATTACCTTGAATGCTCGCCTGTTTCAGTCCATGTTATAGCAGCGTTGTTGGAACAGCGCTTAAAAAGCTACTCTCCACATCCAACCTGTGTTGTAATGGACCATAGGTCGAGACAGCAAAAACACAATAAGTGTTCTGTTTCTCAACATTAAAGGTGTTTGTTTTTTTCATTAGTCGAAATTAGTCAAAATAAATTCTTATTTCATATAAACCCTCTTGGGCAAAGCTGGAGCATTTTAGGAGGTGATCCAAACCAAATTTATGTTATTGCCCACAACAGACGCCCACTCATTCACAACATACATCCTAACAATGGATTATCTGGAAGCCTGCCCAATGACTATGTGCATGGAGGTCATTGTGGCGTTTGAAGTTACAGTTCCTGTATTTACATCCCATAACAGGAAGGGCGGGCTATTACTGCAGTCAAAACTAATATAGTCGATAGGACAAGGATAGGAACAGGAAAACAGTACTTCAATGCAAAAACTGCAAATCACGGCAATAAGCTAAAATCATGAATAACCACGCAAGCTCTAAATATACCAGACAATATCCATTAGACTTCACAATATCTGGAATACAATTTCACATTGCACTATCTATTGTTCCTCAGTTTAGCCTGTCCTGATAGTCCAGAGGTAAACTGTGCACTGTTATGCAAAGTTACCAGGTAGGTCTTGGAATTGAACAGTGTCTGTACTGAATTAAACTGAATAGCATTATTGACACCAGTCCAAAAGAACTAGAAAGAGGAGAGAAAGAAGAAGTAACTAACTTCAAAAACAAACTTCTGATCTGGCCCTAACTTGTGTAGCCTGTACAAGTGCCCATCATTGCCTCCCCCAGTTTGCTACTTCTACAAAACATTCAGTGAACTGATTCAGTCACTCCACACTTCCCAACAAACAAGAAAACCATGTCCTCTTTGGTTAATAGGAGCCTCTAATTCTAGCCAACAACCAGTCGTTGATGGAAAAAAAATTAAAATTGTTTCAAGAGTTTTGAATGCCCCTGGCAAAGCTACCATTTGGTACCTGTCCCTAACTGAGATGGTCGTGATGAACTACCTTCCCGAGTGCTGTACTCCATCAGGCACAGGCACAACTAAAACGCAAACGACAAATGCTGGAGGTCATACAGCATCCATGGAGATAAAGCAAGCTAGTGTTTTGAGTCTAGAATTGCTCTCTCTCCATGGATGCTGCCTGATCTGCTGTGATCACCAGCATTTGTTGATGATGCAGATTTCAGCATCTGCAGTAATTTGTTCCTGGATCCACAATGCAATAAAGAGGAGCGTTCTAGGACTCTGACTCAGTCACAGGGAAGGAATGGTGATATAGTTCCAATTCAAGATGGTCTGTGGCAAGGAGAGGAAATTTACAGATGGTGGCATTCCCACGCATCTTCTGTCTTTGTCTATCTGGTTTGGAAGATGCTATCGATGAAGCCTTTGTAGATTGTTGTAGTATGCCTTGTAAATGGTACACACTGCAGATAATGTGGTGGAGAGATTGAATATTTAAGTTGACACTTGGGTTGTTGATCAAGTGAGCTAATAAGAACTGCAGATATTGGAGTCACAGGTAACACAGCGCGGAGCTGGAGGAACGCAGCAGGCCAGGCAATATCAGAGGAGCAGGAAAGCTGACATTTCGGCTTGGGACCCTTCTTCAGAAACCTGTTGATCAAGCAAGTTTCTTTGTCCTGGATGCTTACAAGCTATCGACTGTCACTGGAGCACATTCATCCAGGCAAATGGAAAATGTTTGATCACAACTCCTAACTTGTGCCTTGTGGATGGTGAACAGGTTCTTGGGAGTTAAGAGGTGAGCTAGCTGGTGCAAAATTCACAGCCAAGACTTGCTTTTGTAACAGCAGTATTTATATGATTGGTCCAGCTCAGTGTCTGGGTAATAGTAAACCTCAAGATGGTGATGCTGGGGCATTTAGCACTGATAATACCAACCATATGCAATAGCTAGTGACTCCCTTGATAAAGAAAAGGTGATAGACTGTAGCTTGTTGGCACAAATGTAACTTACCATTTATCATACCAAGCCTGACTGTTGTCCAGGTATAAAGATACAGTGTTTGAGCAGTAGTGTATCATCAGCAAACACCCCTACTTCTGACCTTACGATGCAAGAAAGGTCATTGATGAAGCAGCTGATTGAAGATGGTGAAGTCTTGACACTACCCTGAGGAGCTCCTGCAATGCACTTCCAAGACTGAGGATGGTCATGGTTCCTCAACAAGCACAGCCATCTCCCTTTATGTTTACATATGACTACAGCTTTTCAAAAAATATCCGGTTACAGGTCTGTTAGAGTAACCTGAATAATGCTGCAGTAGTTGATGTTGCAATGATATGAAAAGCAGCCGGTAAGGTTTCTATTAATATGGATAGCTTTGGATTTCAGTTGCAAGATTAGTCACACCATGAGACCATTACCACAGCATGACAAAGGATGTAACCAACGGATCCCACGTTGGCATCTTGAACAGCTTCATCTGAATGAAGTAGTTTCTGCTGATACACTTTGGACAGAATTACATCTTCAGCCTGTGGAAGTAATCAACAAGCCCATACAACAGAGTAGTGTAGTGCAAATCTCCACAGGTCCCTGGTCTGATTCCAGAAACACAGTGTTAGTTCATTTTAGTCCACACCTCAATGAGATGGTACAGTCTCACTGAGATAATTTGGAGAGAAGAGAAATTTAGCCAGGGCTCCCTCTCCAGTAGTTTGCTACATGTATGGACGCTGGATGAGAAGGAAATCAAACTTGGCCAGGACTCAGTCTGAACTGCAACATAGGGCCTACACAGCAAGCTCCTGATTTCAAAGGGACCACTGTGGGTTAACTGCCAAGCAGAGGCCAGTTACTTCCTCAGAGGAAAAAAGGGGGGAGAAATGAAATAGGACCAATAATTTTATCAAATAACGTCTTTATAAGGTGTTTTCACTTGCCGTATTGAAACTGCATTAGCCCATTCTAGTAACAGTCCCATGCCTCAAGATATTGAGCAGCAAAGTCAAAGTAATCTGAACTCATCAAATATCACAGATAAACAGATTGTGGTAGGAGGCTCTAAGGCAAAGAAGCAGAGCTGCCGGTTAAAAGGTTGGTAGGCTGCAAATGGCTTCCAGGCCACAGCAGACGCTGCCAAATATACAAAATATTATCCAGTAGACCAAAGAAAACCGCTCTTTTTAAAACATGTCATTGGCCCAGTGGAGAATGTGAACAGATTTCTGATCAAGTGATGAACTAGGATTTTAAACTTCTACTCCTGTTTTGCTGAAAAGGTCAGGACCCAGAAGAAGACATTACACATAAGAACGCCGGGGGAAGATTACACAAATATGAGGAGCGCAGTTGTCACAGAAGGATCAGCTGCCAGGAGATATTTTGTCTGTGAGATGGTGTAATCACCTCTATTGCACAAGGAGGCCAACAGATGCAGATTGGCACTTTTTGCTATTCCTAAGCCAGCTCTGGCAGCCTTGAGAATGCCACTGCAGTCTTTGCATCTGGATCACCATCCCTCTCTCTCACACGCGCCATGAAAGTGCACTACTGCCAAAATGCTTTTTAAAGAATCACTGCTTCAAGCTTATCATCCAAGAACAAAATCAGATTGGTGTAATAACCCCTGCTCGGAAAAAAGCATCCGAGTCAGATGCACCAGCACTGGGCAAGATCAGACAGAGCTAAAGTCACAAATCACCACCTTAAACTGTTAACCATTATACAGTAGGCTAGGTCAGATGTCATGGCCCCCCCACCCTCAAACAACTATTAGTATCACAGGACACTGCAGTGAATTGACATCTCTCAGTTTCTGCTTCAGACCATGCTGGTGCAACAGTCCTTCTCTGTCACAGGAACTCCAAAGTGGGAAACTTGCAGGTATCCTCCTGCACAGCACTCTAAAACTCCACACATACCCACACTACAGTGTGAGCACAGCATATCTGCTGCTGAAACCTCCATCTACGTCACTGTTGCCAGGAACAATATGGATTTTCTTCCAGCTAATCTCCTCCATTCTGTCAACGACAGTTCATTTCAACCACTCCTTCCCACATTTTAGCCCACCCAATCCAAGCCCCTCTGGTTCCAACTTCTCCACACCTTCAAATTTAAAACTTCCATCTCTGTGTTTAAATCATTTCATGGTCTTATCCCTCCTTATCCAACCATTCTTCTCCAATACTAACCTTTTGGGCATACGCCTCCTACTGTTGCCATTGACAAAAGAGTCTTGAATAAAATTGGTTCTATGCTCTGAATATCCCTCTTTAAAGCTTTGCGTAATTTTTGCATTGTCCTCGTCTCCTTTAAACTCACCTCTTTATCTAAGGGCTGAATCTTATGCTTTTGGTTAAGTGCTAATTGTGTCAGGTTTTTTTTAAGGAGGCTGTCACCGTGAGCCCATGTGAGTTACCAACTTTGCCATGTTAACTATGTAGCCCACCCCTATGGCATCACTTTCGTTTGAGCCTATCCTGTCTTACCACAGCTTTCCCAGAACAACTCGCCATCACCAGGATATCTCACAGTCGATCAGCATCCCTTACACTGGCCCAATCTTTAAAAGGCTGCAGGGAAGCACTGTCAGTCCAGAGCTGCCCCGCATGGCTGCTGACATTTGGCTCGGACAGTGCGCACAGGGGGAATTTGGCACCCCGTTTGCAGGCAGGGACCTGAAAGTCCTGCTGAAGAGAGGGGAATAAGGACATCCTGCCTTTGTACCACCGGGACCAGCAGCGGAGGCCGTGACCCCAGACCACGCTGGCCTTGCCATAGGTTGTAACCTAGTGCAGTCTCAACCGTCAGGAGGAATGCAATGCCCCTTTCCATTCCGCCAGCATCAAGTGCCACCTCACACCATATACTCTCACTTTCTCTGCTGTTGTACCCACCTCCCACCAAAGCTCATGCTCTAGACCTTTCACTGTTGCCTGTAATATCTTCCCTAGTCATCCTCACCTACCTCCAACCCTGGAGACAACTAACCTTGCTTGTCCCCTACGCTGCATATACACTCACTCAGGACACCTCTGCACCCGCGCCTGCAATAACAACCATGCCACACTACTTTCGGCTCCCTTAAAATCTGCCTGTCCCTCCGGGAACATTTTCATTCGGAGCAAGTGGCGAACGGCAGTCACCAAGTGCCTGCTCTGATGCCCATGTTGGGAATTCCTGACATCTAGCTTCTTTGATGTGTTTGGCAAGAAGGTGAATGATAATGAGACACACTGTGGCACTAATAAGGCATTAACAAAGTATTAGCCCCATTGACAACCTGTTGGCACCCAGCAAGAAACTCACCATACCAGCCCTCAGATGCATAAAAGATTTGCTTTAGACACTGAGGTAGGCTTTACCAGACTTCTTGCACAAGTCCACCGTCCATGTCATTCAAGCCTCGAAAAGATTTCACCCTAAGTTTCTGACCAATCCCTCCTCAAAAACATTATTTTACCTAGACGTTTTTATGCCTTCAAGCAATCTGAAGATCGCTCTCTATTTTCAAGGTGCTATATGAATGCAAGGTATTAAGTTGATCACAACCTATTGCAGCATTTGCAAGTGCAGTCTGTTCAGTCCTCACCACAAAATGATAAATGATAGGTTGAAGCCAGACTGTTTTACAAGTGCACAACACAACTTATTTCAACAAGATTAATATTTATACAAAAGAAAACAGCTTGGTCACAAGAAATCTTTCCCCTCTAACTTATATATATGTGTATATATATTATATATATATTTATATAGGCGTGTGCGTGCGTGTGTTTGTTTTCTGGTGCTTTTTTGTGGAAAAGTTGTAGAAACCATTAGATAGAAAACAGCTACTGAGTTTGTTTTGAAGACAGACATCACATAACACAAAATGGTTTGGATTGATAACTTAATCTTCACAAACCACACTGGTGCAACATGTCCCTACTTAAATTTAGCCAACATCACACTGACATAATAAAGCAGCTTTCTTTCTAATGTAATGCTAGTTACATTTTCTCAGCTTGTCCAGACATGTATAATACATTCTGCAGAGCAAGATGCTGTTTATCTAAGGGAATTCTTGCTTTGATTCCCCTTAATTCACTTTCCCACGATAGTTTGCCACTAGGCACTTTGAATCCTGCATCACAAGAGAAAAAAGACATTATAGTGACAACCACTTAGGAAGGATATTTTTCTGCTTCCCCCACCCAAATTCAGATACTTGCACCATTAATTGTAACATTGTTCTAATTTGTTTGCATTTCAATACTACATTTAAAACAGATATTAATTATCAAAACAGATCTCAGTACAGTACTTCGCTGCACAGTTAGTGGCTGCACACAGACATATGCAGTGCTACTTGGTGCTTTGTAAAAACATCCAGTTTGTGTTTGGACAGTCACTTATGAAAAACAAAGACTGTATACTAAAGATATTTCTGTAAACTCAGTACTTTACATAGCTGAAGCAACTTGGCACACCCAGCATACTGTATAGTCCAAGAACGGAGCTTACACACCCATGAACCTAGAACTTTGCACTTAGAAGGCCAACGGAGCAAATACATGGGAACACCATTCCTGCAAGCTCCAGAGCAAAGTACTGAGCAGATAAAAAGGTCTATAACAATGGGTTAGGTAATCTAACAAGAAATATTACACAATATTACAAATGCAGCCACAGTAACATAAATATTTGAAGGAAAATGTGACAGTTCGCACCTCAGCAGAACCCTTTCTTTCACACCTTTCGTATTTAACGGTTATCCATCTCTTCACACATCAATTTCAATAATGTATGAGAACAAAGCATTCAGTCACACTCCAATTTGGTATTTTTAAAAAAATAAAGGTTGTCTGGTTTGTTCAGCCTCGACTCTCACATCAGAAAGTTGCAGGCTCAAGCCTAAGACAATGCATCAATGAGGCTGATATCTCAAGCCAGTGCTCAGGGAGTACTAAACTGTTGGAGTTACTCAACAATACAGTTTAAAGCCAGTACGTGCAGGAGCTTCTAAACTAATACCAAAATTACATGTTATCTTCTCATTGTTGCGAGCACAATTGGTTTAGAATGAGTGCAGTATTTTCTTGGCTGTGGAATAATCCGCACATTTCAAAGTAACTCAGAAAAGGCAAATGTTTCAAGTGGTTTTGGACAATATCAATGAAGTTCTTTCATTTTTCTTTTCCTTTTAGACACAGTAGATTGTGACCTACTGTTCCAGGGAGACATTGTGGCTGTCAGGATCCACAGCAAACTGCTACAAATGCAGCACTGCGCACAAATATATCACTAGTTACTAGTTTAGGCTCTCACCTGCAGGTATTGGGTTCACCTTACTGTGTGTAATGACCAATTATTTTTAGAATTTCGAAGCTATATTTTAACAGAGTCCAAGTGTCTTTGGCCCCTTGACTGAATCTGAGAGTTGACACATGACATTCACAATTTTCCTTTTCAATGGAGTTTGATACGAGAATCAAAGATTACTATTTAAACTGTAAAAAGGACTGGGCTTTAAAACTCTGGTTCACCTAACTTCCTCCCTGTTCAAAATTTGACACTAGCTCTGAAGCAGAATTTCAGGTTTCCTTCACAACAGCAGCAAGGGTTGGGACAATAAAAAACACACACAACAGTGCGATGCAGTACACAGATTCTGTACCAAGTCTCGCCCGTGTGCATTAAAGAGATCATAAACTCACTGGGTAATAGTTGCCAGCATCACCCACCACCCCCCGTATATACACTATGAAGAAGATTAGTTAAGATGCGCCCATAGAGAGAAAGCAAACTGACATTTCAAAACATTAGCTTGGTCTCTCTCCGTGGATGCTGCCTGATCTGCTCTGATCTCCAGTTATTTTTTTGTTTTTTAGTACAGATTCCAGCATCTGTAGTGATTTGCTCCTACATTAGATAGGATATCCTGCTTTGGAGAGCAATGAGAAAGAAACAAAAAAAAAAGTGAGATAAAAACACATTCAACAGGGCTCAGGATCCTGATGTACCATTTCGATGCACATTTATCTTGAGTTGCAATGAAACAACACTCACAATGCTGTCAGCTGCAGCAATTGAACTCACAGACAGCAGCAATCTCACCGGTCACAAGTTAATGCTTGTGGCGAACTTGAGCAAAGGCTGCATTGGCCACAAGCTCAGAGAGACCAGCCTCTGAATTCAGAGGTTTAACCACTACGCATACTTCTTTCTCTCCCCACTCTCCAACTATCCCCCACTCATACTGACAGTATGCACAAGTCATCAAAAGCAGCAGGCAGTCACCACCGCAAACAGACAATTAGTTCAACAGCTTTTGGAGCTGACAGGCTCCCCCCCACCACCCTCCCCGCAGCAACGGGCTGATTTAACACAGGTGTGGCCATATTTGTGCATTACCTGGGCCAATAGAAGCAAACCAGAACAAAGACCAAACAAGAATTAGAATACATGTTCCACTTGTGATGAACCTGATAAACAGCCACAATCAACTGGAAGTGAGTCGATATCTGGTGTGTCGAATTTCTGCTCATCTCGCTGCCATTTCCACTACCCCAGCTGGTTTGGTGTGGTGCTGTACAGAAACACCTGTCCACAATAAAAAAAAAACTACGGATGTTGGAAATCTGAAACAAAAACAGAAATTGCCTCCAAAGCATCATCATTGGACTCAAAATGTTAACCTTTTCTCCCCACAGATGCTGCTAGACCTCCCAAGTTTCTCCAGCAATTTCTGCTTTTGTACCTACCACTATATTTTCTTCCACATATGAAGTTCCAATGATGATCAAACAATTTCCCATAGTTTCTATGGATATGTAAAACCGCCAGCAATAAAAAGCCAGGATGGGGAGAGTCAGGGTTGTTTGCAATGGTTTCTCCCACTGCCAAGTTAGATTTGCAACAGCATTTTGAACCATTTCTCTTTGTTATCATCCCCAATTCTGCCAAGCTGATCATTGTGTTTGTGCTGAGGTGTTTAACCACTTTTGGATATGCCCACAACATCAGATCGTCAGTGCTTCATGTATTTTTGAGAAGGGCAAAAGGAGGGGATGCCAGACTGCATCAGCAAACAGATAGCTTATGCATGAATTAATTGTACAACATGTGAATTAAGTTCAATTAGAATATCCCTTCTTTGCACCCTTGATCCAAACAAGAAAGAAAGTTTATTTTATTTTAAGGAATTATTGCCCAACCACGCAAGTCCAAAGTTTTCATTTATTTGCAGCTGTGTTTGTGACATAATGAGTGATAAGTTCCCTGATAAATACACTAAAGTACTGCAGTGGTTACCATGATGCAGGCCTTTCATGTACTTGGGATTCCTAAATCAAAACAGCAAACCCCGTGTTGCTCAAGGGACAGTTCAGTTCTGCAACTGCCATACAAACTGATCAAACTGTGGGTAAATCGGAGCTGTAAACTCAGACCACATCAGAATTTCCTAAACTCATCATGAAACCTGAAATCCTGGAACTTAACACTTTCTGCAGAACCATCACCTCAGACTCTGCAGAGGTTGAAAGCGAATCACCCACGTTCTCAACTGCAACAAGGGATGGGCAATAAATTCTGGCCTTGCCCCTGATGCCTACATTCAGAGAACAGAAAAAAAAGCGAAAGAAATTAAAGAGGCAAGTGGGGGAGGGGTGGAATTGAGAGCAAGTATACAAGTGCAAGGAAAAGAGAGCGTGAGAACAACATAAAGATAATGAAAGGAAGGCCTTAGAAGGTGAGGGAGGATGATGTTTTCTTGCCCCCCTCTTCCTCCTGCCACCCAAAAGAGAGAAGGTTCAAGTCTGGGCACAGGAGCAGCTGAACCCTTATTCACATAATACAGTTCTTGTTAAACTAGTTGTGTCTTTTAAGGATTACCATAAAGTGCAGATTTAAAAGTGCCAATTAACAGATCTTTGTCCGGTAGCCCATTCATTCTGTAATTCAACTTGCATTGAAACAAGAGAGAAAAACACTGAACAAAACGTTGCCTCTGAAAGTGTGCAGCTGCCTCCAGGTGAAGCCTGGCAGCAAAGCGATGGCCTTTAATGTGACAAGCATTAATAAGCATATAATTGAGAAGTGCTTTATGCCTGGATTGGGACTTTGCATTTAAATGCACTGCTCAAGTAGAAAAATTTAACAGGAGTTAACAGGAAGCTGTTTAGCACATTGGAATTCAGGCTCAGATCCGAACAGTTTACGCTGCCTACTTTTAAAACTCGGTTCGTGGTTTTTTCCTCCACTCCACTCCCAATCTTCTAATAGTTTTTAAGAAGGGGACACTGCAAAAAGAAGTTTCGCTCCACCTCAAAAAACAAGAGTTGGAATCAGGATTTTGTATTGCATGCTCCACTAGTTTAAGCAGTGAAAGGTGAAATAAATTAAACCATTTTAAAATTCCTACTGATGGAAACTGTCCTGTAAACTTATTAAAAAGTTTTCAGAAAAGTAGATCAAAATAAAACTGAAATGAAATATCCCTGTTATTGTTGCACAACACTAGGAGGACTGGCTGACAACAATATTGCTGTGGAGTGAGAGAGGATGGTCCCTTGGCTTTACTAAGCATTTTTCCATTCCATCAGCCTTTCCTGCCAATTTAACAGGAGATATGCATAGGAACATATTCTTGAAAGCTGGCAGGCAAGTCTGAAGCTTGTGAGAATCTAGGGCACACTAAAAGCACCTTTGGAAGGCAAACCTCATTTGTGGTGGACAAAAATCCAAGCCACATCCTACTGACAGTGTTTGAAAGAAACAGTAACTTATTTAGGCCCAGCAGGAGTGTGGTGAATACGGTTTGAACCGCCTGACCCTTGATTGAGCCAATGACCCAAATAAAGTTAAGAAACTGCGAAGCAGGTTCTAATACATAAAATCAAAGTATCAAATATTGAATATTCCAAAGACAGAATCGCCTTTAGAAGGAAAAAAGGGGGATTATAGTTGATTTTTGGCACATATCCTAAAAGCACCAAGATTCTAACTTCAGATCCCTCAGCAGTACCAGTGAGATCTACAGTAGACATTTGACAAAAGCTGGTCACTCAATGAGGTTTGGTCTGGCGATTGAATTTACATGATTTTCAATGGATCACTAAAATTACATGATGTCTTAGTGTAAATGCAAGTAGTTTAGAATTGGAATGAAATTCAATGAGCTATTGACAATTAAAGGCAATGAAGCAGAAAAAGAGTTACAAAACAAAGATATTTTCTTGTCATCACTTGCTGCGGCTGCACTGAGTGTTTTGGTCTGGTAATTTTATAGATACAAAAATCGCTTACAATACTCTTGATGTCAAAACTCCAGACTTATTAGTGGATCAGCTGGGAAGTGGTCACTGGGTTTTGGACAGTGCTGCTACCTGTATGGTTGCTGGACAAACCAGCAATGAAGCTGCACAGACCTTTTAAATACATAGACAGAAAAAGACAGGGAGAGAGAGAGAGAGGGGGAGAGGGGGAGGGAGGGGGGACAGAGAGAGGGAAAGGAGGGGACACGGGCAGGAGCTGCTAGGGCAGCATCTATCACTTTGTGCAACACTATCTCCTACATGCAGGAATTGTGAACATCAGCCATTAAGGACAGAAGTTCTTTTGAGACAGAGTGGATCCCAGTCCGTATCGAGCGTATTATCTAGTTCCCAAGTAATTAGCTGCCAACTCTTCAAAAAACTATTAACAGTAACAGAACAGATTAATACCAAACATAGGAAGATGACAAACTGAGATTTTAATTAGTGAACAGATCCCACATGACGCAGAGTGGTCACAGATCCGGTTCTTGTGTGAATATCATACAGATCTCAGCCAGGCAGAAGAGGGAAATACAAGAGATTTTAGCACAACTGGGCTAGAGACAATGATCAGTCCGGCTTCCACTACGGGACCTCACTGCCGCACTAAAACATGTTCCAGACAATCACTGTCTACTTTACATACGCTGAAAATCTGCTATGGCAAAGTTGAAGGTGGTTACCAGCAGCCTGTAAAAGAGTAAAATGGAAGAAAATCTGAAAGAGAAACAGAAAATATTGGAAGTGCTCAACAGATCAGGTAGCATCAGTGGAGAGAGAAACAGGTTTTCCAGTCAAAGGCGTTTTGCCAGAGTTCAGAAACAAGATCATCAACCTGAAAGGTTCACTGGTTCGCTCTCCACTATTTGTCCATGGTTATTCTGAAATACATGGCTATGAAAGCATCACCCTTCATTATCAAAGTGGGGCAACAGAAGACCTACGCATCTCCCTCAATATGGAGAGCACAGAGGCACGTGATGTCACAAAAGGGTCTAGCAGATATCAAGGGCTCCAAACAGCAGAAGCCTACAGGAATACAGAATGGGTAAAGGAGTACTTAAAAAGGAAATTAGGAGAGCAAAAAAAAGGGGACATGAAAGGATAAGACAGGTAAAATAAAGGAAAAGCCAAAATTATTTTACAAAAGATTAATGATAAAAGGATAACTAGGGAATGAGTAGATTCCGTTAAAAACCACGGTGGCAACTTGTGCATGGATTCAGAGTACATAGGAAGCATTCTAAATGCATACTTTGAGTCAGTGTTCACTCGTGAGAGAGACAATGTAGGTACTGAAATCAGGGAGAAGGGGACCGTGATATAACTAAAGAAATTAGCATAGACAGAGAGGAAGCTCTGAATAGTCTGGCAGTCTTCAAAGTAGACAAATCTCCAGGGTTCGATGAAATGTATCCCAGGCTGTTGAGTGAAACAAGGGAGGAAATAACAGAGGCGTTAGCAATAATTTCAATTCCTCTCTGGTCACAGACGAGGTGCCAATGGATTGGAGGACAGCCAATGTGGTATCGTTTTTCACAAAGGGAACAAGGACAAACCAACAAACTACACTCCAGTCAGTCTAACCTCGTGGTAGGGAAACTAACAGAAACAATTCTGAGGGACAGAATTAATCTGTGCTTGGAGAGACAGAGATTAATTGGGAACATTCAGCATGGTTTTGTTAAGAGGAGATCATGGCTGACCAACTGATTGAATTTTTCAAAGAGATGGCCAGATATGCATGTTAGTAGCGATGTGAAGAAAAGATTTTTCACTCAGAGGATGGTGGGAAGGTTGGTAGAGGCAGAAACCTCACAACATTTATGAAATATTTATATATGCACATGCAATGCCAAGGCATACACAAGGCTATGGGCCAAGTGCTGGAAAATGGGATTAGAATAGTTCGGCAGCTGTTTTTGCCCGGTTCAAATTCAACCAACCAAAGGGCATTTTTCTGAGTTGTAGTCCTCTATCTCATGCATCTCAAGGAAAATACAGCATCAACTGCTGACACCAGCATGAATTCAGTGACTGGTAAAATGGAATAAATCTGTTGGTCTAAATAACAGACCATTTTTTTGGAAAAACAGACTTGATGTGTTCCTATAACACCAAGGGATTAAACAAAAAACTAAAACGATCTCAAGAACAGGATTTGGCATCATCAACGTGGAAGAGGCTTTGGGAGAAGGGATGGAGGTTGCTGGGCACAGAAATGCAACAGCGCAGATATTCCAATCACTAGATCGTCAATGGAGCAGTGTAGACTGGACCATAGGGAATCGTTGACACAGCTGACCCCATGCAAACTGCCCAACAAACTGAACTTTCCCAGTGTACATCTGCAATCCTCCAAGAAATCCTTTTGAAGTTGGAGGATTTGAAGGGTTCCAACTCTCTTCACCTAAACAGGTACCCAGGAAGGTCAGATTAGCAGTTTAAAAACATGCTCTTAACTTCTGGCTAATTACCAAACAGATTCCCTGACTCAAGTGATAGCAACCTTCTCTCCAACTCCACCAACAACAACCCCCGGCCTGTGACGTGGCACCCATCACCCCTCTGACCTAAACCTGCCAGACCAGACCCTGGGGAACATAATATCCCCTCCTCACGCCCGAACACTGAGCCCTTTATCTACCCTAAGTACTCTTCTGCTTATCTCATATCCTAGCCCCACCAACCCAACTGCCACCCTATCCCCTACCTGTCCCTTTATCTTTCTTGAGTAACTTTCAAATTGCCTTTGAAACCTTTGAAATACAGCAATGCATTTCATTAAAAAAAAGGCATGTTTTGGCTTGCAACCATTACTCTGTACTGAGTGAATTTCTCTTTGGTTTTTTCCGATGGACGCCCTGTCTCAGAACCTTGGACAGAAACATCACCAACAGAAAAGTGGGTAATTTGGAAGAGGTTTACCACCAGTCCATTCAGTTTAGTTGGCAAATGGAATCTTTGGGATATTATTTCCTATATGCAAACAATAAATGAAAAATAGCACAACATCCTTAATCTTCACAAAGCTGTTTGGTGAAATTCTTGTCAAGAACATTGTCTTTTTAAATGACACGAGATGATATTACTGAGGGCTTCCATGTGGCCCTAAGGAGAGAATAAATACCTTATGGCTTAAACGGCTCTGGTACCTAACTAGAACAAGGATAGGGATTTACTTACATTTTAAAACAACAAAAATTCTGCTAAGTGACATCAGTTGTTGTTTAGCTGATATGAATTGGACATTTTAAAGGTGTCCCATTTGTTCAAAAGACAGTAGACTTGTTCTCGCAACAAAACCACGATGAGAGAGGATGCTGTCTCATTTTTCACTTATTCATTAGTATCTAGTAGAAAGGATGTTTCTTATCCTGACTAGCAACTCTACCTTTCCCTAAGCCCTTTCCTGAATGGGAGAGCTGTTCTTTATGAAAGGCACACTGATATTGCAAAATCTTATTTCTCCAGTCATTTTACTTCAAGATTTACCCAAGACCTACCTGAACAATATTTATGGTGATTCTATCATTACTGTTTCATTTCTAGATACAATGGGAGATCAATACACAATAAGACTTCAGTTTCAGTAGCAAAGCTCAGAGGTGAATCTACCACTCCAAAGCATTTTCTATTCATACAACTTGTTATATGCACACAATTCATTTCAGGTGCAGCTTGACATTAGTACTGAACTTCATGGCTTCGTGGGGGTGGGGTGGAGGGGCGTCTTTTGGGACAGACATTAAGTTGAGCTTCCAGCTGCCCCCGCAGAAGGAAGTAAAAACATGGCACTGCAAGAAATCTTCGATCAACCTCTTCCTGTGGCTCCTGGTAAATCCAATGCTATCAGAAAAAAAAATGCATACAAGACCGTCTGCTCTTCACCTTACCAGAGACCCATCTTCTCACAGGTTTAACAAGAGATTTACATACAAATATCCAAGCTTTTGTTTGGTTAAGTTGAAAGAGCCGCAACACAATGAGAATATGAGATTTTAATTGGAGTGCGATGTTAATGTAAAATGACAGGGTCTAGGATGATATGATGCAAGACTTCCTGTATTAGAGCAGCTAGACTGTTTTCATGACCAAGGTTTATCCCTTAACCTAAATCTTTAAAAAAATGTTTGTAGGACCTTACCGTTTATAAAATTGGCTGCTCTATCACTGACATTGGCAGAGTGGCTCAGTGGTTAGCACTGCTGCCTCAGGAGCGCCAGGGACCCTGGTTTGATTCCATCTTCGGGCACCTGTCTGTGTGGAGTTTGCACATTCATCCTGCGACTGCGTATCTTTCTTCCACACGCTCCAGTTTCTTCCCACAGTCCAAAGATGTACAGGTTAGGATGGATTGGCCATGCTAAATTACCCATAGTGTCTAGGGATGTGCAGGTGAAATGGATTAACCATGGGAGATGCAGGGTTACAGGGATAGGGTGGGGGGGGGGTGGGATGCTCTTTGGAGGGTTGGTGTGGACTCGATGGGCTGAATGGGCTGCTTCCACACTGTAGGGATTCTATGATTAAACCTGAGACTGCCCTTTAAAATAAAGTACTCAACTAACCATAAAGTAATGTGGCACATCCTGAGATTGTGAAAAGGTGCTATATAGACCAGTCCATGGTTACAGCTAAAATTAAAGTCCATGAAATTAAAGGAAAATATCTTTCCTGGTTTGGAAACTGACTGCAGAGCAGGAGACAGAACGTACGATAATGCCCAGGTACTCTAATTAGCAAGAAGTGGCAAGTGGCGTTCTGCTAGAATCTATGTCCGTGCTTTAGCTAGTAACCTACCAACGACTCAGACAAAGAGGGAGATAACCACATATTCCAGTTTACACACGATGCAAAGATAAGTAGCTTTGTGAGCAGTCTATAAACCTAGGGCCAGTCCTTTCACAAGTAAAATTAGGAGACACTCTATAAGTGAAAGATGCTACAGGTTTGGAACTCACTGCAAACAGCAAATGATGCTAGGATTAATTATTAATTGTAAATTTCATAGCGAATTCATAATTCGCTAATAGGATATATGGAGTCAGATTTCAGATCAGCCACGATCTAAGTGAATAGTGGAACAGACTCTAGGGGTTAAACAGCCTTCTCCTCTTAATAAAAACCAAAAGAACTGCAGATGCTGTAAATCAGAAACAAAAACAGAAGTCGCTGGAAAAGCTCAGCAGGTCTGGCAGCATCCGTGAAGAAAAAAAGACAGAGTAAACACTTCGGGTCCAGTGACCCTCCCTCAGAAATGCAAGTATTTCTTTTTGCTTTTAATGACTTACAATTCTACTGCCTCAGGAACAGTGGAAATGATTTGAAGTGTTGCTCCCTCCCACAATTTTATCCAGGAGGATAGAAAGTGCATAGTATCTGATACATGCAAAATGAGGGTGCATCTCAGAACCTCAGCTATCCCAACAAACAATACAGAGTTCCAATTAAAAGAAAAAGGGAATGAGAGCACAGGATAAAACATAACATTAAAACGAACAAGGAAGTGAATGACCAAGCCAGAAAAAATGACAAGAAATAAGTGAACAAAGTATTGCTTTCTTGCTGCAACCCCCACCTCCTGCCTCCTGTAATGCACAAAGGCAGAAAGAAAGCAGCATGTAAATGGTTTGGCAACGTAGTCGACTGGTGTAGGGCTCTAATGTTTTGGTACTGCTGTCAAATAATTGCGAGACATAGTTAGCATTCAATCAGAGAAACCCAGTTACATCAACATGGCTGTTAGCCTGAATACAGCGTAAAAAAAATTTGCACTTCAAACCATCAAACCAACAGCGTCTGAGCTTTGAAGAGCTCTTTGAACTCTTTGAATGCAGCTTGACAGCAGGCTGGGGGATTGGGTCATTGCTCCCATGGATCTCATGAGGAGTTTGCAACTCAGAAGGTCAAGGGTTTTACACACACACACTGAGTACTTAGAGATGTAGCAAAGCCCTTCTCTACTCAACCAGAGTCCATTTAACTCCAACATCCGCAGCTAACAAGCTCCAAGATGGGATGGTGGCTGTGGGAAGGGGGATGCTGTGGCAGGGCTGAGGAGAGGCCCTTTGTGAAGCTTTCATTTCCCAATAACACCCTGCTCATTTGCCAACGATAGGATTATCTTAGACAAGCATTTACACAAGTTCATTATCACGCTGAAGACAGGTCTTGAATCACAACATGCAAATTAGATTTTAACAGCAACCTCCCCCATCCTTTTTACAAGTCTGTACACTTTAAGCAGTACACTTTCACAACATCCACTGTTCAGTCTTCTAACTGAAACTAAGCAAATTTGGAGAATAACCTATGAATTAATACACAGCATTTGAAGGTTTTTCAGATCAAGAATATGAACATTTAGACAGCACAGACCTGTTTCCAACTCCCTAGTAAGAGAAACAGAGTGAAAAAAGGAGAATAGACCGACGTATTGAGAAAAACAAAATGTAATGTTTAGGTGATGGAGGAAGAACATACAGTTGAGCCCTGCCACCGTGAAAAAGAATGGCACTACAGTCCGCGCTTTTTAGGTAGAAATGATTTACTATAGATTACAGTAGAAAGGATACAATTTCCTTCAGGTATAAAGCTCAGCTGATTCTAACAGCACAGACAGATTCAGATACCATTCAGTTGGACTGAACTGTCACGTAAAAGTTACACTCTGTTCAACTAAGATATATCCAGAGGTGCACATTTCCCCAGAAAATGGCACAAAAAACAGAGCAACTAATATTCACTTTGGAAACAATTTCCCACTACAACTTTGAACAGCATTACATACTTTCGTGAAAATCTATCTGGTTAGCAACACAACGGGTTAATCACGTTCTGCTGTCCTGAGATTCCTAGAGTTGTTTAACTATGTTAACTATGTTCAAGATAGTATAACCCTTGGTATAATGACAGACCCTACTGGGCCTGAGGCAAATTCCAAGATGGTAGTGCATCCATAAAAACACACTGCCATGCAATAACGCACCCAATTCGAAATGGGAATGGAAAGGTAAAATTAGCAAATACATCCACAGCATCACTACACCCAGCACCTAGAGAAAAGGCTTCCCCCAGAAATTTGGAAGAATGCAAGTCTCAACCTGCCATTCTGAGGCAAATTTAAGATATCACAGACATCTAACTTATTATTTGATTTCAAAACGCATGACATTAAACCAATAAATTGCATACATATTGGGCAATGCTCAAAAAGCTGGGCCTCACCTTCAAAATTAAGGGGAAGGGCTAGGGCTCTAAAGGAAAGTTGGCATTGTAGCAAGGAAAGCACCACCCAACACAATCGACCAACCTTTCAACCTTAAGGAGGGAATAATGGAGTAGGCTGCTGATGAACCTGCACAGCAGTACCCTACTGGTTAAGTGGGACATATGCAAACAAGATCACACAGAAAGATTCAATCCCCTTTAGATTCAAACTGGGTAAGGGAGAGTAAAAGAAATTTCAGAGTATGTGCAATTTACAGACCTTTGCAGTCCCAAAACATGAATACTTTTGAAAGACTAGCTTTAAACACAATGTTAATTTTAAAACAGTAGATCACTGTAAAGCAGTAAGAATATCACACTCAGTCAATATTCCCATATATTTGAAGTCCAACTGTTAAGTAAAAATGAAAAAAAAAGTGCATCTTCAGATCTAATTGCTACCATATAAACAACCAGGATCCCAGAACCTGTTCACAAGGCAAACCCTGCATTGTATAGAAAGATCTTTTGGCTCGATGCTTCTGTGGCAAGTTTTCAAACTCCAATTACACACAGTGCAGAAACATACTTGATGAATACATAAGGCTTTTCAACTTGAGCACTGCAAGCAGATGTCTCCGAGAGACTCCAGATACTCCAAGCTTTATAAAAGAAACGTTTTCTTAGGGAGAGGGACTGATAATTAGCCTGCTGTTTCTCCAGAGAGAGCAGCAGGAAAAAAATTGTAATTAGTGTCTTTTATTACAAAGGGGTTGTTCAATACTGAAATGATAACTATGGAAAGAAAGAACCTTGGTGTTGGCAGGGGGGAGGGAGAGGAGGGAAGACAGACAGATGCAGAATATTTCAATGAAATTTTATATACAGGCTGAATATAACAGAGCTGCTTGTCAAATGCCTGTCTGTAAAGCAATTCAAATTAGTTAAGCTGATCAAAGGTTACAATTTTATCTGCTGAAGTTTTAAACATCATTTTGTTTTGCAAATGGGACGATGTGGAGGATTTTTCATCACCATCTCTTGGGGAGACGGAACCTAGCGATATTATAGTAGAGTATTAATCCAGAGACCCAGGCAATGTTTTGGGAACTCGGGTTCAAATCCTGCCACAGGCAGACGGAGGGATTTGAATTCAATAACAATCTGGAATTAAGAGTCTAATGATGGCCATGAAACCATTATAAAGTGTCAGGAAAAGCCCACCCGGCTCAGTGAGGTCCTGAGGGAAAGTACCTGCCGTGAGTTGGGGAATTAAGGACAGTATGTTACACATGCACCACCAATGTGGTGCAATACATTAACAGTAGGGAATGGTTTGATTCTCCAAGTTAAGCAAGGTGCCATTGTGAAACAATGGGGAACTTGTGGTATATAGAGTATCAAAATGGTGGCCAAAGAATGACTCAAGATCACTATGTCGAAAATTAACCCTCATTTTGTTTGGTCATACAGTAAATGAGCAGAAAACTCATGCTAGCTAGTGGCGGTAAACAAACATGGCAAAAGGCATTCACACTGATGGCCAACTGCATAATCTTCTGCTTACATCCAATTTTCCACAAACAGGAATGAGTTGTTTTCTGAAAACTTGTGGGCTTGCGTTGGCATTTTGCAATTAGCCCTTTGTTGTGGTGCCAATACATTGGTAATAGATTAAAACAGCTGTGCAGTCCTGAATATCCCCAAGTTTTTGCTTGGTGCCAGATTCGTCAAGCATGTTCTAACCAAGACAGCAGCCCAGCTGTACCTAAAGCCTTATGCAACTAGTCCAGTGTGCTGCAAACTGACTGCGGGCAAACTGAAAGAGCTACCCAAAAAAAAACTGCTTGCAGCTGTCACTGAAACAAAATTTCAGGAAACTTGTTTCCATCTGTGCAGTCAGGTCAACATGAAACCAGGATCAGCACAGTAACTTTCGAAAACCAGAGTTGTTTACTCATCAGGCCTATCCAAATTAGTGCTAGCACAGGAATGATGGCAATGAAATGCACTGTAGTTTTTCAATCACTGGCCCTCAGATTAAAACAAGGTAATGCTCAGATTGGATCAAGTGGCAAGCATTGCAAGGTCTGTGAGGCAGAATGTATTCACCCATAGTACAACATGCATTTTCCACTGTCGGTGGCTGGGTAGTCTGGTATTTGAATACCAGTAGATTTCCTCCTATTTAGTTAGTGAAATGCGTCAGGGTAAACAGTAGGAAAAAAAATGGAGAGAAAAATAATGTTTCTGGGGTTCCTGAAGAATGGTTCATCATCTGATGAACTGGAAGGAGAAGCACAAGACAGAGCAGTTTGCAGAAATGAGAATTGAGTCAGAACACGAACTCTGACATACTACTGACAGCAATATCATATCATCAATAACAACAAGAAACTGACAATACACAGCAGGTCAGTCAATACTGTAAAGACAACAGGCATATTCTGACAGCTGGATATCCTTCAGGGTAAATCACACTTTGGCTTTGCTCTTCAATGATGCTATGCATTTCTAGTTACCTATTTATTTCACCATTCATCACAAACACTGGGATGACGTGATAAGTAGACGTACACAGTCTCTTGCTGTTTCTCCATATCCTGTCCTCAAGCTCTCTCAGCTGTTTGGTTGCCATATTGATCTCTGTCTCATTTTGGTAAGCAGACCAAACGTGTGTCTGAAAGATAGCAGTTCCATTGGTTTGCTACACTCTGCCCCTTACTCTTCAACCCAAATACTAGGACCATGCAGTTAAGTCCAAAATCCTGCTGGATGTCACCAGACTACAAGAGGCTGATCTCATCCAGAATGGAACACAGGAGGTGCTATAATTAATGATAATGCCCAGGATGGGCATCATGGGAATAGTCAAGATTAGCACTTTCTATTGCTGCTCAGTGAGCTGCAAACTGCATTGGAGATAGATTTGTTGTGCTGTTAGTCACAAAGAAGCAGCCCATCAGCATTCATTATCTGGATACACACGCGGAATTGCTATGGGACTGCTGGTGCTTATGATTCTGCAATCCAGCCACAGCCAATTGTTTATGAGGGGGATAATATGGGTAACAAGTTTCCAAAAACATTGGAGACTTTAAAATATTTTTTAAAAAGGCAAATTCCAGTGAGCTAACAACACAACCTCCGTTTCAACTTCACCTGACGAAAGAGCAGCACTCCGAAAGCTTGTGCTGGTGTCGTGTGACTTGTGCCTTTGTCCACCCCGATCCAACACTGGCACATCCATTTCAGTTTCTATGGGGTGAAGGAATGCAACTTCATTTTACATCTGTCTGCGTAATTATTACAGTCCTTTTAACCTAACTATAGGTCTAGCAGTTTAAATCTGAGCATCCATAAGACGCTGTGGGCCATTCCCAGAAGAATTGTATTAAACCAAAAAGTGCAGCTTCGGTTTCTCTCTGAAATTATCATGACCATCAAGCCAATGGCTCAACCTTGGTTCAATGTGGGGTGCACGACAGCATGTCAGAATAGACACCAGCACACTGAAAATGAGGCATCAACCAGATGAAACTACAGAACAGGACTATATGGACGCTGTACGACAGAAGCAGCATGCTATGGATAGAGCAAAACGCTTCCACGGCCATCCGAACAATCCTTCTATATCAAGGCATATCGATTGTGGACAATTAACCAAGTAATTGGAGGTAAGAAATGACAACACAATTCCAAGTAAGGGTTATACATGACCAGCAGGGGAACCTGCAGCCTGTGGCCTATGCATGTATATCTTACACTTGTTCTTCTGTTTGGAAGAGGCACTTTGTAAGGTGCTGTAGAACAAGGCTCGCTGCAATACACTTTATACGTAGCACACACAGCTTCTACTCTGCACCGACAGTGGAGTGGACATTAAGAGAGTGATGAGTGAGTGAATGATTCATGAATTTAGAAGGAGTGTTAAAGGAAGAAACAGCCAAAACATTTTACAGCACATTAGCCAAGAATCCTTTGGACCATTACACACTGATTCCCACTGGGTGGGATGTGTCAGCATCCCAAAATTAAATTGGGCCTATATTTAAATTTGTGCTGGAGGTATTATGTTCACAAGAAAGGAAAGGAATCAAGCAGGTAATTGGGTTTCATGCATCCAACAGACTGCGGTATATTGTAAAAAGCTGAAGTAGCTACGTGTTCAACAGAAGAGGCAAACTAACACGAGCTTCAGAACACTAACAACTCAATGTACCATGTACCCATCCGCATGAAAACATCAAATCTTTATTGTGCTTCAACACTTACAGCCCAAAGGCAGACATTCGCTGAAGCAATCCCACTCTTGACATACATATTCAAATTTATTCTTTGAGTAAGAATCACAGTCCTGTACAGGGGAGATACTGATAGACAGAAAATTACTATTGGATGCTGCAGTAGTAGACATCTGGTACATCAGCTATGCTGACCAATCAGATCTTAAAGGACTCAATGCATTCAGGACAGGGTGAAATTTCTCTATCGCTTAAGAAATCTCTCCAGAAACCATTTTACAGCCAAGCATGCCACACTGAGATTCAGGCTGGGTTCCAAAACTTGTTTGTATATTTTTGGAATAATTAGCACAAGTAATTTTGTCTTTAGAATCATTACTTCAAACTAAATCAGAAGTTTAAGACAGTGAACCACAACCACATCAATTATGAAGGAATCTGGTTTCTTCCAAGCTAAATAAAACCAGAGCTCTTATCTGAGCTTCGTTACTAAACCGAGCACTGTGTAAAGCAGTTGAAGCAAATCGCCTTCTACTCACTCCCGTGATAGCAAAAGCAGATTACCTACCTTGTGGAGTCTTCATTCTTTGGATTGGTCTCCTTCAAACATCGGCCATCCTTCACATACCAGGACTGCTTCCAGCCATCTCCCAAGCCCCAACAGGTTTATCCACTGATTTAAGGACTTCGTCATGTTTGTTTAGATCAGGTTCAGACTGAAATAAACTGTTCCAATCAGGCAGACACAATAATAATTTTGGCTTTTTAGATGCAGCTGGCTATGTTCCTAAAGGTTGCACATGCAGCCAAGTGAATAAAAGATGCGGTTTCCCTGTTTATTTTGCCACTCAACCAACTTTTTGGAAAGAACATTATGCCTCTCACCCTGAGCGCCTTTCAGTCCCCTTTAATTCCGCACTTCTCTACCTCAAATTGTATTCCAGCATTAAACACCAGGTTCATTTTGAAGCTTCATACAACAGATACAGATTCTGCAACAGATACCAACTTTGTTTTCTACCATTTTGAAGAGTTAGAATTTTGAATAAATTGACCAAGAAACAATATTGTGTTAGCTAGTTCAGTTTTTTTACAATTCAAACGGCACTAGTGCTTGTCTGGCTGTCATCCCATCAAATCCACAGGCAGCATGGGTAGTGGGACTTTTGACATGCTCTTACATGTTGCCGATGTGCAGTCTAGGTTTTACAGCAACACAAGAATATAGTGATGACAACTACTCAACACAGTCGGATGTTTATTGGCTTGTGGAGGTCCGTGTTGTCAAACCCTCACTGCCATTGTTTGGGGAAGGCAGGGTTGGCGCAGCTGATCTGCTGTTGGATTTCAAACAGCGGCGTTTTGAGGGAGGTTGCTGCCAAGACATGGGAGGTACTCAACACATAACACAACGACAAACACTAGAGTCCTTCTTGAAGTCAGCTCTACAAGCATTTGGGCAAAGCTCCTGCTAAAACAATTACAATCAACTGGACACCACGGAAGTGGCTGAAAATCATCTTCCTTGCCAGGTCTCAACTTTCAAATGGCCAGTGCTCCAGGGCAGGAGAGCAAAAAAAAACACATGCTGCACGGTGGAGCCAACGTCAAAATAAAAATTATTTTCACACCCATTCAGCTACAATAACAACCATCTAGAAACCGGGATGGGGGAAGGGGACAATGGTCAAGTGAAAGAGGGTACAGTTTGAGGAGGAATTAGGTCGAGTTAAACAAAACCGTTGTATCAGCACCTAGGAAGGAGGTATCTTTTAAACGATATAGGAGCAAATTACTGCAGATGCTGGAATCTGTACTGAAAGCACAAAAGATGCTGGAACCCACAGCAGGTCAGGCAGTATCCATAGAGAGAGAGCAAGCCAATGTTTCGAGTGGCTTGCTGTCTCTCTCTCTCTCTCTCTAGCTCTCCCCCCCCACAACAGATGCTGCCTGACCTGCTGTGATTTCCAGCATATTTTGTGCTTTCAGTATCTTTTAAACAAGCTGTTTTTAGTTCAAAGATGCTCACGTCAGAGGTGGGCAGCACACAACTCTTCCATTGCAAGCATCAATATTGATAGCACTGGAGTGGCAGCACTTACAAGTAAGTTTCCTTTTTATCTCAAAGTTTTGAATATACCACCAAAGGTAAGCACAAAGCATTGCCTAAACATAGCATCTTGGAAGACAAAATGGTTTGGAAATGTACTTCAACTCAAACTCAAGCCCTACTGATTTGTCGATAACCAGTGAGCCTGCTCGCTTTCACATGAATGTTAAAAGCTGTGGTTTCAGCTCAGCTCTCTCCAAGCTGCTGACTTTGCACACTGCAATTCTGGTACTTTACCATAACCTGCAAGTCACCATTAATGACAGTGGACGAAAAAAGTGATGAGTTTAATATGTCCTCTCCTAATTAAGGGAAGTGGGCGCTTGAAGCAGAGAGACAATGGCTTCCTGTTTGCAACTTTTAAAGATATTTGGCATTATCAGGAGGGTGGGTGGAAACAGCATGCAAAGAACCACTTCGAAAATTTGCTGAAAATTGAGATTACAAAAGCAAAGAATTAACAACACAGCTAAATAAGAAAATTCTTATTTTTTTAAAACACTGTACAATATCACTATTCATAGCTCCAGATTACAACACGCATGTTGATGAGTACATTGCTCAAGCAACTCAGACTCCCCAAATATACTGTAACATAACACTCATTTAATAATCACAGCAAGATGCTTATGCAATTGATTTGTGCTCATTGACTCATAGTTAAGCAGTGCCTCAATTTTCAAAATATTCCACGGTCTCACCACGCCCCAGCTCTGTAACCTCCTCAAACCTTACAATCTTAGGAGAAATCAGAGCACTTCAGAATCACTGGGCATCTCAAAGTGCTTTCCAGCCAATGGAGTTGTCCATTCAAGGCAGAGATGAGAAGGGATTTCTTCTCAAAAGGGTAATGAATCTGTCAAATTCTGTAGAGCTGGGTCATTAAGTACATTCTAGGCTGAGATAGATTTTTAATCGGGAAGGGAATCAAGGGACAGTGTGAAAAGGCAGAAAGTGAATTTGAGGGTATCAGATCAACAATGAATGGTGGAGCACACTCGATGGGCTAAATAACCCGTTGCGATTGGGGACCTTAAGTCACTATGTTTGGAGTTTTAGTCTCCATTTCCAACATATTTGCCATACAGGGAACTCAATGGAAATTGGCTGGATTAAATTCTAGGACAGCAGAATTGTTTGAGCAAGAGATATTGAGGAGGCTGGGTCTGTATTCTCTAGGGTTTCAAAGAATGAGTGATGGTCCCATTGAACAAATGAGATGGAAAATGAAAATAAAACAAATGGCATCAAGGGTTGTGAAGGTATGTGGGAAAGTGCCTGGAGGTGGAAGGCTAGCTACTATCTAATTGAATTTTGGGTTGAATGGCCTATGTCAAGAATCGCATTAAAGAAGAGTATTCTTAAGGTCCAGATATCAATAACAAGGCCAGCAGTGGTTGTTTACTCCTAGTAGCCCTTGAGAAGGTGGCTTTTACAAAGGGCCAAGCAGAAATTGCTGGAATAGCTCAGCAGGTTTGGCAACATCTGTGGAGAGAAATCGGAGTTAACATTTCGGGTCCCATAACACTTCCTCAGAATGGTTTCTGATATACAGCATCCATGTTCTTTTGTCTTTTACAAGGGGTCCTGCTCAATCAGCTGGTGTGGAACTTGGAGGATATGGGAGATGATTTTGTTTCCCATGCACCCTCTGTCTTTGTTCTTCCCCTGCTTGAGACTTTTCAATAAAGCAAATTTCATGTTGTAATATCTCTAAGGTTCTGCTACACAAACCACCTGGACTTAACAGCACAAGCCAAATTAAACCAGAAACCACCGTTGGAGATCCAAGGGCAACATACTGTGAAAATAAGTAGTTATGTATCAATATCCATGGAAAATTTGATACATATTTTACCATTACTCATGGAAAGTAATGATCCAGGTCAAGGCACGCTGAGTATTGTGTGACAGTACAATACTTTAATTAAGTACTAATCCATTAAATAGCTGAACTACAATGAGGCCGTGGACTGGTCTGGCAGAGGAAGGGACACAGGGTGACTGGAGTATAAGTCTGAAGTCAGGCAGCAAGGTCTGGATTTTGTAGAGGGATATAAAGATTTCTGACAACTGGTCGATGCCAAGTTAACCTGGATTTGGGCATGTCAGAACTAAGGCTTGCTTGCATAATCATTTTGCCAGCCCTGGCTTCACTGCCAGTGCTGTACAACCATGACCAAAATCAGGTCATGCAGTACAAGATATCTACCATAATGTCACAGCATCTTCATTCCTGTTGCTGTGCGTCATACAAACAATTTTGGAGAGCTTGTTTGTTGTGTGAAAAAGGAAATTAATTGGAATTGCAGCGCTAGTCCATATACTTCATCAACACAGGAGTAAATTACTGCGGATGCTGGAATCTGTACTGAAAACAACAAATGCTGGAGATCAGAGCCAGTCAGGCAGCATCTACGGAGAAAGAGCAAGCTAACGTTTCGAATATAGGAGCTTTGCTGAAGTTGTCTAAACTCGAAATGTCAGCTTGCTCTCTCTCCACGGATGCTATCGGACCCATTGTGATCTCCAGGTCATCAAAAGCTCTTACAGAAGCTTCATGATTTAACTGTACCAGTTTCTTTAAAATTACCACATACACACTTTACTATATATTATCAACAAAGGCTTTTCAAACAAGCTCCAAATGGTAATTGATTTTTAAAGACCAATCTATGGTAATCTTTAATTATATAAATGCAGTGACTTTTGTATTTAGGTGGGCTACTATAATTGGAGATTCTTCACTGCAAACACAAATGGAGGAACCTGTTTCCTGTTTAGTATGACTTTGTATTGGTCCAAGGTAATATAGCATTTGTGTATAGCATATTCTCCTGCAAACAGAACCACACAAGCATCACATTACAGCAATAATTTCTTTCCTTGTTGAAAGCGCAGATGCAGTTTGATCTAAACCACTGCTGAGGCAGCACAATCAACCCGGATCGCACCTCAAGGTTGCAACAGTCAAATTACAATATTTAAAAACTTATTGGGCCCAATTCCAATTGCATTTTAAAACACGTCCGCATTTTCAAAATGATGCAAGTTCACTTTCTGAGAAACGGCTGGAATGTTGAGATTTTGTTGACATGTTTGCACATTTTCAGTAAGGATTCCAGCAGTGATCTTGGAGGTTCTCCAATAAGTACACCTTCTCTTGACATTATCCCTCCTTCAACTGGTACCTACCACTTCCTCTCTTTCAGCTAATTCTACATACACTGCTGAAGTTAAACCCTTACAATTGCGTACAGTAGCAGTCTTTTCAATTGGAACTTTACCATCTGATTGTAGAGTTATCTAGCATCTTCCTGGGACTTCCAGGAAGGGAGTCGGGACAGCGGAGCATTACCTCTGCACAATATGGAAAGGAACAAAATGGTTGCCAGGGTGGGTAAGAAGGCAGACAAACAAGTGAAAAGATATAAGAGGTAGGGTTACTCCAGGCTCCACACTAGCAGTGAATAACATCTTGTAAGGTTTGCTTGTTGGTATTTTAAACTCTACAAGTACGTTATTAAAGATAGGCTATTTTAAAGTTTTGATATATTTAGCTTGCAACTATTTTTTGCATTGCCGATCTGATAATTAATACTAGCAACTTTGATCAAAATCAATAACGGAGGAGCAGGGCTACTGAATCAAATTCACCGTCCCATTAGCTTTTTCCGATTCAGACACACAGGAAACATTTTTGCAAAGGCTGTTTATAAAAAGCAGGATCTGTAAAGATCAAAAGTTGCTGAGTAGCCTGATGGCACGGAAGTCTTGATTGGCAGCAATATTTATTAGAAACTGGTTAAGATAATATCAAGGCGTTTGAAGGGGCTGGGTGGGAGGTAAGAAGTTTTACATGTTCCAGGCCTGAATCCAGATCCTAAACATTGCATGTTGTTTTACGTTGGGTTAACAGATCAATTGGTTCCCACCCACTAGGACATACCTGGTTCATTTTGAAGAAGTCTAAGGTCGGCCTTGTCCATCGAACATCCTCATCATGCCTCCGTTTTACACCACACTTGCGTTCGTTTAAGTCGCAGGGCTGGGAGTGACTCCGCAACAGGCCTTGCTGCCGTCGGTTCATCTCTGGAGTAGAGGAAGGTGTACTTTTGGCTGAGAGCAGACATCTTGCTGCTTCCCGAATGTGCACTGGGGAGAGTGAGAAGCGCCTTTGAGGAATGAATGTGCACTGCTCAGGCAAAATGCACTGCACGCCCAGAAAAGTTCTGTCGCCAATATCTGTGGTATGGCTGTTTGGCGACAGCATCCATGGTAATGGGGATTCAGGGGATGTTGTGAGGCTGGAAAAAGTGAAACTGCTGGTGTTTGAGTAGTGGCCAGAGTTGGGCAGCTGCTGGAGACCAAGGCTGGTGGGGCGCTGAGTTAGGTTACTGAGCTGCGGACCTGCATTGCCACCACTGTTACAACGCCGCTTGACAGGAGTCCACACCTTGGAGCCCACTGGCTTCCACAGAGACCTGCAGCGTGACAGGTCTTCCGGCACGGACAGTGAGCGACAGTGCCTTTTGGTTGGCGGATCTGGCAGCGAGGCAAAACTCTCAGAGAATTGCAAGTCACTTAAATTGCCCACCGACGTGCTCGTCACGTGACCCATCCACATAGTTGTTGCCGGTCCTGTACACAAGGATTTGCTCGGACTGGAGGAGTTGATGCTATTTAGGTTGTAGCTTGTGAGTGAAGGGAACCCCATATTCATTGACAATTCAGCATGTGAAGTGTCAAATACATTCCACTTCCTTTCCTCTGCCAAAAAGAAAGGGGAAGAGAATCAGGAACACAATCGTAGCACAGAAGCATCAACAAAACATTTTAGCACAGACTTCTCATGAAGACATTGACACGCTGGTTTGATAGTTCCACGGGTACTGAATCAATAAGCAACAAACAAGTCAGATCACATCATTATCATAACGTCTGTATTTCTGAGTATCAAAGCATGGATCTTGGACCGTAACCAAGAACGGAAGCCCAGGCTACATTTTCCTTTTCTTAGCACTGAAACCAACTGCGGCTTCTTAACTTCTGTGTCAGCTCAAGATCGGTGTGGACTGGGGACAGAACTTGGGAGTCATCTTGTCTGTTTACTCACTAAGTATAACATAGTGGACACTGGTTGCGGGGACATCTTTTTTGCTTATTTCACCATCAGCATTATCCCTCCCCAGACAGCACATTTTCCTGGGCTGCCCGGCCAAAGGTTATAAATCAACTTTATGGAAATTAACATAGCACAAATAAATCATGTTAAAAAATTACAGCAGGAAATGTAGCCTTATTCTGCAACCTAATAGGAATATGAAAACACTTAGCAGAGAAAGCTATCCAGGAGTAGCAACTGGTAATCAAAAACAGTCCTGCCATTGAAATGATGCATTCATGCACAAGGGAATCATGGTGTGAAATTGGTCAGTAGGGTGACTCTAATAATCAAGCAAATGGAGGAAATGATTATGGCAGCTAGGAGTGTATGTCGCTATTTAGGGAGTCGTTGCCATAGGCTGGCTACTCAACGCCCATCAATTGCCACCAGAAGCAGCTGAAGACAAAGACATAGTTCAGAAAAAAAAATTCAACGTTGAGTGACTTCAAGGGCCAAGTAGACTAGCAAATTTCCAATAAAGTCTTCACCAAGATCCAAAGGGTTTATTTAAAAAGGAGTGGAGGAAATCTAGAAAGTGAAAACAGCCATCACCTCATGTTATGAAGAAACCATTGGCTACAAGACCAGGAAACACCACGACTGGTTCGATGTGAATGACCACATCATCCAAGACTCTACCAGCAAGAAAAGGAAAGCTCTCTGTGCTTGACAAAACAATATCACCAGCGAGGCAAACAGGAGAACTCTTCAAACAGCAAGGACAGAGTTACAAAGAAAAACTAGGGAAAACAAGAGCCAAGGGTGGACTGAGAAAAGTAAGGAGCTGCAACTCCTTGCTGTCAGGCATGACACCCAGGGTTTCTTCAGTGCCACCAAGGCAATAGATGGATTGAACAGAGATAGTAGGAACTGCAGATGCTGGAGAATCTGAGATAACAAGCTGTAGAGCTGGATGAACACAGCAGGCCACGCAGCATCAGAGGAGCAGGAAAGCTGATGTTTTGTATGTCTAGACCCTTCTTCAGAAAATGGGCCCGAAACGACAGCTTTCCTGCTCCTCTGATGCTGCCTGGCCTGCTGTGTCCATCCAGCTCTACACCTTGTTATCTCAGAATAAGAATAGAACTCTTTTGAGAAACTGAGAAAACAGCAATCTCCAATGGAGAGAACACCTCAAAGACCTCCTAAACTGCATTATAATTGTCCACAAGAATGAGTTTCAGGAAATACATCAATACCCCACCAAAGATGATGATCTTGGACTCCCACCTAGTGTGGAGAGTTGAAGCCTTCATAAACCACATGAGCAATGGAAAAGTCACAGGAGTATTTGGGATTCCATTAAAGATTTTCATTCTTGGAGAAGCAGAGCATACCTGTCATCTCCAACTGTTCCTGACGATCACAGAAGAAATCGCTGTTGATCTCAGGGATGCTGCCATTGCCATTGTCTTTGAGGAAACAGACAAAGTGGACCGTGGGAATCTCCCAACTCTCTATCCCGGGGAAGCCTCATTAGGTGTTTTGTCCCTGTCCCTGAAGAAATCCATCCAGAAAGCCTGTGGCTTCCAGCCAAACCAGGGAACTATGGACATGGTTTTCATTGCTTGGCAACTCCAAGAGAAATGCCAGGAACACCACCATCATCACCTTCATCGATGTATCTGAGCATATGGAAGTCCCTGTCAAAGGCTGGCTGTCCAGAGTTATTCATTAACATCCGCCGTCTCCTCCATGACAAGACGTCAGTGAAAAGTTCTCACTGATGGTAATATGACAGAATCCTTTGGAGGTCAAGGAGGGATAGGTCATCTGCCCGACCCTTTCTCCATCTTCATCTCCACGATTCGTCATCTTGTCAAGAACAAGTGTCCCAGGGATGTAGCCATTGTTTGCAGGACAGACAAAAAATTTCTAACCTCACCCAGTTGAAATCCAAGAAGAAAATGAAATTTGACCTTGCTTATCGAACTTCAGTACGCGGATGACAATGTCATCAGTACTTTCTCAGAACAGAATCTTCTCACATCACTTAATGCTTTCGCAGAAGCATTCTGAAGAATTAGTCTCTCAGCCTCAACCTCAAGAAGACTCAAATCCTTCACCTTCCCATCCCAAGTCAGATTCCGGTCCAACCGTCCATTAAGATCAATGGAGAAATCCTCCCAAACCTGGAACATTTCCCCTATAATGGAAAGCTATCTTTTATCAAAGGCTGTCATCGATGTCGAGGCTATGCATTGCATCCAATCACTTTTGGAAGCCTAAGGATCAGAGTCTTTAATGACTGTGATATTGACACCAAGATCCTTGCATATAAGGCAGTCATCCTTCTGCTTCTTCTAAATGGCTCTGAACCTTGGGAGTACAAACAGATACCACCTCAAGCCTTTGAGAAGTACCATCAATGCTGATTGATGCGAATTCTCCGCATCAGCTGGGAGGACAGGAGTATTAAGCTAAAAGCACAATTTTTTTTCTTTATTCATTCACAGGATGAGGGCATCGATGGCTAGGCAGCATTTATTGTCCATCCCTAATTGCCTAGAGGGCAGTTAAGAGTCAACCACATTGCTGTGGGTCTGGAGTCACATGTAGACCAGACCAGCTAAGGATGGCAGTTTCCTTCCCTAAAGAACATTAGTGAATCAGATGGGTTTTTCGAACAACCAACAATGGATTCACGGTCATCATTAGAGTCTTAATTCCAGATATTTATTGAATTCAAATTCCACCATCTGCCGCAGCGGGATTCGAACCCAGGTCCCCAGAACGTTATCTGGGTCTCCGGATTAACAGTCCAGCGTTAACACCACTAGGCCATTGCCTCCCCGCTCAGCTGAGGCCATGATCAACTGAAACCAACTCCAGTGGGCCAGCCACATGCTTAAGAGATTGAGTTCTTACTACCAAAGCAAATCTTTTACCCACCTCAAGGAAGGCAATTGAACAAGAGGAAGACAGAGGGAACGTTTCAAAGACTCCCTGAAGGCTTCCCTCAAGAAATGCAACATACATGTCAACACAAGGGGGACCCTCGTTCAGAAGTCCTCTATGAAAGGGTACAATCCTTTGATAAGACGTACTGGAAAGAGAAAATAGGAAAAGGAATTGGACAAAGGAATGCCAGTGATCTCAAGGCCACTGACCACTTCCACCTCCCCCTCCCAGAAACTCCTGCCATTTGTGTGGTCAGACATGTGGCAGTAGGTTCAGGTTCATCAGCCACACAAAGACCTACAGAACCTGCGACCAGTGACATGGAATTTCCTAGATGAATAATCATAAATTATTCACGTGTTTGCCAATGATGACTGATAGAGCTCAGGAACACTGCAAACTAATTATCAAGGGTGAGGCTGGAAGTGGGTCAAGCATGACCAATGCAAGCCTGGGCAATTCAAATTATTTAAAAGAAAATAAATCCAGTCTCTGAGTAATCATGTATAAACAGCTCCTTTAAAGTTTTGGAAGATTACAGCCAGCTATAGCTGTAGATCAGTCTAAAAGTGTTTTGAATTTCTATATTTCAGGTTCTTTAGGAGACTTGAGGGGGCTGCAACGACCCCTTATCTCAAACCAGTCTGTCTATGGAGGTAGTGAATTAAAGCTAGCTGTTGCCCCAGGCTAAATTTCCTTGGGTTAAAGGCCACTGGCACCCGTAAACCCAAGTCTGTTTTGCTTTATTTGTAAGGGTTCCATGCTGACTGTTACAACGCAAGGCCAGGCTGAGGCCAGAATTGCAATGGCAGTTTGTAAGGTGAACTCATCAATGTCTGCAGGAGCCAAACCTGCTTTCATCATATGTTACTAATCACCCCAAGAAGTAAAAATACCAGTCTTAAAGGTCCCCTGTATGGTACAGAGGATAGATCAATGACTAAGTTAGTTGCTAGGTGGTGTAGAAGTTACATTTAAATTTGTGTCACTCTTTCTCCTCCTGATCATTCTACCATGTGCAACACAAATTGGGGAGCTAAACAAGTATCTAGGAGCTTCCTTAAGCATCTTCACTATTCCAGCAGCCTGTCTTGGAATCTTATGTGGAAGGGTGGGAAGGCAAGATAGCAAGATAGACAAAAGAGCTGCAACCATTTATGAACAATTCACAGTCTTGCAATAGAGTACAAGCCCATGCACAGAATTTTAAGATGAAAATAAAATCGCACATGTTGCAGAAGTAGGTTTACAATTTCTCAGCTGATTTCAACAACTCAAAAGCTGCTGCATATTTATGGCAAGAGGAAGACAAAATTAGATAATTATTTCAACACTTGTAGATACTGAAAAGAAACAAAATCTATAAACCACAGGTCATATGACACGATATCTACTTTCAACACTCTGTGATGTTATTTGTGTAGGAACCTCAGCTGATATTCTCAATGCCCACAAATATGAATCCTCCTACTTGACTTCATGGGCATAAGTTTACAGCACTGCTGTCTGAAATATTTTTTACTCCGAACTATTCTTGACATCATTTACAGATGGAAAGAAGCTGTAATGCATCAAACTGTTTGCCCCCTCTAAGGCATTTAGCTTCAGTGCCTAAGCTAAGGATAAAATAAGCTAGAATTTACTCTCCTCGTGGCTATCCAGAGAATTTCATTGGAAGCTGGATTTGGGTGGACAGCTGACAATGGGAAAGATTCAACTCTTGTGATACCATTGTTAAAAAGCTCATCAGCACTCCACATCTGAAGACTGGCAAGGTGAGGAAGTCACAGCAGAGTGCACTCTTCCTGTTGAACCATACCAAAATATGTTGTCAGTGGCTTCAAAAGAAGAGGAAACAAAATCAGAAGACTTTAATAAAAACAGTTAGTCTCCATTTAGTCCAGTTGACAATAACCACTCAGTGATGAATTGGTTAATAAATGTCAGCTAATCGCGACACACCTAATTTGGAAGTGCTCCAATGCCAAATATGTGCAGGAACGTTCAGATTGATTGTGATCACTGCTACGGGAACGTAGTCATGGCCACCATCTTATGTTTCAAAGCTTCCAATGATATCTGACATTTTTATGAATGGAAGAATGCAAAATTGTGTTATTGAGTCATTCCCACACCCAGTGCTTTCTGCTATGTTTTTTAGCAACCAGTCTACTAAAATCTAATTGCTGTTGCATTACAAAATTTGGGAAGCCAATTAACATGTACCAAAAATCAAGCATCAACTTGGTTAAGCCGGTAGTGCTCTTGTCTGTGCTTGAGCTGTTGCAACTCAAGCACATAATTGCAATTCATGTTTCACTGCAGTACTGAAAGCTAGTTTAATTACTGGAAGTGCTGTTTTTCCAATGATATCTTAATTCAGCCCTTGTCTGTCTGTTCTGATTCAGAAGATTGAAGATCCCACAGCAGTACTGAAAACGGAGTGAAGACTTCTTCCTGTATCCCAATCATTCATTTCTGGAATCTTGCTATGCATTACTGCATTATTGTCGATGCATTTCAGAAAAATTATATGTAAAACCACTTTCAGGTTTTGACAGGAAGCCCTCATGCAATATGAATGTATAAATTCGAGGTGAACCAATGGTGTTAATGGGCAAATGCATCATATCGTATTAGGACATACATACAAAACAGACTATCTGGATTCTGTTTCCACTCAGTCTCCGAGTGCCACAACTAAACTCAATATTTCTCATCCAAGGTAAAAAGGAGAATGAAAAAAGTTTATGCTAGGCAACCACTAAATAGAGGTTAATGTTGAATCATGCTTTTTGACAGACTAGATAAACCCCATCTCTAACCCTTCCTTGGAAGTAAGCTTTGCTCTGAATCAAATCTACTCTCCAATAATGCATAAAGACTGGGTGCAAATACTATTCAATCCTTTAGGGCTGAACTGCTTCAGCAAATATAGCACAAAAATACATAAAATGACCACTATTTAGGTAATACAGGGTTCTGAGATATTTTCCAGATGACTGGGATACGATTTCAACCTGTCTCTTCTGCTGCCCGAATTGACTGCAGCATAATACATCAGAGTTACAAACTGCACGTGATGCAAGCTAGCACAATGGTGAATTCAGTGGAGAACACTGTTATGTCTTTATAATGGTTTCAAGAAAATATACACATGTAGGTACATTAACAAGTCAGCTATTAACACCAGAATACATAGCTCTCTGATGCCAAGAAATCAATTATGCAGTCTTGCTTTTTAAAGTGATCATGACTAGCTCTTTAACTTCACTTTCAGCAAATGGCATTAAGTTAGAGTCTGCAATGTGATGAGAATTTCTTACAGTAAAACTCCTGTAAACGCTGAAGCTGGGTAACCACGATTTTGTACAGTGTGAAGGAAATCAACTTTGCACTCTGAATCCTTGGTTGCCTTTTTGGTAGAGCAGAGTTCGAGAAATCATTTTCATTCATGCTCAACTTCACAAAGGATTCCAGCTGAAGGCTGTGAGGTAGAGATTTTATTTGCTGTGTCGTGCACGTCAGTAACTGTCTTGTGTTATTTTTTCCCTTCCACCTCCCTTGTGACAGCACTCATCAGAGAGTTTGGTCATCTGGCTTGGTTAAGCTCCCATCCCAATGTAATTGATTTGAAAACCAGATCTAAACTTGATATCCTAGCTTGTTTTTCTGAAATCTGAAGGCATAGTTGTTGTCCAACAACAACAGAGACAGGAGCAGGTCATTCAGTCCCTTGAACCTCTTCAGTCATTCAACTCGATGAAGTAGTTGACCTCAATGTCTGGCAACCCTTCCATTTTAAAATTCTCATACTTGGATGCAGTTTCTTTCATGGTCCTGCCCCTTGCTATACTTCTAACAGCTTGCCGCCCCCAAGAACATTTCTGCCCTTTTGCACATCCCTAATTTTGGTCATTCCATCAGCTGACCAGGACTAAATTCTACTACTTCCTCCCAAAATCTCTGTATTTTACCCCCTCTTCTTCAAGACAACCTTTAAAACCTATTGCTTTGGCTAAGCTTTTGGCCATCTGTCACAATATTTCCTGACGTGACACACTGTCAAAATATTGGATTAAGAGTCTGAGAGGCACCTTCAGACATTTTTCCATATAAATGCCACTTGCTACAGTATATTTCAACTGATTTATCTATCTTTGAACACATTGTTTGATGCCTTTAACAAAAATCTCTGCATTGAGGCATAAAAGAGAAACAAGAGAAGGCCATATATCCCTTAAGCTTGTTCTGCAATTTATGAGATCACACCTTGTGTGTGGTGCAACATTACATGCCTATCTTTGTTCAATACTCATTAATGCCAATTAATGCCACAGAAATCTGTCAGTCTCTGATTTAAAAATAAGTAATCGAGTATTGTCCTTTGCAGGACAGTTCGAAAGTACAACCTGCTGTATGCAGAAGTGTTTTTAAACTTTACTCCAGGAAGGCCTGGATCTAGTTTTAACCAGTCCCCTGGTTTTGATTCCACAAAACAGCAGAAATAGCTTCTAAGATCTCTAATAGTTCCCTTAGTACTTGGGCAGTCTGATCAAATCATTTTGATCTTCAAAACTCCAGTGAATCCAATCTCAGGTTGTAAAATTTATCATCATTTGACCACTGGAGTCATTCCTGTAAGTTTTCATTGTGACCCCTCCAAGATCAATATATCATTCCTAAGTTGTGGTGCCCAGAACACCAGTTGTTCTGCAACCAGCACCTTGCACAGCTTCTAACACATTGTATTCTGATGCAGTCCACGTAGGGGCCAGAGTTACATTAACCTTTTCGATGAATTTCTGCACCTGTTCATGACATTTTGTAGTTTGTAATTCTGACGTATTTATAACAGGACTTCCATGGTTTCACTTGCAGCTTATAATTCTGACGTATTTGTAGTGGACTCCCAAGTTCTGTTTGACTTCCATGGTTTGTAGACTTTTTTCATCATTTACAAAGAAGTCTCACCTAACAGTTTTAGGCCCCAAAATGGATGACCTCACTCATGCCTGTGCTGAAATCCAGTTGCTACAGTTTTGCCTATTCATGTAATTTACAAAAAACACAGCAGTTACAATTCCCATCTATCTTTTTGTCATCAAAGTTGGACATGGGGCTCAACATTCCATCAGTAAAGACAAATACAATGAATGGCAGAGGCTCCAAATAGATGTCTGTGGAAGAGAAGTCACATTTTGCCCATTAAGAGTACATAAAAGCAGGAGGAGGCCAGACAACCCAATGAGCCTGCTCCCCCATTCAGCAAAATCACGACTCCACCTTTGCATTAAATCCACTTTCCTATCCAATTCCATATTCCTCAACTCTGTTACTTCACAAATAATCTATTGATCTCAGCGTTGAATCCATTTATTGAACAGCCTCCGGCTTACAGAAATCCAAATATTCACAATATTGTTAAAAAATACCTACTTTTCTTTCAAGATAACCAGATGTAGAGCTGGTTGAACACAGCAGGCCAAGCAGCATCAGAGGAGCGGGAAGGCTGATGTTTCGGGCCTAGACCCTTCTTTAGAAATTTCTGAAGAGGGGTCTAGGCCCGAAACGTCAGCCTTCCTGCCCTCTGATGCTACTTGGCCTGCTGTGTTCATCCAGCTCTACACCTTGTTGTCTCAGATTCTCCAGCATCCGCAGTTCCTACTGTCTATGAAATACTTTTCTTTCAATATTCTTTCTCATGATGTGGGCATCTTTGGCAAGGCCAGTATTTTTTTGCCCGTCCCCAATTTCCCTTGAACTCAGTTTGCAGTTACATGTAGGCCAGAGCAGATAAGGATGGCAGATTTCTTTCCCTGGAAGCACAGTAGTGAACCAGCTCCTCATCTCAATTCTAAGTGCTAGTCACTTACTCAGAGGCTATGTCACCTTGTTCCACCTACCTGTAAACCCTCTAAGCATTTCACATGTTTCAAAAGATCACTGTTAATTTTTCTAAGCTGCAGAGAATGTGCGTTCATTCTACCCCAATTTATTCTCATCGATTAGACATTTTATCTCAGGAATCAAGTGTTACATTTCTATAGTGGCTTTTGTATCCTTCCTTAAAGAAAAGAGGGCAAAAGCACACAATATTCCAGATGCTGTCTCATAAAAGTTCTATAAAATGTGCTAGCCTTCCTTACCTGGACACTACAATCCCTTTGCAAAACAAAAAAGCCAATTTATCCTTAATCATCCCAACTTCTTAACCAAGTTTGCATGCAAGCTTTCTGTGATTCAAGTGCAAATCAACAATGTGGCATGATTTACACCAACTATCTGCCCTTTATCCCTATTGTTTTTCCTGCTGCTGAGACAGCCTCTAAGCAGATCAACAATTTGTTCTCAATTCTTTGTAGTTCAACTTCAGAATCAAGAGATCTTATTTTTTTGAACAAACAGAAGATTTTATCTTGATAAAGATCCATAGGCATTCTCCTCCATCCAATACCTACGCTGGTTTGCTCTGATGAGCCGAAAATCCAATGCCTTCTGTCACTCATGAATTTCCTGACAACTGATGTCACACTAACCAGTCTTGAAATTGTTTCTGTCCCTCACCTTACTTAAATGTACAATTTTTCCAATCTAAAGGGAATGGTTCTTAAATTAAAGGAACTGGAAGTTCATAATTATGGAAGCTGTATTGTTCTCACATATTTCCTGCAAAATCCTGACACTGAAACGATCTGGCCCTGGCCATTTCTGACTCCTTAACTGCCACAATTTTGTTTTTTGACTTGCACTCATTAGGACAGATGTAAGAATATCAAATTTCAAAGGGAACCATAATTTACAGTGGTGGACAATTGGACACCAATTGGTCAAGGCAATGCAACAAGGGATGCATCAGTAAGTTAATCCCTATGTTTTTGTCTAATTGAAAAAGGCACAATACCTGGACACGTTCTGTTTACAGAAAGTAGGCCCTTACACCTGAATCTAGAGCTCCTGGCAAGCATAAGTGAGCTACATTGGTAGCTTGACTGCATATTAAATTGATTGTTAGTGTAATGCCTAGCAAACTCATAATTGTTTGATGACTGTTGTCTAATCACGGAACCACATTTAAAATTGAACAGCATGTTCTGAGCTCTACAAACATAGTGACACGCACATCCCTTTAATAATTCTATTCTTACAATAAAGACCATTCCCTGGGTCATTCTCCAGGGCACTTGCTAACCAATCAGCGCTCTGTTTTCATGAGTATAAATTATTGATCCTTTTGAATTTTGATGTTCTTGCACCTTTCTCGATGAATGCAAGATGAAAACTTTGACAGGTCTGTTTTCAGAAATACTCAAATTCTAGACCACCAAGCGACTATTTACCATTATTTGCTTTATTATGGTTCACGTGCTTAGATTACTTTTGGCGAATCTGTGTCCCAATTTCATATTAGTGCCTCATCAGTGAAAATGTATCTCCAGATCTGTTATATAGTCTCAAAAAACTGTAAAATGCAATGTATGCTCTTTACAGATTCAGACTTCAATATTAACCTCTTTTGGGGTGTATGCAACTGGGCTCTAGACCTCCTGGTATAAAGAAAAATCATTTGGAATACTGCGTTCAATTTTGGTCTCCCTGCTATAGGAACAATGTTGTGAAACTTGGAAGGGTTCAGAATAAAGGATGTTGCCAGGGTTGGGGTGTTTGTGCAAGAGAGAAAGGCTGAATAGTCTGGGGCTATTTTCCCTGGAGCATCGGAGGTTGAGAGGTGACCTTATAGAAGTTTATGAAATTATGAGGGGCATGGATAGTGTGAATAGACAAGGTCTTTTCCCCAGGGTAGGGGAGTCCAAACCTAGAGGGCATAGGTTTAAGGTGAGAGGGGAAAGAATTAAAAGGGACCTAAGGGGCAATCTTTTCATGCAGAGGGTGATGTGTGTATGGAACGAGCTGCCAGAGGAAGCGGTGGGGGCTGATACAATTACAATGTTTAAAAGGCATCTGGATGGGTATATGAATAGGAAGGGTTTAGAGGGATATGGGCCAAATGGGACTGGATTAATTTAGGATATCTGGTCATCATGGACAAGTTGGGCCAAAGGGTCCGTTTCCGTGCTATACAACTCTGTGACTGTTCCCATTCTCAAACACTATTTCGCTGAAAACTTAATACCATTAGCATGTTCTGCTGTGATAACCCTCTTGCTAGGTGACCCTACATGTTCAGTCACTGCACTGAGCTGGGGATGAAGGTTGAGTAGAGAATGCAAGAATTGCTGCATTAATGAATGAAAAGGGGGTATTCCCACTCCTCTCCCCCACCCCACTAAAAACACATTTTATATACCTCCAGCAGTCACTTCTAGTTAGCTCTGATTGGCTTGACTTTACTATCAGCATTGCTGACCGTTCAAGGAAAGGCAGGTGTTTCTTTTTTCATAAAAAGAAAATAGATCAATTTGCTCTTGGCACAATTTCCTGAGAAGCTTTATCAAAAGTTTGACTTTACACTTTCACTTTTTTACTGAGCAAAGGTTGTAGAGAAATGTGATCCAACCCTGATATATAAGCAGTTCGTTTTAACTTGTGACATGTGGCACTAGAAGCTTCAATTAGTTGAAATGCAGAATTTATCAAATCTAATTGTTTGACCAACTTAAAGGAGAACCGTATCTAAGTGCGGAACGTTATTGAGATTTGTGCCCCATTAAAACTTAATCTTTACCAATTCCACCACTCGTATGTGAAATAACTCCAGAGGCTGGTATCCTGTCACCAAGTTACCCTTTATTTACATGTGGAGAGTCCTTGAAACTGATCCGGCTCTCTCAGAACCAGCTCTCAGATTGAACAGAACCTCTGACACTTCTGTTTATACGTCAGCCAGGGCTCCCCTATTGGGACGGTTAGTCTGCTGTCCAGTCAGGGAGCTCATATTCTGTGAGATCCACATGGCTGACCTCGTTACAATCACTACTGTATCTTTACATACTTTATGGATGGCAGGTTGCAATTCCAGGCAATTCCTTATGAAACCGAAGTGAGGAACGCAAGAACATAAGAAACAGAAGCAGGAGCCATCTGGCCCATTGAGCCTGCTCTACCATTCAATAAGATCATGGCTGATCTTTTCATGGATTCCTCAGCGCTATTGTGGAATTCCACAGATTCACTACCCTTTGGGTGAAGAAGTTCCTCCTCAATTCAGTCCTAAATCTGCTCCTCCTTATTTTGAGGCTATGCGCCCTAGTTCTAGTTTCACCTGCCAGTGGAAACAACCTCCCTGCTTCTATCTTATCTATTCCCTTCATAATTTTACATGTTTCTATCTGATCCCCCCTCATTCTTCTAAATTCCAATGAGTATAGTCCCAGTCTACACAATCTTCTTATAGAGACACAGAAAACAGGTACAGGTTGGCAAGAACTAAGACTGGATTATCAATTCTATCTACGCAAACTTAACCAGCTGAAATCACAATAGTACACTGACTGTCACTACAGTTTATCCTGCTAGGCTAACACAGCTGGACTGTTAGGACTGTATTTAGAACAAAGTATATTGACCCTACTTATGTTCTATCAACCCCTATCCCCACAAACAAGTGAAAGGGGAGTCACTATTTGGTCAACAGGAAACCACTGCAAAAAAGACAGAAGACATCAGCGATTGCACACACATCTTAATCCAAGTTTGGTACCCATGAGGACAGCCACAACCTGGATCTTGGGTTCATGTTGCACTACAGATGACCCCAAAACACGATACACTCTCACACACCAACCCACCCCACCCCACACCCACACACAATACCCCCAACCACCCCCGCACACCCTCCCACACATGCACCCACCCCCCCCACAGCCCCCTTTCCCCCCACTCTCTCTCTCTCTCACACACACACACACACACACACACACACACACACACACACACAAACACAAACACTTTCTCCCTCACATATAAATCTATGGGGTGAATTTGCTTTTGCAGATACATTCTATTTTGTTAAAATGCACACAATTTGCAGGCATCCAATGTGGCATTTTATAAATTCCTACTTTGGAAATAAAACCAGTCTGACGCCACGTTGATACACAGCCAAATTCTAAACAAGGCCTCACACCTAAAATGACCTGGGATGTCACCTCTGGTATACTGAGGGAACTGATAAAACCTTTACTTATCTCAGGGCAGTGACTTGAAAGAAATTCTGGGATTTGCATATTAATCCTTTCTAACAGCCATCTGAGGTTTGTTTAACATATTCGCATCAGTTCTACAACCTTTTGCTTACAAGTTCTGTGTTTGATGCCACCTGAGGATGAAGCAAGACTTTGAAAGCTTGTGTCTTCAAGTGAACCTGTTGGACTATAACTCGACGTTGTGTGATTTTTAACCTTATCAACCCCAGTCCAACACTGGCTCCTCCACATTTAAGGCATACAGCTACATCATTATCAGCACTGACCACAGCAATGACCCACACTTTTCAAGTATTGCTTACTGACAACTTCAAAGTTTTCTTCTACTTCCAGGTTAATTAAACAGCATCGTATCTTCAAACTCAGTGAAGCACACCCCAGTGCGCCAATAATCCATTTGCCACATTTTTACTTTATGAGAGATTGCGCTTGTGGCTAGTCAGGGATAGTTTAGCAGCAAAAGGCTACAGTTGCCCAGAACTAAACATGGATTCTTACAGCTAGGCTAATAGACAAAAACTTGGGAGTCTGTCTAGAATCAGCTGGATTAAAGTTGAAGCCACAAATCAGCGGCACTTCCCAGTCACCCAAGAATCACTCTGCCACTTGAAAATAAACAAGCTGCGAAGAAACTGTATTAACAATTACTCTCCAACAAATAAAAAAAACTAAACAGCAACCAATGCTCACATTCAAGTGTCGAGCAGTGCTAACCAACACAATAATGAAGCACCTGAAGCAACACTCACACACACAGACACACATTTAACCTGCAATAACCGTCTGTACCCGAGATTAATTCACCTCACTTACATTGGGTCAGCAATTATATCTGATATTACATCATCACCAACATGTGCTATTTGAAAAATAAGCCAAAAGGACTGGAAAAAGATACAAGTAAATCACAAGAGCATTTTAATTTAAAAATTAAAATGTCAAACATAACTTGAAATGACAGTCAGGTTCTCGTCTTTGGGGGTTAGCTGAACAGGTTAATGGTGAATGGAGAGTTAGTATCATCTTTCTTCCAACTTTATTGCCTTGCTAGCAAGAAGAACAGTATACATCTCAATTGGAAGTTTCCTGAAACAGGAGGTAACCAAATATGGGTATCTCTGGACACCCATTTCCTTATTTTTGTATTTTCTGCTTTAAAGCTTGGAAGTTCAAAGCAAATAACTCAGCACATGGGTAGCAAGTTCCAAAATCCTCCTATGATTCCATTGTGATTTAATACATGACTGCCTGAAGAATTCTGCACAATCTGCCTGCTGCTACGATCTCCTCAGAAGCAGCTTTAAGCATTAAAGAAAGCAAACAAAATGATTAAGGGATGTACAGCTTATTACACGACAAAGCACATTTTCTTTTTGCAAATAATCTATGAAAGAACCAAGTGTATAGTAAAAATGCAAAGTTAGTCAACCAGGCCAAGATCAGCAACCGTGATTGAACTCCGAACTTGAGCTAATGCATGCTTTCAGAAAATACTGTATGCCTCCCCAGACAGAATGTGAGATGACTGCAGTCATCATTTTTTTGTTGCATGTACAAAAGGTACAACAAATGAAGGTTGATGATAAAAGAATTTTTTTTTAAAAACTTGATCATGATTTGCCAGCACTTCATTTCAATCCCTGTATAGATTATGCAACTCTCAAAAGATGTAATCAATAAGGAACTGTGAAGCCAGGAAATCTGAAACAAAGCAGAATTGATGGCGAAACTCAGCAGGTCTGGCAGCATCCAGTGTCAACATTCTGAAGAAGGATGCACTGGACCCGAAACGTTAACTCTGCTTTCTCTCTACAAATGCTGCCAGACCTGCTGTGTTTTGTCAATTTCTGTTTTTGTTAAGAAAATTATCAAGTTGTGCTCACCAAGGAAACTAGTGTATCACATCTCAGTGGAGTGGAATTGGCAGCATACTTAAAGAAAGATACCGCCCTGTTCTATTTTTAAAGTGACGTTTGCATTGGAACCTGGGGCCTAATACTGCAGCATTTTCTTCATGTTATACTTTAAACTTGCGTACAACTGGGGGTGGTGAAAGTGGAACAGAACAGAGGAAGAATTTACTCAACACTTAACAGCAAAGGGCAAAGCTAGCATGAGACACCACAAAACAAGAGATCTACTTTTAACCTCCTAACTACTATTCACTGTTCCACTCCTTGGCTCCACCATCAGAACGCATGGATACATGCCATCATTGATTCCAACTGCTGGGCGGAATCAGAAGACATCTCTAAAAAAGCTCACATCTGTAAGACATGAATCACGCCTAACTTGTCCTACTCTGATTCTTTCTGAACCTGCCAAAGTGTAGAACCCTCTGCTTTTGATTCTCTTAAACCTGTGAGGCTTTTAAAACTGACTTGACATCATCTAATCACTCCTCCCCTATTCATTTCTTTCCAGCTTCTATTAGTGCTGCTTTGCGCTTTACCATGAACCTTAGCCAGTTAACTAGACTTCAAATGTGAAATATCATACAGTGAATAGAAAGTCAGTTGGGGAAACAAAAAAAAAACTGCCATAAATTGAGAAGAATTGCATTCTATCCTGGTCGCTGCAAAATCTACAATGGAGACCCACTCTCTTTCTCCAGATCAAACAGCATTCTCCCTCAAGTAATGTGTCTGTTTCAGTTCTGAAAGGAAGCAGTGAAGAATAACCTTTTTGCGCATTACCATGTAACTCTACAAATATAGGTCAGGTACTGCACCAGAGAATTAAATAAGTGTACCTACCTGGTATAAACCGGTATGGATTCCAACAACTACCTTTGTTTGTACTGTCAGGCAGGGGCTGAAAGATCAAAGATAGATCTCAGTATGTGTTACAAAACAAAATGAATATAAATACATATACATATAAATTAAAAGATACAATCTAAAAGGAGTGCAGCAGAGGGGTCCAAATATGTACGTGCATAAAACATTGAAGGTGTCAGACAGGTTTAAGCTGGTGGTTAATAAGGCATACAGCATCCTAGCCCTTATGTATATGGATAGAGTACAAAAGTAAGGAAGTTATCTTGAAGTCATCTAAAATGCATTTCAGCCTAATCCGGACAGTAGTGTCCCGTTCTGGACGCCACACAACAGGAAGAATGTGAAGACATGAGAGAGAGTAGGGGTAACATTCCGGAAAAGGGCATGGGAACACACACAAGAGTAGGAGTAGGCCCTCCAGCCTGCTCAACCTGTTTCATCATTCAATAAGATCATGGTTCATCTGATTATTCTGCATGCCTACCAAACTAACTTTTCACCCCTTTGTTTATTGAAAAATCAATCAGCCTCATCTTAAAACTTTTCAAAGATTTTGGTTACACCACCTTTTGGGGAAAACAGCTCCAAAGACCCTTGGCCTTCTGTGCAAAACAATTTTGTCTCATCTCTGCCTTAAACGGTGATCTCTTCTTTTTAAACCATGACCTCTGCAACAAGAGGAAACACCTTTCCACATCCATCCTGTCAAAACACATCAGGAAGTGTAATGTTTCAATCAAGAATGTCAGATACATAGGTGGACTGAAGAAATTGGACAGTTCTCCTTGGAGAACATAAAGCTGGGACAACATGTGAAAGGAGCATTCAAAATAAAGAAGGGTCTGGATAGAGCAGATGGGGAAAAAAATATTCCCACAGTGGAAGGATTGAAAACAAGGATATGTAGAGTTAAGGTAAATGGCAAAAGAAGCAGTGCCACAACAGGAAAAATATTTTCATGCAGTGAATGATGAGGATCAGAAATGTACTAAGTGGGTGATGGAGGCAGCATCAAACAAGAAATTCAGGAGGGAACTGGTGCATTACCTGAAAAGGAAAACTGTGCACAGCCATAAAGAGATGGAGGAATGGCATCAGGTGAACTGCACCTTCAAAGTGCCAGCCACAAAGGCATAAGGGCCTCATTTTGTGGTGAAACCGTTGGTAAAAAGACACTTTAATATTTCTTGGACGACTTAAGTTTAGAGGGATTGTGGACACACCTGGAGTGGTTTATTTAAAAGCTGTCATTTAAAGTTCATGGTGGGCATTGTAGATTTTTAAACAAGGCGCCCTAGAAATAACATGTCTTGGGATAACTGTTCACTTTGCTACAGACCTTGCTGGGACTGATTTTGAAGTCTGTCTAGCCTGGAGACATGTTTTTTTAAAATCTGGTTGAATTGGAGAAAAGCCTGCTAAGAACAAGCCAAATTGGAGGAAAGCCTGCTAAAGAACAAGCCAAGTTGGAGGGGAATGAGTGCTTCAGAACAAGTGGCCTAGCTCAATTTGACCATTTCTGGAAAGAAAATCCTTTATATCAGTTCAGGGGTGAAATCTATTTGCTGTTTTGAAAGAGCATCTCAAGATTATATTTCCTGAGAGAGCTGTGTCTGCTAGACTTAACAGAAATGTGCACTAACAATGTCTTGACCATACACTCCAGAACCACAAAGGAAATATAATTTTCCAAGCACACTGACCAAAGTGCTTCTTTTCTCCAGAAAGCCAATTCCTGCATACAATCTGCATATTTTGTCCTTCATCATATAGAGCATGAAGGGACTCTAGAATGAGAGGAAGTACAAATGCCTCCTGTTCCCTAACTACTCACTGTGTGAATGAATCAATTACTGGATCTTTACTGAATACTTTTTGTTTGACAAGACATTTTGTTTTTGTTTCGTAAGAAACTTGACCGATAAATCTTTTAAATGGAAGTATTTAATTGGTTACCTTGGTAACTGGAGAAATGATTTTTATTTTGTTGTGGCCCGTGCAGTTGTGGAATGAGAAAGAACATGAGTGTGCACCACAGTCTCAAGCTCACCATGGAAACTGATTTGGTAACAAAGTGTCAGGTGTTACAGATAGATGACCAGCCCTGCTCAGTTGTGACAATCCCAAAATGATGCAATTGCGTGGCATGCCAACTTGGGTGAGCTCAGTTGTCTAGTGTTTCATCCTGCCACCTGATGTTCAGAAATTTCCAAAAACTACTCACGAGGAACAGAAGCAGGAGAAAGCTATCTAGTCCCTCGAGCCTGCTCCACCACTCAATAAGATCTTGGCTTTAATTGTACATTCCTGCTAGCTCCCTATAACCCTCGATTCCCTTACAGATCAAAACTTCACCTATCTCAGCCATGAACGTAAATGACTCAGCCTCCACTAGCTCTGGATAGAGGATTCCAAAGAGTAACGACTCACAGCAAATTTCTTCTCATTTTAACAAGAGACTTTTTATTTTCAAACCGTAACCCCTAGCTCCTATTCCACACAAAGGGAAATGTCTTTGATGTGTCTACCCCATCAAACTCCCTCAGCATCTCGTATGTTTCAATAAGAACTTCTTTCATGCTTCTGAAGTCCAATGAGTACAGCCTTGTATCATAAGGCAACACCTTTATTCAATAATTAACCTTTTCTGATCAGCCTCCAACACAAGCAATATCCTTCCTTACATTAGGAGACTAGCTGCAACCCACATATCACCTTTGATGCTACCCAGAGATATTCCCACATTGTCCTCCAATGTTCAGCGTTCCTCCATCTGTCAGCAAGTTGACAACAACACTCTGTAAATGTCACTAACATTCGCCAGTGCGAATTTATAGAGCACAAATAAGGTCATCGTGTTTGAGCCAGCCATCATGGATCTGTCTAGCCTCATCCCATTTTCAATGCTAGGTTCTTGGTCCTACAAGCAAACTCCCAAGTACTTCTAAATGTGCTGTTTCTGCAACTAACACAATTTGACACAGTAAGTTCGAGAATCCAATCACCTTCTGGGTGAAAAAAATCATACACCTGTGGAAGTGGCACAGCTTCTTGGCATGTTGCTGATACACAGCCCAAGTCTTTTAGGTGTAGAACTATATGGGCAGGACCGTTGCTACAGAGGCTAACAGTTTAGTACATAGCTCAAGCGAGAACATGCTTCCGAGATAAGTGAATTTATCACTGCTGTCAGGGTCTGGTCATGGGCTGGATACCCTGGGCTCGAGATAGGGCTTTCCTGGAGCAGACCAGTACATCACTTTGGTTTTCTTAATGCTAATCATAAAGGCCAAAGTTCTTGCATGCATTGGAAGACCAATCCATTTAGAGTTGGGCTGCAACATGGAAGTCTAACAAAACTGGTCAATTGAAACCTGGCTAATCAATGGCAGGAAGTAGCCACAGAATTCATAGAATTAGCTTATTCTTCCCATCTGGGTTTCTGCCCTGCAACACAATAGCATTCACCAGTCTGTTAGCAATCTGCTGCTTTATCCTAGATCCTTGAAACATGAGAAAGGAATAAGTGCTGAGGTTTCCTCTGGCCCAGAGACACAACCATTAAACCACAGAAACCTCTTAAGTTAAAGCTATTTGCTCAAAGAGCGAATGACCATCCTGGAGATTTTAATTCAGAGTCTCCTAGGCAGGTGCTTTCACCCACAAAGTCAAGGCACCAAGTGACTTCATGACATCCTTATCGATGAGTTAACAGATTTAACCCTTTCGTTAGCTTGGGGTTTTGCTTGGAAAACTGGGTTTATTTTGTGGGAGAGCATTTTAGATACCAATTCAAAGTCAGTGTTAAGATGTGCATTCCAAATGAGACTTCTAAAGATTCTTTGCATTTTGAAGATGATAACATGTCTAAATCAATGCCTGCTCCATAAGATTTGTTATGGTTGGTTCTTGTGGCTTAAAAAAAAAATGTTGCATCAATGCTAGATCTAGAAGAAGGCTTCTAATCTAAGATCAATCTACCACCACATCTTCCAGAAATGAATTTAGATATTCCGGATTCCCCACCAAGGTCTGTCTCAGAAGAAAACTGAAACATTTTAAAGCACTCAGGAGCGTCTCACTTGCAGTGTAACACTTTTACTGAATCTGTCAAGGTAATGAACAAAAACAAAGTTGCTGGAATAGCTCAGCAGGTCTGGCAGCATCTGTGAAGGAGAAGACAGAGTTAACGTCAAGGGAATGGTTATTCAACTATTCATGCTTGCTGTCCGATGTGATTAACCAGCTTATAGCCAGGAAAAGGTGCAGCTTTTCCTCAAATATTACTTCCCAGAAGTAGAGCTTGCGGATGTCCTAGAGACAGGGATTTACTGTGGAAATGATAGACAAGAATCAAGAAGGAATGGCAGGTGCAGATGTTGGGAGTATAAGTCCAGATTCATTTCCGGTACTTACTTTATTTTGGACACCTCCATATGTTTCCTTCAGCAAAGTATTTATTTTTGACTACCCCTAACTCAGGATAGTCTGGTAGCTAGTAGAGAACTAGGGTGACTTCAGCAGAGCTGTCCAAGGATCTTAAGTTTAGGATCACCGTCAGAAACTAACAGAGTTTGGAGGGATCAGGTGTAACCTATGCTTACTTTATAAATCATCAGCATGGACAAACTCCAGGCACCAAGGACTCTCTGAGCCAACACAAGCAGCAAAGCAAGTCAAGGCTTCCTAACATCAACGGGTACCAATATATGTACATCACTGAATGACGGCTTGTGGATAGATTGCTCAAGCTCATTGCATTTATCCATCTTGGTCAGAATATGGGAAACAAAATGCAGCTATTCCATATGGATAAGCTATCTGTATTAGCAAGTAACAGTATGGTTTTGATGTAAAAGGATTTTGTCCAAAGATCAAAAGCACTGATTGCTACGATTGTGAATTGACGCTTGGGTCAGCTTGTCTGTGTCAAACTGTAGTAGCACTTAAGATTGCTTTCAACATAAGCATGAGTCAGTGACTGTTGCATGCCTTGCAACTACAACCTTTGTTCAAAGAACAAAATTCCAAATTCCTTTGTTCTTGTATATAAAAAAGTCTTTATTTGTGTAAGACCATCAAGGAAGTAGTTAATGATATAACTGTACAAACCAAAAAGGGCCACAGATTTACATTTGTGTTTTTGTCCTGAAAATGAGGGGGCCATCTTGGTTTGTTGGTGTTGACTAGATAAATTAACAGAATATTTGTGATCAGAACACTTCAACATAGAGTCTTGCAGACTTTGTCACAAATTTTTGGAAAGTCCCAAAGTATTCAACGGTGAAATAAAAGTAGTACCTTAGCACAGGTCCTGGCATTTCATGTGGGGCAGTAGTAACTGCCTTCTGAAATAGAATGGCTTGCTAGACTATCAAATGGCTGTCACAGAAAATGTCAAACCATAACAAAACTAGACAGACTTAGGCACCTGAAATGACAACCAATCCTGCAGAATCCTCCTCATTAACATATGGTGCCCTGAGCCAAAATTGGGAAAGGTGTCCCACAGATGAGTCAAACAACAACTTGACACAGTCATACGGACCAAAATCATACTCTGCAGTCAATGTCACAGACTGCTCATCAGAATTCATAGAAATTAGTCCTTGACTGTGTTGCAATGTGATTGTTGAGATGCTGCCACACGTATAGTTTTGTGGCAAGTTTCTCCCAAACACAATTGTCAATTTGTTCCCTTTACAATTAGGCCATCGGAGTGCCTGAAAACACATTCTCTGTCCTTCGCGATCGGGTGCCATCCTTAATACGGATGGGGATGCAGCACATGGACCAGTGGAGCAGATTTCACATGATCATAGTTGGAGGAATTGGCTTCGGTGAATATGTTGGGAGCTTAGTCATCTGATTTCTCGCTTAACTGAGTATCCTGCGGACGCACCACTAGTGTAAAATTTTCCAGCATGTGTTTGGTAGGTGGCCCAAGTCTCAATGCCATAAAGAAAGATGGTGACAACAACACTGCTGTCAACTGGTCTTTGTCCTCTTATACAGATCGCTCTCACTGACGATCAGTGTGTGCAAGCACAGCTTATCTATGCCTGATCTCCTCTTCAGTGATGAATTTTCTAGAAAAGGTTGCTGTCCAGATATAGGAAGTGCCCATCAACTTTTACCGTCTTATCAGTGTCACTACTGATCTAACTGAAGGACAAGTCTGCCAGATGGCACCTGCCACATGTTGAGAGAGCCAATTCAACGGAAAAACCTACCTGACCTTGTCCTCCCCAAATAACTTTAGCAGCGGCATCAGTACTTCACAGGTTGGACTGATCTGACTTAGTGGAGACTTCACACTCTGAACGTCTCCCACAGTGTATCATCCAGCTAAATGGGACAGACTCAGATCAGATCTAGCTGCTCAAAACTGGGCGTTATATGAGATGCTGTGGGTTGTCAACAGCAGAATTGAATGTAACCTTACCTTAGTTCAACAAATAGTGTGGCAAAGCATGCCAGGGATAGCACCAGGTATATCTTAAAAAAAAGTTGTCAAACTGTTGAAGCGACAACACAGGACTACATTCAAGCAAAGCTGCAGAAGCAACATGCAGCCGATACTGGTAAACTTTCCCTCACCAATGGATTAGATTAAAACTCTGTAGTTCTGCACCAATTGCGAATGGTAAATAGTTGAACAAAATTCACAATCATTCCCATTTTCAATAGCAGCAGAGCCAAACAAGTCAGTGAAAAAGACAAGGCTGACACAAAAAGTGTGGTATGGAAGGAAACAGGTGCAGCATGGCAAGGAAGAGACGTACACTCCAATGAAACATGCCAAGTGAACTACAATCAGGAAATTAGAAATAACATTCCTCTCTCACCAAGGGAGGAATCATGACAAATAGAGGGGACAAAATCTTTATTTTACGATTTTGCTCAGTTAGGGAGTCATAGCGCCAGGGATCCAGGTTCCAATCTAGCCTTGGCTGACTGTCTTGTGGAGTTAGCACGTTCTTCCCATGTCTGCACGAGTTTCTGCTGGATGCTCTGGTTTCCTCCCACAGTCCAAAGATGTGCGGATTAGGTGGATTGGCCGTGTTAAGTTGTATATAATGTCCAGGGATGTGTAGGCAAGTTGGATTAGCCCTGGTAAATGCAGGGTTACAGGGACAGGGTGGGGGCTAGATCTAGGTGGGCTGCTCTTTGGAGGGTTGGTGCAGACTTGATGGGCTGAATGGCTTCTTTCCACATTGTGGGGATCCTATGAGGAGTTAATGTGTGCATTTTTAGGATTCAAACTGAATTTAATCCACATGTGAATTCAGCTTTAGAGGCACCAGATTAAATACGTTCAAACAATTAGATTGTTTAAAAAAGAAGGGACAGGTGAGGAGAAGTTATAATCTTAAAAGAAAGGAGTCCTATAATTCACAATTAGCAATACAATTTTCAGTTCTTTATTGTGTACTGAATAGGAAATTAACATCAACTTGCAATCCAGTGGCTTTCTCATTTCAAAATATGCATATCATAAATATATATTAAATATAAATAATATAAATCCTAAAAAAGATTAACATCCACTGGTTCTGATGCGTTAGAAGACCAACACTAATGTTGTTCAGTTTGTTGTTCATCAGTGCATGTTTGTTAGCTAATAGAAACTCATCAAAAGCATTCAACTCTGTATCTACCCTAAAGAGCACAACAGCCGAAACTACTGGAGCACCAACACAGAGGATAAGCAACTACCCACTTTTGCCCGTGTCACGATCAATGGACAAGCAGACAATGATACATGCTTGTCACAAACGCAGTGCTGTCGATGGTAATTTCCACTGTTTAGTGGTACTGCTATTGGTGTACCCTACGCCTTTGCAATGATTGCTGCACCTCTAGGTGATGTAAGGGTATGCCCTTGCAATTTTATCTGAATATTACTGCCTTTTATACATTACACTATGTGTTATCACCTTTTTAAAGCCACCAAGGTTAAGGTGAAGTCACAAATGAATTGTTAGGACCTTATTTCCATGAAATGTGAAAATGAATTAGCAAGACAAGACAGTATGGTGGTGAACCACTTCAATCTATCGCTGTCACGTCTGAAAGGCAGGGTAATGTTACTTGCCATCGTACAGTCTCAGTTACTTGCTGTGGGGCAAAAGGATCTAAAGCTGCTAGGTATGACTGTCTTCTTCACACCAGCTGGAACAAAGAGAAAGGGAGCCAGAACATTTGCCAGCACCCACTTTCTGCCTACAGCTAGAGGATGGAAGAGCAGGATGTAAATGATTACTTTGTACAAGTGTGCAGTTGGCTGATCCAGTCAATACTGGGTCAAATGACAACAGTACTGTAACACAAAAGTTTACAGATCTTTCACAGAAATCTTTTGAGCTTGTAAGAGGTGATTAGGCATTGGATAAAACAGGCTCAAATAGAGCCGGGTGATAGAAAAAAATGTCCTATACTGAATTTTATTGTGAAATTGATTTTCTATTTTTAGATAGAAGAATATCTAAGAATGTTATGGACTAAAGCACAAGGCAGGACATCTGTCGTCAGTCTGGAGGATCCTTGCCCTTTTCTGCATGATAAGGCAGTTGCATTTTTCAATCAGAAAAGAACTGAATGGAACTGCACTATACAATCCCCAGAACACCAGTCAAACCATTTCAATATCATCTAGGTTTATTTACAGTAAAGATCTAATCACATATAATGTGATAGCAGGATGAGGCCAAACCAGTTTTGAGGCACTTAGTGCACAGCCACTCTATATACTTAATAAATACCTGGGAGGAAATGTTGATGAACATTAACTCTCAAGATTAGTGCACCCTGCAACAGCTCAAAGGAAGCATTATCCTTAGCTAGGCCTATGATGTGTTGAATGTAAGATGTGAAAAAGTATTTCACTCCCATATCTTCAACTTCACAAACATCAGGTAATTCTTTAACAAAGAAAAAACACAACAAAACACACAATATAGAATCTTGCTATTTAAACTAACACAAACTTACCACATGGATAAGAAATCGTCGTTACATCTGAGACTTTACCATTCAGCAGAAGATTTTCCTGAATGAACACACCCCACGAACAGGTCAAGCACAGGAGACATATTGCAGCCTCAGTGCAAAAGTTAAAACAGTTGCCATTATTGAAAAGCTTTATTTATAGAAGGAAGGAAAAAGATTTAGTGGGGCTTGTTTTAAAGATGGAGGAGAAGGAAACCTGGAGGGGGCCCATCAAGATTTCTGTACTTAAATTATAGATTTTCAAGCTCACTTCATATTTCCTGTTTGCATCTGAATGTGCATCCTGCAACAATGGCTCTCCTTTCTTATAGATAATTGGTATTTTTTTAAAAAAAAGAGTTCAAACAGTGGGTCCTCAAGGGTGGTTCAGTATTTTTAGGCATCAATATTTGCAGAAGGCCACGCCAAAAATATCCCACAGAAGAAATTTCAAAACTAATGCCATACAAGGTCAACTGTATGCCAGCTTTATTAAGCAGAGAGCTAGTTGTCAAAATAACTGCTTTATATTAAAATGCTTGAAGACTTCCAAATTCATGTCTTCAAAAGCCAAGATTACCAGAAGGAAGATGACTCAGTATCCAGGGCTGCAGGGCACACAAAAATGCACGCATGCAAAAAAAAAAGCCACAAGCAACGTGTATAGAATGTGTGAATAGAGGACAAGACAACAGGATGGTATGACAAAGAGTGAGAGGAGATTAGAAAGTAAAAAGGCAGATAATATAGTTCCTCTCCAATCTAACAGACCCAGCTTCAGAAGTCCTGTGAGAAACTCAGTATCTTCCATGTGCCTCACTATGGACAACAGAAGTTACCAAAAGAGCGATCAGAATGCTCAATCATTTATTGTGAAATGGGACAAAAGAAATCCAAAATGGGGTCACTTTATGTCTTTCAATGCTCCCCACCATACAGGCTGTTCCACTGGTTCAGTTTCAGCAATTTTGTTCTGTAATTAAATGCAAAGGTTTCTATTTTAAGTTGTACAGGCAAGCATCTCCCTCTTGAATACCATTAGCAACAACTTGTTGGGCTCAGTGACTGCTATCAAAGTGTTGTGGTTATTCTCAGCACTTACCTACGGAGACACGCAAAATTCTCAAAAACAGGTTAAAACAGGCATTGAAAAAAATCTTGACCTCACTGTACTGCATACATGGCAAAATAAATGGCAGTAGGTGTTGTGCAAGGTCTTCTTACCAAGTTAATATTAAAGGCTTTACAAGTCAGGTCATCCAAACTCTGTTTCTGTAGCTGCTCTGTGATGATGGTTACCATGGTAACCTTCCTGCACTTCGCCACGTGCTGTGAGAAAGCAACCGAGCTCTTCCCTCCACAACACTTATCCCCTCACTTTGCCATGTTCCTTGCTCCAGTGTTGCTGGTTTCATTGGGAGGTAGTCATCTTAAGACTTTTGATGCAAGCCACTGTGGTACTTCCTTAATCCATTCTTTCAAGTGCCCTGTATAAAATGAGAAGGGTGGAAATAGTCACATCAGTTTCTAAACTGAAGCTTAAATCACATACACAAGCAGCAACCGCCAATAAAATGTAATAATGTCAGAGGCCATCTGGCAGCAGATGCAGAGAAAGATGTACAGATGCATCAGAACCCAAATTCAAACACTCTTCCCACAATGTAGAGATATACTCCAACAACTCTGGACAAATGTGAGGTGATGCATGTTGGAAGGTGAACTGTAGGTGGAAATTATACAGTGAATGGCACAACCCTTAGGAGCATTGATATGCAGAGAGATCGGGGTGTGCAGGTCCACAGATCACTGAAGGTGGCAGTACAGGTAGACAAGGGAGTAAAAAAGGACTATGGCATGCTTGCCTTCATTGGAAGGGGCATTCAGTATAAGGATAAGCAAGTCATGCTGGAGTATTACAGAACTTCAGTTAGGCCACACTTGGAATATTACGTACAGTTCTGGTCACCACACTACTAGAAAGATATGGATACTCTGTAAAGGGTATAGAAGAGGTTTACCAGGATGCTGCCTGGTATGGGGGATTTTAGATACGAAGAAAGGTTGGATAGATTGGTTCAGAGATAGTAGAAACTGCAGATGCTGGAGAACCTGGGATAACAAGATGTAGAGCTGGATGAACACAGCAGGCCAAGCAGCATCAGAGGAGCAGGAAGGCTGACGTTTTGGGCCTAGACCCTTCTTCAGAAATGGGGGAGGGGAAGGGGGTTCGAAAATAAATAGGGAGAGAGGGGGAGGCGGATAGAAGAAAAGATAGGTGGAGAGGAGACAGACAGGTCAAAGAGGCGGGGATGGAGCCAGTAAAGGTGAGTGTAGGTGGGGAGTTAGGGAGGAGATAGGTCAGTCCAGGGAGGATGGACAGGTCAAGGGGGCAGGATGAGGTTAGTAGGTAGGAGATGGGGGTGGGGCTTGAGGTGGGAGGAGGGGATAGGTGGGAGGAAGGACAGGTAGGAGGCGGGGTCAAGCTGGACTGGTTTTGGTATGCGGTAGGGGGAGGGGAGATTTTGAAGCTTGTGAAATCCACATTG
>JAHRHZ010000094.1:2276652-2291294 GCA_024137785.1 Ginglymostoma cirratum | reverse complement strand
CAATGTGGATTTCACAAGCTTCAAAATCTCCCCTCCCCCTACCGCATCCCAAAACCAGTCCAGCTCGACCCGCCTCCCTAACCTGTCCTTCCTCCCACCTATCCCCTCCTCCCACCTCAAGCCTCACCCCCATCTCCTACCTACTAACCTCATCCCACCCCCTTGACCTGTCCATCCTCCCTGAACTGACCTATCTCCTCCCTAACTCCCTACCTACACTCACCTTTACTGGCTCCATCCTCGCCTCTTTGACCTGTCTGTCTCCTCTTCACCTATCTTCTCCTCTATCCATCTTCTATCCGCCTCCCCCCTCTCCCTATTTATTTCAGAGCCCCCTTCCCCTCCCCCATTTCTGAAGCAGAGTCTAGACCTGAAACGTCAGCTTTCCTGCTCCTCTGATGCTGCTTGGCCTGCTGTGTTCATCCAGCTCTACACCTTGTTATCGTGGATAGATTGGGCTTGTTTTCACTGGAATGCAAGAGGTTGAGGGGCAACCTGGTAGAAGTTTATAAGATTGTGAACGTCCTGGATAGAGTGGAAAGTATGAGACATTTTCCCCCCCACAGTGGAGGGGTCAATTACTAGGGGACACAGGTTCAAGATGCGGATTTGAGGGGGGAAGAGTTGAAAAGAGATGTGCAATGCAAGTTTTTCACGCAAAGGGTAGTGAGTGCCTGGAACATGCTGCCAGAGGTGATGGTGGAAGCAAACACAATAGCAACATTCAAGAACCACCTGGACAGTTGTACAAATAAGGAGGGAATAGAGAGATATGGATCCTGTTAGTGGAGATATTTTTTAGTATGGAAGGGTAAAATGTGTTGGCAGAGGCTTGGTGGGCCAATGGGCTTGTTCCAGTGCTGTGTTGTTCTTTGTTTAAGTGTTACTAGTTGTAACAGGATCAAGAGGAGAGGAATTTAGAGAAGTCCGTTTATTCACAACTACTTTCCCCTCAAAAGGTAAAGACAGTACTGGGTGGGCGACTAGACAGTGGGTGCGGGTTGGGCCAAAAATCTTCTTTGATAGCTAAAATACATAGCTTACATGTTATGGGATTCCTAACGTTTTGCACTCAAAGTCCTGTTATTGGGATCACAGCCGCTCCAGTAACAATCAGGTGCAGAAACAAAGACGTTGCATTTGTTTAGCAACTTAAAATCACATTTTATCAAAAAATAATCATCACTCTTACATGGAGGGAAACTTGGTAATAAAACAACATGAGCTCCCATGATATGCACCCTAATGACAGAAAGACTTGAAGAAATTGTATGTAATTATTTAAAGCTTAATCACGTTGAGTGGTGCTAACCAGCAATGAGATAAATAATAAGGGATCTATTCTGGTGAATTTAGTTGAGAGATTAATATTGTTTAAGACAAGTGGCGATTTACCCTGTTCTTGAAACAGTATCCTTGGAACTTTTACATCTAGGGAGAAGGAAAAAAGGGGCTTTGGTTTAATCTAAAAACTAGTATCTCCAACACTTCCTAGCATCAATCTAGGTGATGTGCTCGATTCTCAGTGTTCAGTGTTTCAAACTAGCTGAGAAGCTATTCTAAAATCCTTAAAACTAAAATGCACACCGTAAAAGGGGATCGATGGGTTCAAAAGTATGGTGATTAAAGTACTGAGTTGGAAATAACAGTGGCAAGTTGTACCTAACTAAAAAAAAAGTATAGAGTTCCAGATTACTACCCAAGTGCAACTGGGGTTCAGCTACATCCTTGAGGGAATGGAACTCAGCTTAACCTGCACATAACATGAACACACTTACCGCCCTTTATTGTGAGCCAGCAAACCAGTAAATCAGTTCTGCAGGGATGGGCAGTAAGTGTGAGGCTCACAAACAAAGAACAACCAGTACACAGTGGACAGTGTATGTAACTGATGACTTTTCTTTGGCATATCCCTTAAAATTACACTGAATATGAGTTTGTGTCCCTGGAACAGAGTGCTGCTGGATATGTGTAAAGTTGCACTGAGCATCTAGTGTAAGTTGACTATGAAGTTGCAGAGGCATTCTCTCCACTGGACAAAGGAGCACCAATCGCAGTAAATCAGAAGTTAAAACACAGGTTGGCCTGAAAACCACAAATATCCTTCAAAAACACTGGATCTTGAATTTTATTGTAAAACAAAGTACTGATATAAATACAAAATAATTATTACCAGAAGAAAGTTCTTTCAAATCTTAAATAAAGTGACAATTGATTAACCAAGTTAAATTTACAATGAGTTTTATTGAAATAGGTGGTATTTCCATTCTATTTGTTTATTTGGATCATGTTCCGACAACTTATTAGAGTTGAGCCACATATACTTGAATAGCATGGTATTAATGCAAACACTTCATGAAAGTCAGCATGGTCCAGTTGAACTGAAGGGTCTGTTTCCACAGTGCAGTTGGAAATTTGATTTTTAACAGACAAGTTTATGACGTGTGTGCCTATTTGGCCGTTGCAACCTTATTGTATTTGAATTTTACATAAATGCTAAAGTCTTGTCAACCAGTAGTTTCCACTGCAAAATCCCACTCGGAAATCAGCTTCCTAACCACGCTGTGAAAGTAAAGCTCTCATTGATAGGTACAGGAGACTGACTTCAAGTGATTAAACTCAGTCACAATTAGCTAAATGCCTCAATTTGGCAATGGCATATATATTTGTAAAAGCATTTTGTTTTTAAAAATAGATCTTTTGTACCTCAGATTCAGAATACTAATACTGAAGTATGGAACATGACTCTGTTTGTAGAACTGTCAGTCAGCTATTAGTTTTTCACGGCAAGTATACTATGGTTAGATGCAGACCAATGTGCCTGGCTCTCTGTCCAACAGTCTTCTCTAGTCCCAAGTGTGAAATTGTTCCATTTTCTACACTAACTTTCCAGCGGTCTGACATATTGCCAATATATGCCAGGTTGTGCGCTCTGGACCCATGTTAATTATCAGCTTGTTTAAGACTTCATATTTCATATTAGAACTTTACAAGAGACATATCTTCATGTCAGATAACTGTAAATTAACATCAAGGCTCCAACACTGAATGGACAGTGTTTAACTGACTTTATCCTCCAATTTCCCTTTTGCTCAACACAAAATTGACCTTAGCAGTTGAAGTGGTGAGCAAACTTTCTATAAAGGTATCCTCTCAGATGTGACCCCAACTATCCCAGTCACTCACAATTCTTCCTCAAAGAGAAAGCTTGTGCACACCTGAACTTAAGTCATGAAATCAAAACTGCAGATTAAAAACAAAGGGATGACCACTGCATCCTGCAAAACAAACAAGCGTAAAAATATCCTTCAGTGCCAAATTGAAGCAAACACAAAACCTTTCCAATACGAGATGCAGCTTTTGTTCAAAATTAAATAAATATCACTGTATTGTTGAAATGCAGGCTTTATTTGTTAATACATCAGGACTTTGAATACCTGGTCCTGAGACAAAGACACAGATTCAACTGGGAAATAGAAAGGATAAGCAACATGTGTCTGGACCGCAGATCCAAGGCTAGCAAATTTGACAACAAACTTTCCTAGTAAGCAGCTGGAAATCTCACCATATTCTGAAGGAACGGAAACCAAAAGAGTTACATGGTTAAAGGTGAAAACAAACTCAAGTCCACTAAACTGGGCACACACACAAACTTACAGGAAAAAGTGAATAGTTGGAACAAAAACAATTGACAAGCTGTAAACTGCTTCATGGAATGGGATAATAGCTTCTAGCTATCCATCTCAGTTATTTGTTTTTGAAAAGTGAGACAGGTAGGCTTTGCTGCAGGAACAGGCGACAAAAAAAATACTGCTTTAAAACGTAGGCCAGCTAACCAGCTGGACTACAGTCTCTTCTTGTCCTTCATGTTAAAATTGCACATATCTTTTATTTCTGAAACTGTCACCTTAAGCAGAGGCAGTTAAAAGACACACAAAAGGATGATCAAACTGGCACAATAGTAACTAGAAATACAAATCACTACCTAAGCTGGAATAATAACTTCTTGAAATAGCAAAACAGCTTTTACACCCTACAGTAAACACCTGTCCAAAACAGAGAAAGAGAAAGAGATTTCATTTCATCATGTAGCCAAATGTGGCTATGCCAAGCTATAGTTATGCCTGATAGCAGGAAGGTTTTAGCACTCAGTGCTCAGAGAGATAACGTACCATTAGCATTCATTATTTTAAGTTTTGATTAATAGGGATACAATTACAAAAGGACCAAAAACAACCTTAAATACGTACAATGCAATGGTTCAATTCAAGTAAAAGAGTTATACCATGTGTAGTTCTGATATCCCATTGAAAGAAAATCCATTAAAAGCCATTAAGGGAAACATATATATGTAAGGCTGATCCTTACAATGAGAAACTACAGTAATGGCAGACTTGAGATCAGAAATTCTTTGAGTCCATACTCTCAAGGAGAGATATCAAAACCGCTTATAATAAGATATTTATCGAAGATCATAATGGTAGGATTTCTCCTTTAACAAGAGACAATGTCAAGTATCAGCATATTAAAAATGGTTAGGATAAACATCACTGTACAGAGAGTTGTCGGAGCAAGGAATGTTTTGCCACAAGCAGCAACTGAGATAGGATTCACTACAGCCGCGAAAAAGAGAGTCTACATTGACAATTGAACAAAATGAAAACAATTATAGGGATACAAGAAGTAATTATTCAGATATCCTTTGAAGAGCTAGTAGGGAAGCATGGTCATTTTTGGGGCTGGGATGAAGTGGAATTGAAACCCTCACTCATGTCTTTCTCTTTATGTAGGAGCAAACAAAGTATTGCTAAATCCTTTGCATACACAGACAGAAAACTGGTCCTTAATCTACAACCACAAATATAACAAAGTAGAAAATGGAAATTTCTGTTTGCAATAAGAATACTTTACACTTAGGTGTGATTCGTATTTCTAAGACAATGCAAAAAAACACTCATTTTGCATCAGTCTGTGCTACAATTGGTAACACACAAGGTTGTGTTACAAATGCCTCCAAAAAGAAAACACCTTGCCCAGCAATGCTCCTCACTTAAAGAAAATGGAAAAAAGAGCAGCTTAATGGGTGCTGCTCAAGACTTGACAAATGAGACATAAAACAAATATGAACAGCCATCGTAAGTTAATTTTGCCAAGTCTTTGGACTCTGAGGGGATATTAAAATTAACTCCACACAAACATACTTCACAGAGCTTGCCAGATAAATGTAGCACCATGTTGTTTCTAGTTTCACCCTGAATGCTGATGTTAACTGCAGTTAGGGTAACAGCCTTTTTTACAGCTACTGCATGAAAGAGTATGTGCACTTTTCATCTGCCATTCTGGAGCAGCGTGGGTACAACTTTCAGCCAGTCCATCATGTCATTGCCAGCAATACAACGAAACAAGACGGGGGAGAAACAAAAATCCATTTAGCATGTTGGCAAGAGTTCAGCTGGCATGGTGCATTTCTGGTCATTAGAGAAAGTAGACATCTCAATCACAGGATCAGCAGATAAACAGCATTATAAAATTAACACAGTGCTATCACCCAACCACAGGTCAGTTCAGCTACCTGCATGAGAAGGTCACTTTCCTGATAGTTTTAAAACTAAGCTTCAAACGAGTTTATTTTATGCACACATTGTAAATTCAAGCACCATTTGCCCAGAAGGAAAAACTCATGCATTAGGACTGTGAAAATCACAGAAAAATGGAGCTGAAACCACAATTGGATCGGCTATGATCTCACTGAATAGTGGATCGGGTTCAGAGGGTCAAATGGCTTCTAGGTCCAATGTTCCTATGAAGTGAAGGCCTCTGCTATGACACCGCTTGCTGTCTATCCCTTCCACTTAAAGGTAAAGGTAAAGCTAAAGAAAAAAGGCAGATGAATGGACATGTACTACTCTGTCAAAAGGTAGGCAGTAATTCCTACCTCTCACAATACCATTCATTTAGAAGTGTACTACTGGGATACTTTTCTATACTGTAGAAATCTAGCTCCAAGTACATAGTTGATTCAGAGGTGGCATTATCATAGGTCTCCAGCCACTTCTTTCCCTTCCCAACATGCCCTGCAAAAACGAAGAGAACAAGTGACACATCTCAATATGAGAAAAGAATAAAGCTAAAAATTGACAAATAGAAGCAGCATTGTATTGCTATTTTAAGAGTTAAGGAAGCCCTTTGAATTTTACAAGGGTGTCCGAGAAAATTTTTGACCTTGTATATCAAAAGAAAAGTGATCACCTACATTGGAGCGAATTCCTCTCCATGTTATCCAGCAACACTGGAGAGATACCAAAAGCAACTACTGCTAAAAATGCCTGCCACTTGCTATTTTTAAACAAAGCACACCCTGGAAAAATCCTGGTTGCAGGTCTTTACAGTAAACCAGCAGCATAGAGAAACATGAAGCAGTAGAAAATAAACAGCTCGTCCCACCTACCCAACAGTCAATCAGATTCTGGCCGGTAAGCCCAAACCAGTTTTTTCATCCTTCTGCATTAACATTGAGCAGTTAAACCATTCAATGGAAAATACTGTGGCATGTAGCCCCACATTGGATCTAGTCTAGTTCACAACATGCTTATATGGTGGAACACTAATTGGTGTGGAAACTATGAAGTGAAATGCTAACTCTGTCGTTCTTTACAGATACTGCCAGACCTGCTGAGCCTCTCCAAAACTTTGTTTTTATTCCAAATTTCCAACATTTGCAATATTTTGCTTTGAACAAAAAGAGGTTTGGATTTGTCAATGTCTGTCAAGCCCAACATTACAAACACTGCTTCTGCCTCAAGGCAAGGACCAAAGTGGAGATCTGTTCTAACATCTATCAAAACACTCGGACTATTTAGTAGGGGTGGACAAAGGCTTCCTATTGATAAGTGCAATTCAGACTTTTCCCACCCCTCCTCCTATTGCTTTGGTCTGTATCTCCAGAAGCTGAGATCATTAGGTCACCACGTGGAAAAGCAATAATAGAAACCAGCTGTCCAGTTTTCCCATGAAGCTCCAGTTCAGTAGGCCAAAATGGTCAAGCTTTTTAAAACAAAAATACATTGTCTCTTTCCAATCGTCAGGTCACCACTCAACACATACTGACTTAAGGAGACCAATCGGTGGAGCCATTATAATTTTTGTTTAATCACTCATGAGTGTTGCTGGCTGGGTGATTTATTGCCTAGGCTTGTTTACCCAGGAGAAGGTAGTAGTGAGCTGCCTTCTTGAACTGCTGCAATCTATGTGCTTTAGGTAGACCTACAATGGGAAGGAATTCCAGGATTTTGACCCAGTGACACCGAAGGACTAATGATAAATTTCCAAGTCAGGATGATGAGTGCTTTGGAGGGTAACTTGGTTAAAATCATAATATCTCTTAATAAGACAGGGCAAATGTACAAACAGAGTGAAAAATGGCCCTGCAATGTTTCACCATGGAACAAGATGCATCTCATTCTCAAAACATCCTCTACCAATTGCACCTCCCTACCCCTTACACAGAAACGAGGAGCAGGATTAGGTCTTTCAACACTTTCAGTCTGCTCTGCCAATCAACATAAACATGCCTGATCCTCAATCTCAATGCCATTTTCATGTTTTCTCCCCATTTCCTTTGATGCCTTTAAAATCTAAAAGCTCAGTATCCACCTCCTTCTTGAATACATTCAGCAACTTGACATCCACAGTCTTGTTGTAGAGAATTATCTGCTGCATGTTTTTCACACTGATGTGTGTTTGCCCACTCAGTCAACTTGGCTAAGTCATCTTGAAGCCTCCTTACATTTTCCTCCTTCCACTCAATCCTGCCCAGTTTTATGCCATCAGTAAACTTAGAAATATTGCATTTGGTTCCCTCATCCTAGTCATTTATTTTTGATTGTGACCAGCTCAGCCAGTGATCTAGTCACTGCCTGCCCTTCAAAAATAAATACCCATTTTTCCCCACTGTTGCCTATCTGTCAACCAATTCTCAAACCAGATCAACATACGGCCCCCAATCCCATGTGCTTTAATTATGCCCACTAATTTAAGTGGAACCTTATCAAAAACCTCCTGAAAATCCAAAATACAACATCTCCACTGTTTCTCCCTTATCTTTTCTATGAGTCATATCCTCAAATTATTCCAGTCAATGGGTTAAATATGAATTGCCTTTCACAAACCCACAATCCCTTTGTGCAATCCTGTCAATGCTTTCCAAATGTTCTCATATCCTTTAGAAAAGACACTAGCATTTCCCCCACTGCTGATATTAGGCTAATTGGTCTGTAATTCTGTTTTTCTTTCTCCTCCAACCATTCTTAAAATAGGGAGGCTACATTTACCACCCTCCAAGCCAAAGGAACTGTTCCAGATTCTATACAATTTTGGAAGATGACAATCGATGCATCCAATATTTCCAGGGCCCTTCTTTTAGAACTCTGGGGTATAGATTATCAGGTCCTAAGGACTGGTCAGCTTTTAACGCCAACAAGGTTCTGCACCATTTTCCTACAAAGATTTCCTTCATTCCTGCCTTTTTAATTAGACGCTTGATTCCCTTATTTCTGGGAGATTATCGGAGTCTTCTTTTGTGAAGACAGAATCAAACCACATGTTTATTCTTCTGTCACCTCTTTGCTCCTCATTATAAGGTATCTACATGTGTCTTTATAAGTACAGGAAGAGAAAAAGATTACTAAAGTTTTTATGGTCAGTTTTTAATGTTCCTCGCAATTTTATTCTCATACTCTTTTCCCCCTTTTGATCAAACTTAATCCTCTTTTGATGAACTCTAAAATCCCCCCAATCCTCAGGCTTGCTATCATTTGTGGCAATTTTATATGTTTCCTCTTTGAGGCTAATAGTATCCCCAATTTCTTTTGTAAGCCACAGCCAAATAGCTTTCATAAGCCATACTTTTGCACCAGACATGAGTTACTGATTGCAATTCATGTATTCTTTCTTTAAATAAGAACCATTTCTAACCCTTTTAGTAAGGTCTCTAATCCATCCATTCCAATTTTCACCTTATACCCTCAGTTTCCTTGATTTAGATTCAGGGTCCTAGTTTCCAATCCAACAAAAAATTAGGTTGATAAGGGTTGTTTGCAGCAAATCCACATGGCACATTTGTCTTCAGGCAGTACACAAACCATAATTTTTGATGCATCACTTCACAACTGGAAGGTTACAGAAATGTAATAATGAGAAATATATTTGAACATTAATTAAGAGAGAATACAGCTGCATATTTCCCATTTACACTTGCCATCAGTTTTTTTACCCCATTTGCCCATACTTGGTGATGAAGGGTTTTGAAATGATTGTTGAATCCAATAAACAGTCTGCAGACTCTGCCATGTGAAGCAGGTGGTGCTTAAAGGGATGGAGGGGTGGCTTGTCTGGTGGTTTCCGTAGACCCTGTTACATAGATTTTCATCACCGCATACTCCCAACATATCTCAATGTGATCCAGGCCTTCCCGAATGAGCCTTCTCAGTTTGGGTCAGTCACAAGCCAGGGTCTACCATTGACAGGAACAGTCTGAAGACACTGCACAAGCATTTCTGTTGCCTTCCTGCTTTGACCAAGTTCAAAGTAGAACTTTAAGATTTAGTGTCAGGCATTCACGCAGGTCCCTCATTTTTGAATGATTAGTGCATTGATGCTGGGCAAGCTGGCTTGGAAGTGAAGGTTACTGCTGAATTGCTCATCTTACCTTCACAGCAGGTGAATCTTGTGAATGCAAGACTCCAACTCACTACTGCTTGGTAAATTATAACCTTTTTCTTAGGTTTGGGATCCTGGTCATCAAAAACTCTGTTCCACACTCGTTTGAAAGCTAGGCTGGTGCAGTGGGTGAGACGATGAATTAGTGTGGCATTCCTGCCTTTGTTGTGAGGGCACAAATTAACGAAAGTAGCCTGTATTCTTCAGAATATTCCATCGATCTTTAGCAAAGCAGGGGTGGAGGTTTGATATGGAGATGGTTAGCAGAGGACCTTAGCTTTCTTTGTGTTTTCAGAGAAGTCTATTTTTCTCATGTGTCAAAGTGAAGAGGGCAATGGGGATCACATTCTGGAGTGAGCATATGCAGGAATAGTATTTGCATACTAAAGATCTAAAAGAAATTGGAGTGATTTTGGTTTGGACTGAAGTGAACACAAGTTGAGCATATGCCACGTGTTCTATTGAACATTTCCAATATACAGTCATAGCATCAGAGACATACAGCACAGAACATAGCCTTTGGGGTGCAATTCATCTGCCCCAACCCGACATCCCACTCTAACCTAGTCTCATTTGCCAAAATGTGGCCCATATCCTTTTAAACCCTTCCTATTCATATACCCGCCCTGAGGTCTTTTGCATGTTTATAGTTGTAGCCGCCTTCACCACTTCCTCTAGCAACTTGTTACATACATGCACCACTCTCCGCGTGAAAAAGTTACCCCTGTAAATCTTTCTCCTCTCACCTTAAACCTATGCCGTCTAGTTTTGGATTTCCCCCTCTAGGAAAAAGACCTTGGCTATTCACCCTACCCATGCTCCTTGGTTAGGTGCATTAAGAGAAGGGTTGGTGCAATGACAACTTCTCTGACCCTAGATTTCACTAAAATAGATCATCACGTGTAACTTATCATGAAGTACGTATCTGGAGAGCAGGGGGTATAAATTTCTGTGGGCAGTCAACTTTAAGGAGAGTATCCTCAAGCACTTTTGTGGTTCACAGCCAAAGGTTAAAAAGGCCACAGAGAGCAGTTAGAGCTGTCCCTTGCACTCTTCTTGAATTTCAAGCACAGGGAAGATCACGTCTGTGGGTTCCTCTCAAATGGCTGAAAAGAGTCACAGGGCTCAAAGGTGTTCCTCATCTATTAGTACGGCAGGTAGTACTAGTGGACACCTCAGAGGCCAGAATGAGAGCTGACTTGATAGGTCATATGTTAGTTATTTAGTTAACATCAATGAAACATATTCACACAGGACTACAGATTTTAACAGAACAGGTTTATTACACAATGAAAACAAGCCAAATATACAGTAATGATCTCAACACAACACGTGCATCTGTTTCCCAACTCCATCCATTCAAAACAAGTACAAAGAAATTACATCTTTATCTCAACTTTTTAGGTTCTACTTAACTGATTCCTGACTGTAGACTAGGGAGATAATTCAATGAGTCCTTTCCAACTTCACTGACAAGCAGCTGTACGAGTGCTAGAAAACTTCAGTTTGAATCTGCAGCTAACCACTCTCTCCTAGACTGGGAAATTTCCAAACTAAACTCTTCTACTGAAGTGATTCAAATCCTGAACTCCTCTTATAAGAGAAATTAAACTTGCTTCCAAACTCAAAGTGCAAACTAAATCAAAAATGCTCAATCCTAGATTGTTCGGAACTGAAACTGAAAGCCAATGATCTTCAATGCTTACCCTACCTGTCTAGAACCCAACAGTATAAATATCTTTCCATTAACACTACATGTCTCTGGAGGCTCTTGAGCAAACCAATACTGCATTTGGTCACAAATTCATGAAGGACGGACTTTTTCAAAACAGAAAGGAAGGAAACTCCTTCACAGCGTTAACTGACAGCCATGTATCTCTTTTTGAAATCAAATTCCAAAACTGATATTTTGTTATATCAATATAAATAAATTATACAACTATCAGCACGTTTGGCCACTGCCAGGTGGTTACATAGGATCCTCACAATGATTGTCTCGGCAACAGACAGCAAGGAGATGCTCCTCGATCATTATTGTAACCATCTTCCTTCATGTGGTCAACCTGGATGAGTTGGACCGAAGGGTCTGTTTACATGTTGTACATCTCTACAACGCTGGTTCACTGTGATTGCCAATATTAGACAAAGAACCATTGGCAGTGTTCTTCTTCCCACATGTGGGACAGGAGACTTCCACAGTGTCACGAGTCAGTATTTCAGCAGGGGTTTTAACTAGTCCAGGGATTATTTTTACCTTCCGGCTATCAAACAGCTTTTCCAATTTACCTCCCGAGAGCAAGCCAAATGGGACTATTGAGGAGTTGATGTTAAAGTTAAAAATTGGCTCAGTTGATAGGTTCTGCAAAGCATTCTCCCCAGTAAGTACAGAGTGCCTGTTTGTCTTTGATGAACTCCTCTCCATACTTAGGTCTCAGTAGGGATGGCCCAGAATGCTTGGGATCTTTGTGAGATAAAGTACCACCTTAAGACTGCCCAACTCACCCCAAAGATAAAACAGCTTGCTGGTGACATCAACATCACTGTTCCTACAAAAGACCAAGGAGGAGTTCTACCCTGTTCTTGTGGAATCAGTAGCAGAGTTCCAGCAGATGACAAACTGATCCTTGTTGGAGGATTCAATGCCTAAATTCGGGAAGGATACAAATTGGTCTTTTTAAAAAAGTGTGATGGGCAAGGAAAGAATAATGAAAGCAAGGTGCAAAAGAGTCTTTCTCCTGAAAATGTCCAGAATGTGGCCTTGTCATCACTGACACCTTATTCCACTAATGAGGTAAGCATGGTAACACCCACGGTCTAAACACTGGCACTTGCTTGACTTGTCATCATTCAATCGAGGGAATGCAGTTGTTCAGGAAATGTATGTACCATGAACTATACAGACAAGTGCTGAACTGAACACCACCTCATTTTATCTCGCATCCTCATCAGCTGAGCTCTGAAAAAAAAACAGGCAGCAAATGCAGCACTGAAAGGAAACAAACATCAAAAGGTCCCAGCAAGGCAGTCTTTCTTGGTCAGCGATTCGCTGTCAATATCTTAACCTCCAGCCACCAGCGATTACATTGTGCCCCTAATGCCGGGTCAACTATAAAGTGCACCACTATGACCACTTACAGAGAAAATACTGCAACTAGTTTAGCTAAAATGACCAAGGGACACAGAACACCATCACAGAATCATTATGGTTCAGAGAAGGTAGGAGCTGCAGATGCTGGAGAATCTGAGATAAGAAGGTGTAGAGCTGGATGAACACAGCAGGCCAAGCAGCATCGGAGGAACAAGGCTGATGTTTCGGGTCTAGACCCTTCTTCAGAAAGGGCTTCTTCATTTTCTGAAGAAGGGTCTAGGCCCGAAACGTCAGTCTTCCTGCTCCTCCGATGCTGCTTGGCCTGCTGTGTTCATCCAGCTCTACACCTTCTTATCTCATGGTGCAGAGAAGGCTGTTCGGCCCATCGTTTCTGTACAAATTCTCTGAATTGAGTGCAAGCACAGAGCTTTTCCAGAGACTGGAAATGTCACCACATCCAGAGGAAAAGCAGAAACAGCAGTCATACAGGTAGCTGAAAGCGCAGATGCAGCATAAGACCAGGTAAGCACTACTGCAGATTTTAAAAAAGCAGGAGATCCAACAACTCATGGACAAGGGCAATCAGCTTGTTTTTCCAGTGCTATCAGGACCTGACAACTACACTTGGTATTGTCACCCTGATGCATAATGCCACAGAGTATCAAGTTACAAAAGGAAATAATGAAAGCACATAAAACATCAGACTGATTGATGGCCAAATGGCCTGTTTCTTTATTGTAAGATCTATGCACTTCCATAAAGGTTTCAAAAGGACAAACTACAGAAAGTAAAACTAACTTTACAACTGCAGTTTAAATGTTAGCTTTGTAGTGACAGACGTTGTAAAACTTTATGCCCTATTATCCTATTTGTGTATTTGACAACCAATGTAGATGCAGACAGTTAGTACTGACCTGCAACAATATTTCCACTATCGGTCTGATAAAAGGCGATGCAAGTTACCAAAAAAAGTAATTTGTAGCTGATAAGTGAGATTTTACAGTCAATGTATTTTTGTACAAATATTTAACACACAGTCAGAGATATAGTTCTCCAGGGTAAATACAATACAGAAAAAGTACCTACTAGACTGCAGACACTAAATGACTGGAACCTCGTTATCTGCAGTACCAGAGTTCAGCTAGGATAAGAGGTACAGGTGCAATAAAGAGAGAACAGATGAAAAAAGAAAATTAGTCTTACAGTAAATGGTAGTCATTACTACAAATCTAAACTAATATGGTTCTGAAAGTTGCAAGTTTGTTTTCTATTGACTCCTAACAGCACTCTCTAAATAGAGCTGTAGAACACCTTAGTCGTCTCTCATTTCACACAGAATAACCCCATTCTGTATTTTTCTTTCTATCCAGGAACTGAGCGGTGCTAGCTGATCATCAGGGAAGATGGCAACAAGTGGTCTTCCCAAACAGTTTGTGTGGTGTTAGGGAGAAAGCTCTGCTGCAATGTCAGAAGATACAGTGATAGTTTCTAGTCAGGATGATGTTTGGCTTGGAAAACTTTCAAGTGATGGTGTTCCCACGCATCTGACGTCCTTGCTCATCTTGGTAGTGGAGGCTGTGGGTTTGGAAGGTACAGGTAAATAACGCTGTGCATCAGGGTTGGATGAAATGCCAATTAAGCAGGCTGCTTTGTCTCAATGGTGTCAGACCCATCAAATTTTGTTGCAGCTGCACTCATCTAAGCCAGAATATTTCGTACATGTTCCCTGTTGTCTTGTAAGTAATGAACAGGAAGGTGAGAGATAATAGGTACTGCAGATGCTGGAGAATCCATTATAACAAGGTGTGGAGCTGGATGAACACAGCAGGCCAAGCAG
>JAHRHZ010000094.1:2250008-2276252 GCA_024137785.1 Ginglymostoma cirratum | reverse complement strand
TTTCGGGCCTAGGGTCTAGGCCCGAAACGTCAAGCTTTCCTGCTCCTATGATGCTGCTTGGCCTGCTGTGAACAGGAAGGTGAGTTGCCTCCAATCATTTAGGGAGTCAGGCGAGTTACTGAACAATTCCGAATTTCTGGCAGATTGTGCTTACAGAATCAGAAGTCAATGTTCTGATCTGCATCAGCACACTGATCACCATGTGCCAAACCTGGGAGAGGCTGTGTGCACACGCATAGGTTATCATAGGCCAGATACTGAACTTAACCATCCATGTGAATACTGCAGCTACAAGAGCACTCCAGAAGTTGAAACCCTGCAGTGTCCTGAGTCTGAAATGACTGATCCCAACAATCATGGCCAATGTCTTTTAAAGTTGGTATGACACCAGCCAATAGAGAGTTCTCACCCTCCCTCCCACTCAATTCCCAGTCACTAAGCCATTTGCTAGTGCAGGGTTTAGGTTTTACTGAAAAAAAAGACAACATTTTGACAAAAACTTTTCACCTTGCATTCAATAGGACAATTTCCAAGAATACCAATTCAATCGAAAAATTAGAGTTTATGCTCCATGAGAGAAGAACACAGGTTGGCTGGTAAGTCAGCTCTGGCTGAGGAGTGACCATGAGAATGCAACAATTAATGATTTTATTAGTCAGTTAAATTTAAAACTAGACAGTTGGCCTCTGGTTAATCAGGGCACTACCTGAGAAATGAACCAGTGAATAGCCAGCACCTATTTTGTTCAGGTGAAACAATAATTACAAGTATACAGGTGCTTTATCTGCAAAGAACAGGGCCTTGTGCATTAATACATGTGTCTTCCAATACACCACACTGTCATCATCATCATTGACGGTCCCCCTTCCATTCGCAGGGTGAGTCGATAGGTGGCTGGACAGTCCAATGCAGCTTCCACAAACTTTGCCACATGTGGGAATACATAGATAGGATGTTGCTGTTACAGCACGCTCCTTTTACTGTTTTCGCCTGGCTTCTGCTTTTTCCTGAATAGCAAGTCTCGAGGTGCTCAACACCTCCCCAGGTACTCCTCCACTTTGCACGGTTTTGGGTCAGTGATTCCCAGGTGTCTGTGGGAACACTGCACTCTGCCAGTGAAGCTTTGAGGGTATCCTGGTTGCAATTCTTCTGTCCAACTAGCGATCACCTGCTGTTTCAGAGCTGGGAGTAAAGAACCTTCTTGCAGTAGTCTTGTGACAGTCATGCAGACTATGTGCCGAGCCCAATGTAGCTGATCAAGGGCGGTCAGTGCCTCGGTGTTGGGGATGTTGGCCTGGTTGAGGACGCTGGCGTTGGTTCATCTGTCTTCCCAGCAGATTCACAGGATCTTGCACAGGCAGCGTTGGTGGTACTGCTCCAGCGCCTTGAGGAGTCTGCTGTAGACAGTCCACGTCTCAGAGTCATATAGGAGGGCAGGAACCATGATCATGGTCATAATCATTGAGTCATAGACATATACAGTCCAACTCATCCATGCCGACCAGATATCTTATATAAATCTAGTCCCATTTGCCAGCATTTGGTCATATCCCTCTAAACCCTTCCTATTCATGTATCCATCCAGATGCCTTTTAAAATGTTGTGATTGTATCAGCCTCTACTACTTCCTTTGGCAGCTCATTCCATACATGCACCACCCTTTGCGTGAAAAAGTTGCCCCTTAGGTCCCTTTTATATCTTTCCTCTCTCACCTTAAACCGGTGTCTTCCAGTTTTGGACTCCCGCAACCCGGGGAAAAACACTTTGCCTATTTACTCTATCCATGCCTCTCATGATTTTATAAATTTCTATAAGGTCATCCCTCAGCCTCTGACACTCCAGGGAAAATAACCCCAGCCTATTCAGTCTCTGCCTATAGATAAAACCCTCTAACCCTAGCAACATCCTTGTAAAGCTTTTCTGAACCCTTTCAAGTTTCAACATCCTTTCTACAGCAGGGAGACCAGAATTGCACACAGTGTTCCAAAACAGGCCTCACCAATGTCCTGTACAGCCACAACATGACCTCCCAACTCCTATACCCAATGCACTGACCAATAAAGGCAAGCGTACCAAATGGTTTCTTCACTATCCTCCCTACCTACGACTCCACTTTTAAGGAGCGATGAACCTGCATTCCAAGGTCTTTGTTCAGCAACAATCCCCAGGACCTTACCATTAAGCGTGTAAGTCCTGTCCTGATTTGCCTTTCCAAAAATGTAGCACCGCACATTTATCTAAATTAAACTCCATCTGCCACTCCTCAGCCCATTGGCCCATCTGATCAAGATCCTGTTGTATTCTGAGGTAACTTTCTTTGCTGTCAATTACACCCCTAATTTTACTGTAATCTGCAAACTTACTAACCATACCTCTTATGTTCACATTCAAATCATTTATATAAAATGACAAAAAGCAACTGACCCAGCACCAATCTTGTTGCACACCACTGGTCACAGGCCTTCAGTCTGTAAAGCACCCTCTGTCTTCTACCTTTGAGCCAATTCTTTATCCAAATAGCTAGTGTCAGATCTCATGTTGTCCTCGAACATTCTTTTCCTCAGGTGGCCAAAGGCTGCGCTGGATCTCTTCATCAATAACTGCTTTGGCCGACAGGACACTCCTGAGATTTTGGAACTGGTTGACGTTCTACAAGACCTCCCGTGATTTTGATCATCGGGGTTTTTCTCCACAATGCCAGGCCAGGTTGGTGGAGGATCTTCATCTTGTGGATGCTCAGGGTGAGACCCATGGTTTCATATGCTTCTGTAAAGGTGCTGATGATGGTATGAAATTCATCCTCCGAGTTTGCACACTGTAAGCCCATTTGACAATCCTAAATTGATGGTCAACACAATTTCTTTGCTCAATCAGCATTATCCTGGACATCCTGTCCCATTGCAGAATCACATTTAGTGCTGGACACTTGTTTCAAGTTTTGCTTCGTCTGGTTGAGCATGGTTAGTATCTTGCTTGTTGCGAACAGCCAAAAGGATACGCTGTTTGATCCAATCCGCCAACCTATGGGACATACAGCCTACATAACTGTCATTATACACCATCACTGACAATTCATACACTGCATGTTTCAGTCGTGACATGACAGAATGTATTTTTGGCTTCATGGCAGCATCCTGATAATCCAAATACAGCTTGTGTAACTATTACATAGTGGCTGTATGAAATAGCTAGCTTCACCTGTTCTTCAAACTTCTGAGATCCTTATCCAACGAGGATAATCAGAGATAGAATGGGCACCTTTCAGGGCCAACAGCAACCACGTTAAAAGCTTGCACAATATACAGCACTTCTTATGATCAAGGTAGCCATTATTCCACAGGAAAGCTTTGATTGCCAGTCAGATTTGCAGTGCAGTGCACTCATACGCTACATGTAAAAATACAAAGGGCCATTTTCTTTGCAGACAAAAAGAATATGTACACACTTGTTGGTGTCTGTTATGGTTTGGCAGAATAAGTGACAGATAGAAATCCATTGGTTCATTCTTCAGCACAATGCCCTCCCCAGAGTTAAATTTAGACAAAGCCTGACAGTTAATTGCATTGTGAAGTTGGATAGAGTAGCTGTGGATTGGGAGGCAGGAAGTTAGAATTTGGTGTTTGTAAAATGCTAGGGGGTAAAGCATTGCATGGTCCCTTTAAAAGATCATGTGCTTTTTCTGTGCATAGAGATTTAAAATGGATGTCTGAGAGCAGCGGCCTGAAAGTCTGCAAGTAAACAGAGAGCACCCGAATTGAACTGTTTGTATCAAAAGCCCATACAGATGGCGGGCCAAACAGCAGTTTTTACCAAGACAACAGGTTTGTGAATATAGCCAATCAATTTGAACCAGGTACTTAAATTTAATTGTGTTTTGGTATCTAAGGCTGATGGTTTTGACAACATAGAATACGATTGATCCTAAGAAATATTGATACGTCATCAAGGGTATAATAAGAAGGGAGCAGTTGAACAAAGACACAGAGGTAGCTGCTATCTGCTGAATCTAATGACCCTCAGCCCTCAAGAATTGCTGGGTCTCACAGCCTCCTCTGTCTTACAGAAAGCACCACCTGAATAACAAGGTATCAACTGCACAACTGACAGAAGAATTGATGGAGAAGGCACAGAACATTCCAGAAGAAACATAACCTGGATGTAATTTCAAAAGACTAAATTCTATCTAAATGGGATTTGTATTTATTGGAACAGCATACCAGCAGAATCTTGCTTTGTTCGGGAATAGTCAGTAGTTAGAAGAGATTTATTCAGCTTGCTAATAGTTTGGTTAATTTGTTCACTGTTAGAGTTGGATAAATAAATTGTTATTTGTGGATTTTAGAGAGAGTGTCAGGGATTTATTTTATTTAACCACGAGAAGTTGCTGAAAGGCAGGCTACACCACATTTCACACTCTTTTTACATACTATAGGGTGAGGTTGTCCCCTTTTTGGGGGGGGGGGGGGGCACGCAGTGGTCAACCTCCACTTTATAACAGATTGAGGGCTCATCGTCCGGGATTTGGACAGATTGGAACAGATTTGAACAGATCTGGGGTATGGTAGGTCCCAGCAGATTTAAACAAACTTGGGGACTAGTGTCCTAGATCTTTAAATAAAATGTAAGTGAGAAGTGGAAAATCTGTTTCATTTCGGTTGCTTGTTGTTGGCGGCGAAATCAAAAGTGGGGACGCAGTTCTTAACATTGCTAAAGAGGTTCTGGGGGTCGAAAATGCTTCCCAAATTTGCCAAGAAAGTTTAGAAAGACAGAAAAAGGTGACACTTTTAGAATTAGCAAACAGGCTAAAGTTAGGTTGAACTAGTGATAAATGGAAAGCTGAAATTGTAACAGAGTTAGCCAAGCATTTAGGTATGTCCGAGAAACAGTCAAGTGCAGTGGAGTTAGAAAAGATTAAATTGCAATTGAAACAATTGGAGTTAGAAGATAAAGAAAGGGAAAGAAGAACCCTAGCAAAGCAAGAAGAAAAAAAAAAGAAAAAGAAAAGAAGGAAGGAAGAGAGAAAGTTTGAATTATGGTTTTAAGAAGAGAAGAAGAAAGGATAGCCATGGCAGAAGATAAAGAAACAGAAAGAATGTTCGAGTTGGAAAAGATGAAGTTGGAACTTGAAACAAAAAGACTTCAAATGACAGAAGTAAAATTACAAGATAGAAGCGATGACGAGCAAACTCATCATAGCCAATAGCTTTGTAGGAATATATACAAATATGCCCAAACGTTACCAAATTTGATTTTAAAAAATGCAGAAGACTTTTTCATTTCCTTTGAGAAATGGGCTAAACAGGTGAACTGGCCAGAGGCTATGTGAGTAATGCTAATTCAGACCAAGTTGATAGGCGGGGCTATTGAGGTGTTTGCAGTGTGTCAGAGGTGTCAGTAGAAAATGAAGTAGTAAAACAGGCTATATTTTGAGTGCCTATGAATTGTTACCAGAAGCATATTGACTACGGTTCAGAAATGTAAGAAAGGAACCAGGTTAGACTTACATCAGGTTTGAAAGAACTAATCAGAGCAATTTCAATAAGCGGACGAGAGCATTAAAGATAGAAAAGACATATGAGGCTCTCAGATATTATTCTGCTGGAGGAATTTAAAAACTCAGTTTCAGAAGGGATAAGAACTTATGCTGAGGAACAGAAAGTTAAAACAGTGAGAAGAGCTGCAGAGATGGTGGGTGAATACGCATTAGTGCATAAATTGAAATCTAGCTTCCAACAGCAATTTCATTCCATGAGGGATAGAAATTAGGAAAGAGGGAGATCCTTCAATGAAAAACAAGAAGTAGGTCACACTGGGAACAGTTTACCACATGTGAAAAAAGAAACCCAAGGTGGAAAAGAGGTGAAAGATCTCCAGTGTTTTCACTGCAATAAGGTGGCGCACACACAAAGTGACAGTGCTCGCGGATTAAGAAAGACACTGGGAAAAAGGATGTAGTAAAAGAGGCTACACCAGTGGAATTATTTAAGGCAGTGAAGGAAATCCCAAGAGAAGTTGAGGAGCTGCAGGAGAGTGCACAGCCTAGTCATGGGCTGGATAGTAAGATGGCACCTGATCTTTTCAAATACTTCACTTGTGTGGGTAAGGTTTACTCAGGTAGAACAGGGGGAAGAGTATGTAAAGAAGTTGACATATTGAGAGATATGGGAGCTCATCTGTCTCTAATAGGAAGAGATGAAAATATTTGCACTGCTTCTGAAATATTACTCAAGAGAGTGGTAATCTGTGAATTAAAAGGAGACAGGAGTAGTGTTCCCCTGTGTAAGAGAAGGCTAGAAAGTCCAGTCAAGACTGGGGAAGTGACAGTGACAGTGATGGAAAAATTGGCCATTCCAGGAACACTGCTTATTCTTGGAAACGATACAGATGGATCACAGGTGGGAGTTATGCCCATTGTAGTGGACAAGCCAAAAGAAAACCAGGAAACTGAGGAGTTAAAAAGAAAAATACCCTGAAATTTTTCCACATTTTGTGGACTCTTGTCACCACAGCCATAAATTTAAACAAGAAGGGAAAGAAAAAGAGAAAGATGAAGGAGTTGAGGTCCAGTCAGCTGACACTGTTTGGTGAGATGGTAAAGGAAAAACCTAAGCAGGTAGAGGATCAGACAGAGGTGTTTAGCTCTGAAAGATTACTGGAGCTACAACGAAAAGATGAGACGATAAAGGGTTTATATCATAAAGCCTGCTCGGAAATGGAATCAGAGTGAATTCCAGAATGCTATTACCTTAAGGATAAAATGTTAAGACAGAAATGGAGACCTTGGCAGGTTAGTGCAGATGAGAAATGAGTGGAAATTCGCCAGATTGTGTTGCTGGTAGATTACAGGCAGTAAGTATTCCAGGTAGCACAAATTACTTGTAGGTCATCATTTCGGAGTGAGGAAGACACAGGCTAAGATGCAGAAGCATTTTTATTGTCCTGGATTACATAAAGACGTGGTTGAATTTTGCCGTACCTACCATATGTGTCAAATTGTAGGAAAGCCACTGGCAGTGATAAAACCAGAGCCTTTGATGCCAATTCCCACATTTGAAGAACCCTTTACCCGGGTTATAATTGATTGTGTAGTCCCTTCCCTAAAACCAAAAGTGGGAACCAGCATTTGCTAACCATAATAAATGTGTCTACCATGTTTCCAGAGACAATTCCATTATGGAATGCCAAGGCAAAAAGGTTGTGGAGGAGTTGCCTGCCTTCTTTACCCATTATGGAATACCCAGCGAGATTCAGTCAGACCAAGGGTCCAATTTTACTACCAAATTATGTAAGGTGGTCATGGATAGTTTAGGCATCAAACACTTCAAATCATGTGCGTACCATCCCGAATCCCAGAGTGCATTGAAAAGGTAGCATCAGACCCTCAAGACAATGTTGAGGGCTTACTGCCAGGATTACCCAAATGATTGGGCTAAAGGTATCTCATTTATATTATTTGCTATTAGAGATGCTCCAAATGAACCAATTCAGTTTACTCCATTTGAATTGATATTTGAACATGAAGTATTGGGCCTTTAAAATTAATTAAGGAAAACTTGATAGGTCTGAAGTCAGATCTCTCAGTTGGATTATGTATCTGAGGTGACAGAAAGATTAAACAGAGTAGGTGAATTAGCTAGACAACATTTGAAGGTGACACAGAACCTAATGAAGCAAGAAGCAGATAATAAATCTAAAATCTGTGCATTTGCCTGTGGGGATAAAGTATTGGTGTTGTTACCAGTGGCAGGTGATCCCTTTAAAGCAAGATTTAGTGGTCTCTATCAGGTTGAGAAGTCACGTCAGATGAATTATTTGGTAAAGATGCCAGATAGGAAAAAAATTATCAGGTATGTCAAATGAACACGCTGCAACATTACTATGACAGGGAAAGGGAACTAGAGAAACAGCTACTAGTTACTGCCACTCATATGAGGAATCAAATCCAGATGATTTGGATTTTAATGTGCTTCAGAATAAATTGAATAATGAGGAAGTCCTTAAGGAATGGGAAGAGGGTAGAGAGCTATCTGTCCCACGAACAGAGAACTGAATTGAAAGACTAGTTACAGTGTTGGAAGGACCTATGTAGAAATAGAATGGGGAGGACTAGCAACATAGTACGAGGTTGACGTAGGGAGTGCTGTTCCAATAAAATAACACACCTACAGGCTTATTCTTCTGAAGGCATTGCAGGTTCAGAGGGAAATGGGTGCAGTGCTTTAAGAAGATATCACAGAGACAAGTCAAAACAGTGGAGTTCGTCAATCATGTTGGTCCCAAACCTGATGGCACTCAACAATCCTGCTGCGACAAAAATCTGACTCACTCAATTCCAAGGCTGGAGGATTATGCAGAAAAAGTAGGACAAGCCACTTACATCACAAAGTTGGGCTTACTTGGCAATTACTGGCAAGTACCTTTGTTGGAGACAGGAGACATATCTGCTTTTGTAACCCCAAATGGGCTATAATCAATTTAAAGTAATGTTCTTTGGAATGAAAATCGTCCCAGCCACTGTTCAAAGGATTATGAACAGAGTTGTTGCAGGACTAAATAATTGTACCTTCTTACTGATCTTTAGCCATTCATGCAAATACTACACGGCGCATTTGGCAGAGCTCTTTGAAAGACTACAGAAAGCTGAGCTGATCATAAACTTGGCAAAAACAGAATCTGCGAAGGCGGAAGTGATATTCTTAGGGCACAACATTGGATACAGACAGATGACACTGAGGAATGTGAAGGCAAAGGCCATCCAGGAATTTCCAAGACCATCCTCAAAGAAGGAAGTGCCATGATTTTTAGGATTGAGCAGATTCTACAGGAAATTTGTACCAAACTTTAGTAGCATAGTGGCATCGTTGATGGATTTGTCAAAAAGGAACACAAAATTTCGGTGGCCATCACAATGCCAGGAGGCATTTGAGAATTTAAAAGCAGTGTTAATCACCACACCTGTTTTAGCCACACCAAATTTTCAAAACCCTTCAGATTCGCAATTGACATAAGCGATATAGTGTTGGAGCTACGTTGTTACAGGAGGATGATTGTGGAATTGAAAGGCCAAATTGGTTATTTTTCAAAAAACAGTATCCACCGGAAAAAAAAAAAATCAACCAGTGAAAAAGAGTTATTGAGTTTGGTAATAGCTTTACAACATTTTAGTGTTTACATCGCAAACAATGCATCCGAGATGATTGGGTATACCGATCACAATCCTTTGACATTTCCGGAAAGATGCAAGGACAAGGACACCAGATTATTTCGTTGAAGTCTCATGTTACAAGCATTTAACTTACAAATTGTACACGTTGCGGGTTGTGAAAATATTATTGTGGATACCTTATCACAAGTTTAAAAGAAAAATTATTACAGAAGACAAAAACAGTAGTGTTCTATGTTATATATAAATATAAACAGTATCAAATGTGTAATTCCAGATTAATGAGCTATGGATCTGGTAATATAACAGAGTTATGGCTTAAACAAAAAACCATCTCTTCATAATGATGGTTCGTTTATTTCTTAAGGCAGGAGGGGAGGTGTTGCCAAGTCAGGTACAGTACTTGTGGATTGGGAGGCAGGAAGTTAGAATTTGGTCTTTGTAAAATGCTAGGGGGGGGGGAAGCATTGTGTGTACCCTTTAAAAGATCATGTGTTTTTTCTGAGCTAAAAGACATTTAAAATGGATGTCTGTGAGCAGCAGCTTGAGCGTTTGTATGTCCACACAGAGCACCTGAATTGAAATGTTTGTTTCACACCACTTTTACCAAGACAGCAGGCTTTTGAATTTGGCCAGTCAATTTGAACCAGGTAATTAGATACCAAATACCTATTCAATTTAAGTCTGATGGTTAAGACAACATAAGACCAATCCTATAGTAAGAAATATTGGTATGTCACCAAGGGTATAAAAAGAAGGGGGCAGTTGGACAAAGTCATTGAGCTAGCTGCCATCCGCCAGAGCTAATGGTCCTCAGCTTGGGAGAGAGAATCACTGGCTCTCACAGCCTCCTCTATGTTTTAGAGGAAGTACCATCTAAATAACAATGGCACCAAAGGCACAACTAGTTAACATTCCTGACAGGAGAATTTACAGAGAAGGCACAGAACATTCTGGAAGACACGCAACCTGGCTGTAATCAAGAGTCTAAATTCTATATATTTTATACATATGTAGGACTTCTATCTATTGGAACAGGATACCATTAGAATCTGGCTTTATTCCAGAACAGTTAGTAGCTGGAAAAGATTTATTTGGTTTGCTAAAAGTTTAGTTAATTTGTTCACTGTTAAGAGTTAGATACATAAATTGTTTCTTGTTGATTTTGAAGTGCGTCAGGAATTTATTTTATTCAACCACTAGAAGTTGCTGAAAGGCAGGTCACACCGCTTTTCACACTCCTTTGACAGATTATAGGGCGAGGTGCTCCCCCTTTGGGTGTTTTGGTTTTGGTTCTCATGGGGGGGGGGGTTTAACCTCCAGTTTATAACTGGTAAACAGAATTAACTGCATGCTCCATGAAAATATCTCTACAGAGTCCACCTACCAAACAAATCAGCACTCTCCTCGTGCTGTGTAATTATTGGTTTTGCCCCTTGAATTGGTATTCTTGCTGATTGTCCTGATGAGTACGAGACATAATGCTTCCAATAAAACTTTTTTTTTCAAGCAATGCTCAAGCCCCAGTGACTCGTTTTGCTATGGCACTTTGATGCCACATAGTCAACTTATACCTTGATATCATGCACAGACATTCACTTCAGATGGCAATAAAGTTTCCTTGCCCCAATTTGACCTGATACCATGCACATACCAGCTGTTTGCGGATGCAACAGTTGTGCTCACCCTTTTGACAAGGCAGGAAAGATTACTAAACAGGCAGAGAGACATTGAAGTTGTTAAAAATGACTTCACCCTCCGTCACAATTTTAGAAAAACCTAAACTCCGCACTTTGCAGGATCAGGCCCACTAACGGGTTCAGATGGAGAAACAGTGGGTTGGTGTGTGTGAAAGAGTAATCCAATATTCTCAAATTAAATAAATGGAAACCAAGACTCCCTATCCCAGTTGTTGTCCTGAAGCTCCTGCTGGAAAATGTAAGGACACAGACATTGACAAACCTCAAAACAAAAAGCAACTATTGTCATAGAAACATGTCTTCAATTTGCAAAATACAACTTCAAAATCATGCATACCATCAGGAGCTTCCTTCAAAACCTCAATATGTAAATGAAATGCCAAATGTAATAAAATGCAATAACAACCAGATTCGAAGCAGCACAGCACTGCTGAAATTGGTAAAAGCATACCCCAGCAAGTAATACAAAGAATTTGTTTAAATATGTAATACGACTAATAGAATAAACAGCTGGAGATATGTTCTACTGCATTTAGAAATCTTTTAAAACAGAGATATTAAAAGATCTACCATGTTCACCCCTCAAATTACCATTTAACTGAATTATTTGAGAATGTAAACCTCATTAGTGACCATTTCACTGACTGGATTACAGCCAATTGTGCACAGTAAACTTTTTCAGATGGCTTGAAAACAAAGGATTCCCAGTAGAGACAAATTGAGATCGTTTTTCATGTGCAAAACAACTTTTCCCTTAGTGTGGAACCCCTTTAAAAAATAAAGTTTTGTCTTCAAATAGTAAAGTTTTCCTCTGATTTCTTATGGTGTTGCTCACAGCTAGAGCGGAACATGTCCATAATGTGACAACCAGCTTCCCTTCTCCAATCCATTATTCAGATCTTCCCTACGAGGAAGTGGTCTAAACATGTCCAAAAGTCAATTTTTTTTTTGCATCTCTCTCCAAACTGTCACTTGGTCAGATAACATTGTCATCTCAAAAACCTCTCAAAAATGGTTAGACTGTAAACAATTAAGCAGACTGATTGACGGACACTGAAAACTAAATATATATATATATTAGAGAGAGATAGCAAGAGAGAGAGATTGGCCCGCATACCATTTACATTGGCTTGGTTACTCATTTAGCCAATTATAAAGCAACCTCAACGGGCTAATATCATGGCTGCACTTAAGTTCAGCAATATTTTCCCCGAACTTTGCAAAACATTAATAAAAAGACCAAAAAGAAAGCATCTACAGCAATTTGTAATAAGTGAGTTCATGCGTAATGTTAGCCAAGTGCATTTTGCACCTAACCAATTCCCCACGTACCCCACTTCCAAATGTAAAAACAATCCAACCGCAATACAGCTTTAGTCACCGTGCTTTATTCTCATCCAAAACCTCTCCCATGAGATATAACCAGGACAAGAGTCAATTTGCTTCAAATCCAGTCAAGGCTCAATTACAATTAGTGAGATTGGCCACTGGAGTGGGTTGGCACCCTATCATTTCAGATCAGAGTCGAGTCCAGATTGAAGGAGACCGAGGTGAAATGAGGTTGCAAATGCCTTAAAGTACAAATCTCATTCAGGAAAGGCTTAAAGGATGATGTATTAAAAATGGAAATATCACTTGCACTGGGTTTGGGAGTGGTGGCCATACGGCAGTTGTTTTGAGCTTAAGATATGAAATATTGCTGGAGTTATTTCCACATGTAACTTGCATGGGGAGTGTGATGGAATACTCCCCACCTGCCTGAACGAGTACAGCTCCAATAACACTCAAGAAGCTTGACACCATCCAGGTCAAAGTAGCTTAAACAGATTGCCATCACATCGACAAGCATCAACTTCTTCCACAACTAACATTCAGCACACAATGCTGTTACTATCCAAAAGGTGCATTACAGAAACTTACCAAAGATCCTCACACAGCATCTTCCATACCCACAACTAATTCTATCTAGAAGTACAAAGACTGCAAATATGTGCAAACACCACCACCTACAAGTTCCCCTCCAAGCCACTCACCATTCCGACTTGGAAGTATAGTGCCATACCTTCACTGTCGCTGGGTCAAAATCCTCAAATTCCCTCCCTAAGGGCACTGTGGACTGCAGTGGTCTAAGAAAGTAGCTCACCACCACCTTCTAAAGGGCAACTAGGGACAGGCAATAAATGGTGGCCAACCAGCAACATCTATGTCTTATGAGTGATTAAAAAGGCAACCACAATAATGGAATCCAAATTGGTAATAACATTCCTTTTCCCTATGCAGAAAGCTTTTACTTGAAGAACAGACATGCCTTATGCAGGCTTCCATTCCAGATTAAAGAATGCAGAGGGATGATTAAAATTAGGAGAAATGAAAATGGATTAATAATCTACCCCAGAGAAAGCCATTTCAAATGCAAATTTCCTCTTACCAGCAATTCACGTCTTTGCAGCATGGTGATAAGCTGGACAAGTACACAATTACACGAGTGTGGTATGGGGCAGGAAGACAATTCAACTGGAAGATAAATTTTACCCTAACTGCTTTGACATCATGTTCAATCCAGAGTCAAACTTACACCCAATCACTGTCCTCATTGAGACCAATGAGAAATCAATATGAATCAGGCAAAACTCTCCAATGGATGGAATCAGGCCTAACACAAAAAGAAAGAGGTTGGTTGTGCGCTTGTTAGAGTCCCAGAACATCAATGCAGGATTTCCTCTGGTATATTTTCTAATCACAACCTGTTCAGAGATATTATTTCATACCTCTGGGGCAGGTAGGACTTGAAGATAGCCAGGGGTAGGGGCACCACCACTGCATCACAAGACCCCTGGTTGGTCTGGGTAGTCCTAGGCCTGACCAACTTCAGCTGCATCATCAAGAAACTTCCCTCCATCACAATGTTGGAAATGGGGATGCCTGCAGTGTTCCTCAGATAAAGAATAGTGAAGCACTCTTTGCCTGTACACAGCAAAACTTGGGGCAATACTCAGGCTTGGCTGAGAAGTAGCATGTAACATTCTTGCCACCCAAGTTCCAAACAATGACCATCGCCATTTAGCAGAAGAGCAGACCTAATTACCTCCCAATGACAGCAATGGCATTATCATTACTGAACCTCCTGAGTGCTTACTGCTGAGGGGAAACTAAAGTCAACAAATCACAAATACCAGTTACAAGATCAGGTCGAACTTTAGGAATTCTGTAGCAAGTAACTCTCCTCCCAACTCCTTAAAACATGTGCTTCTATAAAAAGGCACAACTCTCGCGGGTGCCGCAGCCCACACCCTCTAGCGTGAATGAGTTCCAATGAATAAGAAGCCCCACTTGTTGGCAATCTATCTTATACTGGCACGGTGACTCAGTGGTTAGCACTTCTGCCTCACAGCACTGGGGACCCAGGTTTAATTCCACCCTCAGGTGACTGTATGTGTGGAGTTTGTACATTCTCCCCATGTCTGCGTGGGGTTTACTTCAGGTGCTCTGGTTTCCTCCAGTCCAACAGCGTGCAGGTTAGGTGGACTGGCCATGCTACGTTGCCCATAGTGCCAGGGATATGAAGGTTAGGCAGGTTAGCCAGGGGAAATACAGGGTTACAAGGATAGGGTATGGGCCTGTTGGGCCAAATGGCCCGTTTCCAAACTGTAGAGATTCTAAGATAATGGCACCATCTACAAATGCACTGTTGCAACTTGCCAAGGTTTCTTCAGCAACATCTTCCAAAACTGTCATTCTTGCCATATAGCAGGTGGCCAGCAAGTATATAGGAATACCACCAGTTGCTAGTCACACACTAGTCCTGACATGGAAATGCACTACTATTCCTTTATTGTAATCGCGATGAGTCCAAGAACACGCATCAATGGCACTCTGTATGTGTACATTATACAGGCTGCAGCTGTTCAGAAACCATCAACTTCAAGCGCAATATGGATAGGCAACAAATGCAGGCTGTGCCAGGAACACACATCCCACAGATGAGTACAAACAAAATTTGGATGTACTCAACATTGTGCGCCAGCACCAACATCTAGCTATCTACCAGTTGCTGTCATATGCATTAAAGTTCTCTGGAATGTAACTCAAGAGAAGACATTCAGATGCATGCTGTGCCAACAAGTGATTTATCGCATTCAACCCAGGTTCTCAAACTTTTATATCTTTATATTTTGTAACCTTCACAGGAAAGGTCTCAGAAAGCAATCAGAAATGTTAATTGGCTGGCACCAATGTCAGACTATAGAGTGGGCGTTTGCTTTTCAAAAAGAAAAATCCCTGAAGAACCAATAACTGCAACAGATAGCTTCCATTATTCTGCTCAAACACAAATCTTCCAGCATATAGACTTAACAAATCCAAACTCTTCTTTCCATCCTCCACACCTCCAGCTCCTCCACCCCATCCCACAAAGTTTTAGCATATGTACATGCATGGTATTGCAACACACCTTCACATACTCGATGTTTTTGAAACACAATGCATCTTTCAATATGGCATCACTGTTTCAGGTCAAAATGGTGTCACAAAACAAAATTCCCCAACATAATCTCCATGAGAAAACTGGGAAGAGTGTTGTAGTGATCGGAAGCAGGTGGACCTTGCTGACTTTGGGGTGATGATTTGGGGGTTGTTAACCCAGGCCAATCAGGGATTCCTGAGTGACCAATATAACCAGGAGATTTAGAATCTCCTCTGATCAGGGGACTGACTCCGAGCTGGCTGACCACAGCCATTGTACTGTGCACAAGTAAATATAGACTGACTTGGCAAAAGTATACCAGCCTCTGTTCCCTTCATATCACACACAAATATATACATTTTTCCATTAGATTAATCTGATTTACAGCCAGAACTAGGAGACTATGATCTCACCATTCCGGTTGAATTCCAACCCAAGTCCTAGTTCAATGCATCATTCAGCCTCCCAAGTCAACTCAGCACAGAAGCAATTATGCAAACAGCTGGTAGTAATGAACAGGAAAGAGGTCAACAAAACAATGATCTGGTTTGCAGCAGCAACAGGGTCAGTAACAGCTGTAGTGAAAGTGTGTTAGTGCACAACTTTCTTATAAACTTTGGCCAACTAACAGCCTGCGCCTCTCCACCTCCCAACCCCGCTGCAGAAAACGCAAACAGGCAAGCAAATTCAGCATTCTGGTACGTGAGGCAAGACAATTATCTGGCATGGTTCACTTATCTGGGCTTACGGCTAGCCAAGGCCAGTAACTACAAAACATCATCAGAACATCAAAACATGCCAGACATTATCAACAGATCCCTTCAACATCCGCAATGTAGTCTTAAAATCAATTCAAGTTGTTCCTTTGAATTGTCAATTGTAATTATGTCTATTCCTGGAGTTTATCACGTGAATTGCTCCTTGCTCCAGTCATCAGTCAAGCAGCACAACCATTCTTGCGATTCACTGACTTCCTAGTCAATACGAAAGCAAAAGGTTGGATGATGCTTAGATCAACAATTTAAACATGGGAATCAAACGTATAGAGTCACGCAGCGCAGAAACAGGCCCTTCGACCACCTTGTCCATGCTGACCAGATTTCCTAAACTGAACTAGCCTCATGTCCCTCTAAATCTTTCCTATCCATGTACCTGTCCACATCTTTCAGATGTTGTGTTGTACCCTCCTCTACCACTTCCTCTGGAGCTCATCCCATATACACGCCACCCTCTGTGTGCAGAAGTTGCCCCTTACGTCCCTTTCAAATCTTTCCCCTCTCACCTTAAACCTATGCCCTCTAGTTTTGGACTCTCTTATCCTGGGGAAAGATCTTGGCTATTCACCTTATCTATGCCCCTCATGATTTTATAAACTTCTACAAAAGGTCACCTCTCAATCTCTTACGCTCCAATGAAAGAGTCCCAGCCTATCCAGCCTTCCGTGAGGACAGGAACAATGGATTCTTACTATGACTGTACAGGGGCTTGATGAGACCAAACCTGCAGTACATGAGCACCTTATGTCTCCTTACCCAAGGAAAGATATATACACCATAGGAAAAGATCACTCAACTGAATCTGGGATGGCAGGTTTGTCATAAAAGGGGAGATTAAGTTGACTTGGTCAGTATTCATTGGAATTTTGAGGAATGAGAGGGGACCACACTGAAACACAAAGTTCTGACAGGGTTGGCTGGGCAGGCTGAAAGCAGGGATGATGTTTCTCCAGGTTTGGGGTGTGGGGGCAGGGGACCTCAGCATACTGCGAGGAGTCATTTCTTCACTCAACGAACCTGTGGAACTCTCTATCACACAAGGCTGTGGAGGCCAAGTCACTGAATTTATTCAGAACAGAAACAGATGCACTAGGTTGTTGACTTGCTCGCTGAGCTGGCTTGTTTTCATTCAGATGTTTTGTTTCCATGCTAGGTAACATCAGTGAGGCCTCCGATGAAGCAATGTTGTTTTACTCTGCTTGGAATTTATACTGTCTGGACCACGATGGTGAGTTGCCATTTCCAGTTCTGTTCTGTATGGGTTTGTATATGGGGTCCAATTCTATGTGTTTGTTGACTGCATTGTGGGTTGAGAACTACATTTCTAGGAATTCCTGTGCAGGTCTGTGTTTGGCTTGGGCTTTATGTTGTTCCAGTTAAACTGATGGCCTTCATTGACCAAGTGTACTGCTATCAAGGAAAGTTCATCATGTCGAAAGCCATCAGTTTAACTGGGACAACATAACCATAGTAATCCAAGACAAATACAGACACACATGGGAATCCCTAGAGACGTGGTTCTCAATCCATAACGCAATCAACAAACATATAGAATTGGACCCCATATACAAACCCATACAGAACAGAACTGGAAATGGCAACTCACCATTGCGAATCGGAGAGTATAAGTTCTAAGCGAAGTAGAACAACATCGCTTCATCAGAGGCCTCATTGATGATGTCACCTAGCATGGTGACAAAACATGTGAATGAAAACAAGCCAGCTCAGCAAGCAAGTCAACAACCTCATCCACAACCCGAGCTACAAATCTTTGCAAAAACCTCAAACAGATGGATTTCTAGACGTTAAAGGATTGAAGGTATGAACAGACAGGGAGGGTATGGTGTTGAGATAGAGGATCAGCCATAGTCATGTTGAATGCAGTGTGACCTCAATGGGCCAAATGGTCTATTCCTATTTTCTGTGACTTTTAGCACAAACAGCTTATTTTTCCCTCCAACTGGCAAAGAGACCCGTTCAGAGAAAATGACAACAAAAATCTAATTTTAATGTTGCCATGAATTTTTTTCCAGGACTACACAAAGGACTCATAGCCAGCCCCAATCTGGCCTTCAGAAGTAAAGGCAATGCTTCTGGAAACCTTCTAGTTCCTTCCTCCAAATGTTTGGGGACAGGTGGTGGTGGTGTGTGGTGGGTGCGTAGCTGAGGTAGGCGGAGCTGTGGGGGAAGAAATGTGGAGTGAAGAGAAAGGGAGAATGAGTAAAAACAGCAAACATCCCAAATAAGGATTTTGGATTGAATGGCAAATGGATTTCTGCCAGTTCCAGGCACGTACAATGTATAACCTTTTAATTCCTGGGCAGAAAAAGAAACCGTGTTACTAACACATTGAAAGGTGCAGTTAAAGGTCTAAGTTTGACCAAAAATTGAAGAGAATATTTATTTGGAGATACAAGATGGGAAGGGAATATTTGCCACAATAAACTTTTTTATATTAGAAAGGGCTATAACCAGAGTTAGTTTATCTTTTAACCCCACTGATTACAGTATGCACTTTAAACCATGACTCCAAATACGGTATAAAAAGAGGGCGAGTGCCATAAAACAGGCAATCTGAAGAGCAAATCTCCAACATGCACAGTCCCACTCAGCAAAAAGCAGGGTCCCAACAGTAAATGATATAACAGTAATTACTGCTAATTGATTAATTTGGCAGATTGGAAAAAAAATCTGCAGTCACTTCTCTATCCTGCACTCAGGTCCAGCTTTCTGGTGCAGTTAACAAGGTTTATTGTCAGGGAGCAAAGACTATGTGAACAAATCCCAACACCGGAGCTGTGCACTCACAAGCTGCTCTCGCATTGGCACAAGCGCTGGAACAACAAGGAAGAAAAACAATTCCCAGGAAAATGAGTGCCATTTACAGTTCAAGTCACGCCATGAGAGAAAATATAAAAACCCATTCCTAAAAAATACAGCATGGGAATATTTCAGAGTTTAATATATGTAAAGCTAATACTTGCACTCTAACAGCCAATATCAATAGTTCCTTGCGATCTTGTACCTGTAGTGACTGTATCGAGGTCAGCCAGCTGGACTTCATAAAATAAGTTCCCTGATTGCAGCTGTTAATATGGTCCAATCAGGGAGCCCTGGCTGACACATGAAAAGGGCTGAGTGTCAGAATACTGAAACTCTGATGCCTGACTCTGTATGAGACACCACTACAGTCTCTGAGCATCCCATTTAAGGATTAAACCTAATTCACAATTACCTTTACAATAATGCATGCTAGCTGAAGCCCAACTGGACTTCAAACAGGTGCGACAATTGGCTTTATTATTGGAAAATGCAGCAAGCAGAATATACGAGACTGGGGTATGATCAGCCTGTTCAATTTTCCAATGGATAACGGAGAACATTTTGCAAGATCTACCTCAGGTGCCAGTTACCTAGATGACGTCCTGATAAACTAAGAACTTGGAAACAGTCCCAAGGCATCTTTTCCAAAGCTAACAAACACCTAAGGAAGGTGACCCAAGCGACCAAATTCCAACACAACTCTGCCATTTTCGCAATCAGACATCACCACTGAAGAGATATTCCCCTCCCCACCCCTACCTGCTTTCTTCAGGGACCACACTCTATCCACGACTCCCTCGTCTGCTCCACTTTCCCACTAACACCACCACACCCAGCACATTTCCCTGCAACTGCTTGAAGTGCTACACCCTGCCCCTCTCATCTCCATCCAATGACCCAAAATATCATTCATGTCAGACAGGGATTCACCTGTATGTCTTCCAACCTGGTCTACCTCATCTGTTGCTCCTGGTATAGTCTCCTCAACAATGGAGAGACCAAACGCAGACTCTGTGACAGATTCACAGAGAGTCTGCGCTCTGTACGTGCCAATCTACACCACCTTCCGGTTGCCAGCCATTTCAACTCCCCTTCCCACTCCCTTGGCAACATGTCCATCCTAAGTCTCCTCCAATGTCACAGTGAGGCCACACAAAAATTGGAGGAACACCACCTTATATTCCACCACGGGAGCTTACAGTTCAACGGCCTCAATATAGAATTCACTAGTTTCAAAATCTCCCCACCTCCCCCCCGCCCTCATCCCATGTCCAGCCCTCCTCCTCATCCCTGCCCCCTTGACCTGACACAACCTGTTCATCTTCCTTCTCATCTATCCGCCCTACTCTTCCCACTGACCAATCTCCACAACCCTGTACCTGTGTCCAACTATTACCACCCTACCTGCCTTCACCCAGCCCCACCCCCTCATTTATTTCTGAGCTCCCTTCCCCACTCTCAGTCATGATGAAGGGTGCCAAACTGAAACATTGATTTTCCTGTTCCTCTGATGCTGCCTGACCTACCACGTTCCTCCAGCTCCACACTGTATTGACCATAGTCGATGACCGTTCACTTATAAACAAAGGGTAACTCTGTGATGTGATACCAGCCTCTGAGAAGTTTTTTCAGTACCAGCCTCATATTTTGGGATCATGGTAAAGTTTAAGGTAAAATTATAAACCAACCTATAAAAAGGTTTTCAGTCATAACTCAAATTGAGACACCTCCTGAACTTCAATGAACTTGTTGGGTAACTCAAGACCTCCTCCAATTACAGCATAATAGAAACCCTGAGATGCAGCAGCTACATTGAAAACTGAAAACAAAAAAAAAATTCCGTCATTTACTTTGAAACGTGAAGAGTAATGCTGTTAGCCATGATCAGATTTTGATGCTCTGCAAGAACGCAGTGACAAGGCTAGGCATCGATGCAATAGTCTGACTTAGAAATGCTAGTTGCAACACATGTATGTTGGATATTCCTGGTGTAAGCAAGACTTTTGAGAGTTAATGTGAGTGAGTTATAAGTGAGCTATTACAGAGCAGTAAAATCTGATTATTCCCTCAATGACAATGCTTCCATGGAGTTACCACATCTCACAACCAGTGCACATGCAACCAAAACAACAGCTCCCCACGTTCACCTCGAAGGCTCATATAAAGCAAATGGCTTATGGTGCAGCAAGGAAAGCACAACTTGAAGTGAAACAACTTTAAACAAATCAGATTTGTCCCGTTAATATCAATGCAAAAGGTATGATGCTACAGAAACTCTCTCATCAGGAAAACAAAACAATACATCCCACAGGATGAAATACTTTATGTTGCTAAATACCTATATTAGTAAATTTCTAAAAAGCAAGAAACAAAATAAAAGTTTTAAAGAACGTCAACGTTCTACTTCACTCCTGTTACTGCCTGTCCTGTTCACCAATCTTGCTCAAACCCTCCTGCTTTTGGTAACTCTCCTGTTTGTGGTCTCTACCACTCCCTAACCCCCAACTTGCTACTGGCCTGTGGATTCAAAGCCTCTACCACTCCCTGTCAGTATACGCCTTTCCTCTCACTGAACCTCTAGTTCCCCACTTTCCTCTCCCAAACCATCACTGTGAATGAGCGCTCAGGAGACGAGCAGCAAGAAGGCAGGAGGAGCAATATGCAGTAGGTACACTGCAAGCAGGGAGCAGAGCGGGGAGGAGGATCGAGAGCCAGAGGGTAGACTGCAAGACAGATTCAGGGAGCAACAGAAGCTGTCCCCAAACAGCAACAACTAGGCCCCGGTCAGACCTCGCACAAAACTCTGTGGTAAATGGCAAAGGGAGCCCCCTCACCGACCACCATCAAAACGGAATAATTCAAGACGGGGACTTGCTGTATAAACAACCAAGGGCTGAGCGCAATTATGAGGCAGCGAACAAGTGAAGTTGAATAGATGGAAGTGCACAACTCACATTTTACTGCCCTGGATAATGGCCTTGTGTGAAATCTTCAGTTTGACCACAACCTTGAAGAGAGAAGGTCATACACTTCCATAGAGGGGAGATGGGATGGGAGAAGAGAAAAATAAGGGAATGGAGCTAAACCAGGTATACATAATTCTTTGCAACAAAGCTTGAAGTAGTCATTTTCTACCCATATGACCATTACAGATCATGTCACGCACTGCTGCTATAAGCAACATTGAGCTAGAGCAACAAATTAAAAGCAGTCTAGCAAATCAGGAGAGCATCACTGCACAGAAAAGTGAAGTATTTGCAGGACAAGCTACAAATAGGTGAAACAGAACAGGTCAGAAATGGTCAATCATCAACTTGCCACAAAATGAAAAAGAAAAATGCGGCAACACTTTAAAACTGCCTCAACTGAAAGCCAACCTGGCAGGATCACCTCCGATTGGCAGCCAATCATTGTGAGACAGTCAATGTCAAAAGCTTTCTGAAAAACAGTCATAAAATTGTTTTACATTTTGCAATGCTCAGAGGCATGTAGTCACTCTGAGGGATAACTCCTGCTGGCATAATGTCTGCTGCAGCCAGCTACTCTCTGGTAAAAAGACCAATTTTTACACAAACCTTAATCAATGTGAACCACTTATTTGACACAGAATGGGATCATCAGGGCTCAGCTCAATGATATCCTTACCCACGTTCACACATGCTCTCCCGGCAGGAAACGACAATAGCAAGACATTTCTCTTTATTCAGGCCTAAACGTCTTGTCCCACTCAGATTATGCCTCCTGGTTCTTAACACCCCACCCCACTGTACCCCCACACCCCTCCACCCAATCCCCACACCAGTCTAGGGAGAACATCCTTCCTGAATCTACCCTGTGAGAAATTTTTTAGGTTGCAATGAAATAACCAGGAAATGCTGCATTAGTGGAGGTATTAAACGAGACATTAAGCCAAAGCCCATCTGCCCTCAACAGGTGGTCAAACAATTCTACGGAGCTAACCGAAAAAAAGGGACCAAGTGTCCCAGCAATACTTATTGCCCAAACATCACAAAAACAGTATCTGATGATTATGACATTGCCTTTGAGAGTGTTGGTTGGTACAAATTTCCTTTCACAATCCTTACAGTGACAATAACTCCAAAAGTACTGCATTAACTGTAGTGTACTTTGGGACACAGGTGATCCTGAAAGCTTTACATAAATGCACAAATAAAGCCAAACTTCTGCAGGTGCCGGAAATGCAGAATGCTGGAGAAACTCAGCAGATCTGGCAGCATCTATGGAGAGAATAAGAAACTCAAAAGGTTTCTCTCGACAGATGCGAGAGTTTCTCCAGCACTCTGATTGTTCTACATTGATAGAAGCCTCTCTTTTAACAAGCAAGTTTTATTTGCAGGGAATTTTACTCTCATATCAGATCATGCCTCAATACGGTTTAATGCTGAGTAACAGATTACTCCTTAAACCTCAGTCATACATTACATCAAAGAAACTAGAATTATCTGGGAATTTGAATTATCAGGCTTCAATTTGAAAATTAAAAATGCATGGCTTTCCTTTAGTTAATGCATAAAAGGGATAACAATGCTCCACTCTTAAAATTAGCTCTTTTACAAACACAGATCAACCACCCCACGCCCTTCCAGCCAATCTTGGCCAGCACCCAACTATTCTGTAAATAGTTGCCAGGAGGTGCTGAACAATGCCCTATCCTGTGATCTTGAATACCCCGACACCACACTCTTTTGAAGTAATTTTTTTCCCTGAAACATCACATCAGTCTCACAAGGACGAGGATTTGGACTACAAAATAACTACTCCCCGCAACCATCCACGGCAGAATGCATCAACACCAAACCCACCCACAACCTCCACCATCTAGAAGGACAAAGGCAGCAGATGCCTGGGAACACCCCCACCTGCATGTTCTCTCCACCTTGACTTTGAACTATAGTGCTGTTCCTTCACCGTCACAAGGTCAAAATCCTGGTACTTCCTGCTTAACAGCACTTAAAGATAAGTACAGTCCAAGGACTGCAGCCATAAAGTCATAGGGATGTACAGCATGTAAACAGACCCTTTGATCCAACTCATCCATGCCGACCAGATGATATTCTAAATTAATCTAGTCCCATTTGCCAGCATTTGGCCCATACCCTTCTAAACCCTTCCTATTCACATACCCTCCCAGATGCCTTTTAAATGTTGTAATTGTACTAATTCAAGGAGGCATTCTCAATGGATAGTGTGGATGGACAATAAGTCTTGGCCTAGCCTGTGACACCCATGGCTCCTAGACAAGATTTTTTTTTTTTTTAGAAAGGAGCCACTTCTTCCATTAGATTATCAGCAGAAAAGGATCAGACTTTGTAACTCACCTTTTAGTACTACAGAAGATTCTTGTTGGTGATATCAAACAGCAATCACAATGCACTAAAAACATTGATTAAAAGTATAGATAGTAGGAACTGCCGATGCTGGAGAACTTTGGTTTTCAAGAGCATGTGACTGCATTCGGAAATAACTATTGGCCACTCCAGAGAAAGTTCTCTCCCACTCTGATAACACCAACACTTGCCCTTTTCCAACGGTATTCTAAGGCATCACCAACTACGGCAAAAGGCAGGCAAGTTATCAGGCTCCAACTATTGTAATTATTAGCTTGGTGGGTAATGAGGCACTAGTATGGTTCTGGAGCTACAGAGAATCTGGAAAGATTCCATCTTCTCGGCCTGGTGTTTTCAAAATTATCGAGTCTTTGAACAATCACAACTGTGCTTTAAGCTAGAAATAAACTCACCAGGCCATTATTCAGTGGCTCCTGCAGCACATCAGACTCTCATCGATGTCCCCCTCTCTCCTCCATTCCTTCCCTTTCTGCAAGAGCCAGTTTAAACTGGCACTTCAGCATGTTACTGGGCAATACATGTTAAGTTAGCCTATGATCCAGTTTAACACCTTCAGGAGAACAGGCTGCAGAAATGGGAACCATAAATAGATTCTACGAATGATACAAGAGTACTTCCCTCAACATCTGCTTTCATCTATTCCCCATTTAAAGTACCAGCCCTTCACATTGCAAACATGATCAGCAATATAATTGCTCAAATAATCCAACACAGTGTTCCTGCACTTTGATATTACAGTGCATAACTTTTGGCAATGCAAGCTATCATTTTATTAGACCAATTGTTTTAGTCTTCCAGTACTCATTGAATCTTTAATGAAATATTAGAACCAGTTTGTACAAAACACACGACACCGTCAATAAAGCATAATGCGTATATTGAATATTCCACAGTGAACAATGTGAATGCCCAGGATAAATGGAATCGGAGGCAAACATATTCCAAGGTTCCGAAAAGGCCAGTGAATAAAAGAACTGTGTTTTTAAGAAGAGCACAAAAAGGTGGGGTGTACGCCTGTACACAGTCATGCACGGAATTAAAACTTTTTACCACAAAACAGGATGTATGACTTGAGTTCCTCGGTTACGTTGGGTAACGTAAAGAGTGCCTGCATAAGAGAGATGGGGTACAAACCAGAACTAGCGCTTGGGGGTAAATGAGTAATTGGGGGACAAGTAAAGAGGGAGAAAGATGGGGCAGTGGGAAAAAGGAGGGTTGGTGCTGGCAGGGTGGGGAGAGATGGGACAGGGATGGGGAGGATGGGGAGGATGAGGAGAGAAGAAAGATCAGATGGGCAAGGGTCAGGTTAGAGAGATGGGATGGCGAGGGAGAAACAAGGTGAGTGAGCAAAGGCGGGCTTAAGGTGAGAGATGGGGGTGGGACATGAGGGTCAGAGAAAGATAGGGTGGGTGAAGGGAGAAGAGAAATTGTGTGGGCAAGGTGGGGCTAGAGACGGTTGGGCGGGAAGAGACAGTGCTTTGGATGGGGGGGGTTTTAAAAAAGACAGTAGGCAAGGTAGTAGGTTGGGGGGGGCGGGTTAGGGTGGCTGAAAAGAGGCAGAAATATACTTGGGCAAAGGGGTGAAGAGGGGTGGAGGGGGAAGAGGAAGGTGGGATATGGACTGGATGGAAAGCAGAAATGGGCTGGGCAAGGAAGTGTGGGGTCAATATGGTTGTGGCGTTTTTACAGTGAGACAAATGAACTCTGGCGAGCCGCTTGGAGGCTAATCGGGGAGGGGGGTGTGTGTGTGTGTGTGTGCAGGATTGGTGGGGAAGCAAGTGCTGTGGGAGTATCAGGGACAATCCTGGTGGGGATGAAGGGCTGTAGCAGGTGGGAGAAGTGTGGTGACAGAGGACGTCAGTCAGGTAGAAGGCTGACAAGTAAAGTGAAGTGGGAGTTGGTGGGGGGAGGAATGAGGGAGTGGAGAGGCTGTCGGGGCCATAAAGGAGGT
>JAHRHZ010000094.1:2185697-2235008 GCA_024137785.1 Ginglymostoma cirratum | reverse complement strand
AGCTTGACGTTTCGGGCCTAGACCCTTCATTAGAAAATCATTTTTTCACAGACCATTTTCTGATGAAGGGTCTAGGCCCGAAACGTCAAGCTTTCCTGCTCCTATGATGCTGCTTGGCCTGCTGTGTTCATCCAGCCCCACACCTTGTTATCTCGGATTCTCCAGCATCTGCGGTACCTTTTATCTCTAAAGTTTCAGTCTTCCCCCATCTCTAGCACAAAACTCATTAAGCCAGCCATTCTCCAAACCATGCAGAGCACAGCCTTTGAAATAAGCTTCCAGTCCCGTCTCTCATTATACCTTCCTTCCCTTCACTCCAGTTGAACCCATGCCTTCAGCCACTCGCATCCTCCTCTGACCTAGAATTTCCTCACCGACACCCTCCGTCTCTTTGCCATGCTGGAGATGTTACTCAATGTTAAAAACGTGTATTATGCTGTTTTGCCTGTAGCACAGACTTTTTCCAGTTTGCTGTAGTTTAAACGAGGAGTAAATCTAGTTTCTTCATGTAAAGTGATGCCAAGGGCAATTACAATGCCCCATCTACTTTATCAGTGCTAAAAATACATCCCAAATGAACATTCAAATGACAACCTGGAGTTTTTATTTGGAGCCAGGATTTTAAAATAGCAGTAGCATGTGTAGAAAAGATGGAAAAGTGTCATAATAACCATGTTTTAATATCTGGTCTTTATTTCTAGTCTACTTTCTTTGGCTTTCAGATAAGATATACTGCTTCAGTACTAAAAGTAAGTTTTGGGACAAGCAGCAATAAAGGATCTTTTAGAGTACAGAAGTTTTTTTGCTAAATGACGCAAAAGACATTCCAATGGATTGGGTTGCAGCTTTACTGTAGAGCTCCCAATCTCAGCCTAAAATAACAGCATCCACAGAGGAAAACAGAACAATGAACAGCCCTCCAGTATCAGCAGGCGACTCAATAACTGTAATAGAGTCCAAAGTAAGAATTCAGCACAATAGATAGATCTGAGAATAGGCCACCCACCCTCTTGGGAATAGGGCTCAATTTTCGTCCTTTACAAGGAAGATTGCCACAAACCCTGCCTTAATCGGTTTCCGCTCTAGCAATTTTTTTTTTTGTGCATTCCGGCTACCACTTAATAATGGTATGAGTCGCAGGAAAAGGAACTAGGAGTAAAGATGTCACTGCCTGCTTCCTCTTTTAGTGTCAAGTCTCAACACTTTTAATTTTGGCTTGTTCCACTGGACTGTAAAACAGCTATTACTAAAACGGACTCGGCAAACATGCCTGCAGGAAGCATGATATACAGCAACTTTATCTCAATACTCAGGGCCACCAGGGATAGGGTAGTTAACTGTGGCCCTCATTGCAAAAAATTTTTTTTAAAAAGTCCTTACAACCATACGGCTCATGCAATGCAGTTACTTGGACATTCTGACTGAGCCAGTAGGTCTGACAATTATACGGTGAGATTTCCCCATTCTTCAGTACATCCTCCAGAAACCAAAGGGAAACCCATGAGAGTAAGCATTGGCCTTGTCGCTGTTTGAAGACACTCTATTCTAAGCACTTTCTGAAAGCGAAACCAATTCAAGCCTTAAAAGCAATTCAAACTAAATCATACACCCTATCATTGCCTTCAATTAACTGCACAGCTATAAGCAGTGGGGAGGCAATAGCCTAGTGGTACTATTGCCAGACTGTTAATCCAGTGTCCCAGGTAATGTACTGGGGACCTAGGTTCAAATCCCACAATGGCCGTGGAATTTGAATTCAATAAAAAGAAAGTTCTGCAAATAAGAGTCTAATGATGACAATAAATCCATTGCCAGCTGTTGGGGGGAAAACCCATCGGTTCATTAATGCCCTTTTGGGAAGCCATCCAAACATGGTCTGGCCTTCGTGTGACTCCAGCCCATAGCAACTCTTAGCTGCCTTCTGCAATGCCCTCATCCCATGAATGAAGTAGAAGAAAAAAATTTCCTTATGCCAGAAGAGAGGAGTGTCAACAATCAATCAATTTTTCAGCCTTCAATTAAGTGTGCAACTGTGCAGCCCCTCAGCCTTGCACATTATTTTTATCCAAATAATTGTCCAATACCCCCCTAAATGACTCAACTGAACCTGCTTCTACAACACTTCCAGACAATGTATTCCTCACCTAACTACCCTTGTTTCTTTAGCAGGTTACTTTAAATCTATGCCCTCTTGTTCCCATTCCTTTTACAACCTGAGAGAAGTTTATAAAATAATGAGAAGTACAGATAGAGTTAATGGTAGAAGTCTTTTCCCTTCGATGGGGGATTTCAAAACCAGGTGGCACGTTAAGGTGAGAGATTTAAACAAAAAAGATGAGACACAATCTTTTTCTTTACACGAGAGGGTGGCTCACATGTGGAATGAGCTTCCTGAGGAAGTGGTGAATGCAGGTACAGTTACAATGTTTAAAAGACATTTAGATATGTACATGAATAGGAAAGTTTTGGAGGGATGCGGACCAGGAGCAGGCAGGTGGAACTTGTTTAGTTTGGGACTATGTTCGGCACGGACTGGTTGGACCAAAGGGTCTGTTTCTGTGCTGTATGACCGAATCTAAACAAGGATGACAGGTTTACAGGACTTGTACAAACTGTGCCCCAGCTTGTGCAAGTTTATGGAGATCGACAGTCAAGAGGCTGGCTGGAAGAACATTGGAATAATCAAGTATAGTGGTATGGAATGCAAGGATGAGAGTGTTCATCACATGACTCACGTCTGGGCAGAATCAAGCAATGATAGAAATTAGTGATGGAGCATTTAAGGTTTTTGGAGTAGATTTGTAGCTCAGGTTGTGCATGAGCTTGTGAACTCAGTTCACAGTGAAATAAGACAACAATATATTTGAAGCAAGCAAAATAAAAACTACTACAAATGCTGCCAACCTGCTGTGTTTTTCCAGCACTCTTTCAGGTCCACAGTTCCTTGCATTTGTTTCAATATACTTGTAGAGACATAGTTCTCAATTGGCTTCAGACAACGATCGGGGAGGGGGGTTGGTGGGTGGGGGTAGAAATCAAAACCTATCTATCGGTAGGACATAAAGTTTGTAGTGGAGATGAAAAGCAAGGCTTTGGTCCACCTAAAATTTAGCCAAAGGACATTTCTGTACATCCAGGACATGACTACGTTAATTCCCAGTTCAACAATGCCTCAATCTTAATTTTTTTTTAAAATCAAATCTCTTCCCCTTCTCATTTCCCCTGCCCAAGAACGATCGCCAAGACTGGAGCGTTTGAGGTTGGATAGGCTGGGAGTATTATTCCAGTGGGCGATGACGTTATAGTGGTTTTTAAAATCATGATGGGCAGGGTTAGGGTGAATAGTAAATGTTTTTTCCGGGGGTGGGGGGGAGCGATTTAAGAAAGGACTAGAAGGGCAGCTTGTGGTGTGTATGTCAGAGCACATGGTAGAGGCTGGTACAGTTACAGTTACAGTTACATGGTAGGAAAGGTTTAAGAGGGATATGGACCAAATAGGACTAGTTCAGTTTGGGAAACTTGGACAGCATGGACAAGTTAGGCTGAAGGGCCTGTTTCTGTGCTGTGGGACTATTCCCCATTGTAGCTCTTGACCCTCTGAGTTATGTTGTTGCATGCACACGCAGTTACTGATATTCCACAGTGACTGTGTACACACACCATTGAAATCTGATTCCTGAAGCCATCTCTACGCAGAGATCTAATGGTCCAATGGGAAGGAGAAAACTTGAGTGAATGCTGATTTTCACAATGTCTAACTAGTCCCTAGTTCAGGCGCAAGCTCTCAAACTCCCTCCATTGTAGAACGGGGATGAGAAAAGAAGGGCAACATAGCTGTACCTGCTCTGTGCTATAAATGGTCCAGAATGCTTGATTTTTAGTTTGGGTTTCAGTAATTATGGAGAATTGTCTGACATACATCCACAGTTTCGTGTGATTTGCTGTCCCAGTTGGGAAGGCATGGTATCTAGAATTGCTGCCTCAATACCGGGGACTGATTTGATTCCAGCCTTAGCTGACATTCTGGATGGAGTTTGCGCAAACACATCATGTCTGTGTGGGTTTCCTCTCGGCGCTCCGGTTTCCTCCTATAGTCCAAAGATGCGCCAGGCTAAGGTGGATTAGCCATGAGAAATGCAAGGTTACAGGGTGTGTCTGGGTGGAAATGTTCTTTGGAGGGTTGCTGTGGACTTGATGGGCAGAATGGCCTGCTTCCAGAATGTAGGGATTCTGATTCTAACTGCTGTGGTGATATTGCCACAGACCAAATCCAAAAAAGCAATAATGCTCATTTGAGCCACTTCAGTGCAAATTAAAATGATCAAAACAGTGCGCTTTTGATGATGGAGTTAAGGCTGTAGCAACAGGGTAGACAACATACAGGTAGTGTAACGTAAAGTAAATCTAAGATAACAAGGTGTGGGGCTGGATGAACACAGCAGGCCAAGCAGCATCATAGGAGCAGGAAAATTTGACGTTTCGGGCCTAGACCCTTCATCAGAAATGGGGGAGGGGAAGAGGATTCTGAAATAAATAGGGAGAGAGGGGGAGGCAGATAGAGGATGGATGGAGGAGAGGATAGGTGGAGAGGAGACAGACAAGTCGAAGAGGCGGGGATGGAGCCAGTAAAGGTGAGTGTAGGTGGGGGGTGGGGGGGGGTGTGGTAGGGAGGAGATAGGTCAGTCCAGGGAGGACGGACAGGTCAAGGGGACGGGATGATGTTAGTAGATAGGAGATGGGGGTGGGGCTTGAGGTGGGAGGAGGGGATAGGTGAGAGGAAGGACAGGTTAGGGAGGCGGAGATGCTACATCCTTTCAGAACGACCATGCCGAAATGAAAATTGCTAACATTAAATATTTTACCCTTCACAGTGCCATCCTATATTTGGAAGGGTCATGTTTATATGTTGAAAATCTTTTTGATGTTAGAACATGGCAACAAGACGAAAACAAATTACATTACATGCAATCCAGTTAGTCATTTGTGAAATAAATTCAGACATTTGGAACAGTCTGAAGCTTCAGGGAGACCAGGCGAGGGTGCAAAGGAGATTTACCAGGATACTGCCTGGGCTGGAGTTAGAGCTAGGAGGAGATTAGAAAGGTGGGCTGATTTTCCTTGGAGCAGCGCTGATTGAGGGTCCAGATAGAGGTGCACAAAGTTGAGGGGCATACTTAGGGTGGATGGGAAAGCACAAATTTCCATTAGGTGGGGTCAATAATTAGGGGCATATAGACTTAAAAGGATAGAGGTAGTGGTTGAAGAGCAGAGTTGGAGAATATCTCTCTGCCCAGACTTGGAGGGATGTGCAAGTCTGGAACTCGGTCTGTAAAAAATGAGTTCTGCCAGAAACCCTTGCAACATGCAAATTGTATTGAGATATTCACTTGCATTGCCATAGCGTTTGGGCATGTGGGCTAAGTTCTGTAAAATTGAATTAATATAAATCAGATTTAAGTTGGCTGGCAGTATAATGGGCTGAATAGCCTCCTGTGTTGTGAACGTCTGGTGGACAGTTTTTTTAAAAAATACTCTGATTCTTATGGTTCCAGAATGCAGTACTGCCTCTACTGGCTAAGTGAGCAAATACACATCTTGTCAAAAACACAGCAAGGCAAGCTCTAGTTTTGATTAAAAACGCCAGTGCAGAATTCAAAGGGAACTGACAAACCGCTAGAATGAACAGATGAGTTTGGACGCAGAGCGGTGAGGTGATCCACTATGATCCGAAGAACATTACCTTGAAAGACAATAGAGAGAGTACAAATCTAAAGCAGGTGAAGAGGAGGAGAGACCTAGGTGTATATGTTCACAAGTAGCTGAAGGTGACAGGATAAGGTGTAGAGGATTAAGTAAAACACACTAACAGGGGCATAGAGAGCAAATAGGCAATGTTGAATTTGTATAAGGCACTTGTCAGATCTCAGCTGGAGTATTGTGTAGCATCTGGGCATATTACAGAAAGGATGTGAATGCATTGGAAAGAATACAGATGTAGTGTACAGGAATAGTTCTAGAGATATGAGAGACTTCACTGGAGGATATATAGAAGACTGGGGCTGTTTATCTCAGAGAGAAGGTGGCTAAGAGGAGGAGATCTGGTTAAGGTCTTCAAAATCATGAGCAGGCTGGAGAGGGAGAAACTGTTCTAGCTTGTAAAACAGGATAATGAGAGGGTATAGATTTAAAAAGTGATTTCCAAGAGAAGCAAGGGTGATGAGAAAAAAAAAACTTTTCACCACTAACTGCTTACTGAAGCACTGCCCAGAAGTGTGGTGGAGGAATGCTCAATGGAGGCTTTGGATGATTATTTGGATTAAAATAGTGTAAGAGTGGCAAAGTGGAAGGAGAGAAAGTGGGTTTGCAGTATGATGCCCATTTAAAGAGATACAATGGGCTGAATTGCCTCCCTCTATGGTGTTTGATAGAGAGAAAACCAATCTCAGCCCAAAAAAGTTCCAGGAGGAATGCTACAGCTGGCCTAGCCAAAAAGGGGGGAAAAAAATAAAAGTTTAGCTTGGAGATAGATCAGTTGGGAAGGTGCAAGGGGAGAATCAAAATAGACACTGTTACATGTATGCAAGCTCCAGGAACCAGATTGAGGGGTTTTGCTGCTGCTCCCCAAAGTCCACTAACTGCTCTGCACGCAGTGTAGACTTCAACATAACTAGTGATTATGAAGAAAGCTCACACTTCCAGTTTCCCTTCACACAGAGTCACCCCTTCAAGGCATTGGTGGACAAAATGCATAGACCAGTGACAAGTCCCTTGTCTGCACAAGGGTTTATAAGGAAGGCTCTGTTAAGAGTGTGTCTTTCAGCCTCATCATTTAAAATTACAGGGGGATTATTAAGAGGAGGGACTAACTGGCATGTGCTTAAAATCTCAAACACCAAACATGCCTGGATTCAGAGGAATAAGTAACAGTCACCTCACCCTAAATCTGGCAGCATGCTTAAGTATCATCTGTGCAAGAAAACAGCACTCAAATTTATTTAGAAATCCTAAACTAGATCAAATGCTTGAGTTCACTGGCTGGCAGCATTTGCTTTGGTCATTCCAGTACACACTGTCTGCTCCCAGAGAGCTGCAGCTGGCTGCTCACAATCTATGGACAACGTGAAACGATTCAGTAAACATGCAAGGTTGGAAGTATGGGCAGGACCCAAGTGTACTAATTAAAAAAATTTCAGGAACCACACCACAAGATCTCATTAACTCAAACCAGAGAAATAATTGACTTACTACTCAGTGAAGTATTAACTTTAGCCAATATAGTTTGAGTGCATAATAAAATCTTCTGCACTGAGATAGTAGAATGCCAGTGTGGGTCCCATATTGCATTGCAGTCAGAAAAAAAAGTCAGTGGCTAAATACGGTTTCCTTAAATCAGACGGCCTGTTATACCAATGGCTGAGGCTTTTAATTCCCAAATTAAAAGCACATGCAAAGTTCCAACAGGGCTTACAGAAGCCAAGTTGTTCTGACTGCACTACACATTAGTCCTTGGTTTTGAGATTAATTCTAACAGTGTGTTTTGGGTTCAGATAGCAGAGGAAGCAGTGTGAAGGTTGGAGACTAACAGAAAGAGCTACCCACCGTCAGGGGGCAGTTTGGTGGAGTAGACACATGAGGAGGAGGAAGAGGAATCGGATCAGATCAGAGAAGCATAAACGTAAACGCCAAACTACAAAGGAAATCGCAACAGGAACCAGTAGGAAGAACTATCTGACTTAAAGACCATTGAAATTTGCTCCTAGAGATGGTATATGGTTACCAGAGTTGGTCAGGAGAATAGGACAAGATGGGTATATTGGAGAGAGACATTGGAGGTCTACAAGGAAGACTCAAATTACCAGTTATTGTTTCAAACAGAAGCAGGCTGACTGTCAGCAATGCAGCTAAACCGTGTTGAATATCTTGATACCACTCCTCCATCTTCTTGTTGGGTTTTTTTTGAGATAACATCTTGGATACATGAGATCCTCATTTCTCAGGCTCAGTGTAAGTTTAAAAATTTATAATTTAATTTAAGTTTAATTTTTATACTTAATGTTTAACAATTCTTTAGATGTCTTCAGCTATTTGTTGTCCCCTGTATGAATTAGGGCTTTACAATTTCCCTGCTCCAATTCCATGTCCTTTTAAGGACTTATCCAAACAGGTTTTCTTTAACAAAAAAGGAAGGATTTAAAACCTTTGGTCGGCTGATACGTGTTAGCTTTCTGCAAACTTCCAGTATTTTGCTGTTTGATTTCTAGCACTTGCAATAAAATTGCTTTTAATTCATTTGAAGTATTAAGGAAGAGAGAGTGTGGACTGGAGAAATTGAGCAGATATGATATTACTGGAGGAGGAGAATAGTTAATGTTTGGGTCTAAGTATGATTCTTCCCAATCAGTTCTGATGTCACACTGGACTCAAAAGTGATCAACTGTTTCTCTTTCCACCAATGCTGCCAGATCTGCTTAGCATCTCCAGCAGGAGGCATTCATTTCAGATTGCCAGCACCCACAGTATTTTGCTTTTAATGGAACAAAATATTGTGCCATCTGTTTCGTGTGTTAATATCAGGGGAAAAACATTGCTTCCTGTTCTGAGGGAGTTTATGCAGCCTTATGTGTCGAAGAGGTGGCCTGCATGGCATAGCAATAGTGCCAGTGAATAACTACCCTGGTTTCCTGGATTAACACACAGGGGGCACTGGTTCAGATCCATGGGATTTCATCAGATTCTCAGTTCTGGTTGCCATTACTATAATGCATCATCAAAAACGCCCGTTTGGAAGAAGGAAACTAGAGTCATGTGACTCAGACCCACAGTATTGCAGTAGACTCAACCTCAACACCCCCTCCCCTCCAACCAATTCCTTATGTGTCACGAGTCAATCAGTTCAAAGGACAAATACCAGCCTTGCTAGCAAAGCTCACACCAAGAAAAAAAACCTGTCCTTCAAGACAGCTTAAAAATCTTAGATTTCCTGGGAGTCTGAACATGCAACTGGACTTTCAACTCACCCATCTATACCAAACATGCCATTCTATATTAATCCCATCTGCCTGCATGTAGTCTATATCCTTTTATTCCCTGCCTGTTCATGTCTGTCTAAATACCTCAAATGTTGCTAGCATATCTGCTTCTACTGCCTCCCCTGGCCGATTTGATTGACAATCGCACTTTCATCCCTAACAAGGACCAATTTATTCGTGACTAGTAGACATTCCATAAAAATGGGCCTTCAACTGCCCACAAATCTCCAGCTGAAGTTGGCCTATACAATAATTTAACAGCACTTAAATTTATACTCCAACGTCTTTAGATGACTAAAAAAGTTTAGTCATCCTTTAAGTTTCTTATCCACCTTTTCCCAGACCACTCACCATCAAGTGATAGCTAGAGCCCACTTTGCGCGACTGGTTAGAATGTAGGAAGACCACTGTTGGCCACTGTCTCTCCTTACCATTGCCCAATGCAGTGGATCAAAAAAACTTGTACAAAATCATACAGAATGTATGAGTCCAGCTTGGATTCTTGGAGAAATTATCCCTATTCTAGCACTCTGGAAAGCTAGTTGCTGTAATTGCAGCAAATCATCCGTGTCCATATGCTACATTACCATTTAAGATCATTTACACCCAAATGTCTTATGACATTTTATTGAAAGTATTCCAAAAGATCTACCTAATTACTTTTAGTCAGTGTTTTCCTCCAAAGTGCATTATAAATCAGGTCAAGCAGCATCATAGGAGCAGGAAAACTTGACGTTTCGGGCCTAGACCCTTCATCAGAAATGGGGGAGGGGGAAGAGGGTTCTGAAATAAATAGGGAGAGAGGGGGAGGTGGATAGAGGATGGATAGAGGAGAGGATAGGTGGAGAGGAGGCAGACAAGTCGAAGAGGCGGGGATGGAGCCAATAAAGGTGAGTGTAGGGGGGTAGGGAGGAGATAGGTCAGTCCAGGGAGGACGGACAGACAGGTCAAGGGGGCGGGATGATGTTAGTAGATAGGAGATGGGGGTGTGGCTTGAGGTGGGAGGAGGGGATAGGTGAGAGGAAAAACCGGTTAGGGAGGTGGAGATGAGCTGGGCTGGTTTTGGGATGCGGTTGGGGGAGGGGAGATTTTGAAGCTTGTGAAATCCACATTGATGCCATTGGGCTGCAGGGTTCCCAAGCTGAATATGATTTGCTGTTCCTGCAGCCTTCGGGTGGCATCACTGTGGCATTGTAGGAGGCCAAGGATGGACATGTCGTCTGAGGAATGGGGGGTGGGGGGGTGGGGGGAGGGAGTTGAAATGGTTCGCGACTGGGAGGTGCAGTTGTTTGTTGCGAACTGAGCGCAGGTGTTTTCTATCCACCTCCCCCTCTCTCCCTATTTATTTCAGAACCCTCTTCCCCTCCCCCATTTCTGATGAAGGGTCTAGGCCTGAAACGTCAAGTTTTCCTGCTCCTATGATGCTGCTTGACCTGTTGTGTTCATCCAGCCCCATGCTTGTTATCTCGGGTTCTCCAGCATCTGCAGTACCTTTTATCTCTGCATTATAAATCAGTTGTCCTTTTAAAAGTTTATGCTGACTCCATTAACCTCAAGCATTTAAATTGAGGTCAGAATCCCTACTTGTGGGAGTCAGCCATTCAGCCCATCAAGTTTACACTGGCCCTCTAAAGGAGAATCTCACTACCACCTACCCTATCCCTGTAACGCTGCATTTCCCCTGGAAACTATGGGCAATTTAGCCGGCCAACCCACCCTAACGTGCACATCTTTGGACTGTAGGGAGGAAACTGGACCACCCGGAGGAAACCCACACAGACACAAGGTGGTCTTTGTGGAGTTTGCACAGATGCCCAGGGCTGGGATGGAACCCAGGTCCCTGGCAGCAGTGCCAACCACAGACATTGGGGTTGGTAGCACATCCTTTCCAAAATTAGCCTGGGGTTTTGTTTTTAAATCCATTCACAGGATGTAGAAGTTTCTGGTTAGGCCCAGCATTTATTACCTATGCGGAATTACCCAGAGGGCAGTCAGAGTCAACCACATTGCTGTGGGTCTGCAGTCACATGTAGGTCAGACCAGGTAAGGATGGCAGTTAAGACCATAAGACATGGAGTGGAAGTAAGGTCATTTGGCCCATCGAGTCCACTCCGCCATTCAATCATGGCTGATGGGCATTTCAACTCCACTTACCCACACTCTCCCCGTAGCCCTTGATTCCTTGCGAGATCAAGAACTTATCAATCTCTGCCTTGAAGACATTTAACGCCCGGCCTCCACTGTGCTCTGTGGCAATGAATTCCACAGGCCCACCACTCTCTGGTGGAAGAAATGTCTCCTCATTTCCGTTCTAAATTGACCCCCTCTAATTCTAAGGCTGTGCCTACGGGTCCTAGTCTCCTCACCTAATGGAAACAACTTCCCAGCGTCCACCCTTTCTAAGCCGTGCACGAACTTGTAAGTTTCTATTAGATCTCCCCTCAACCTTCTAAACTCTAATGAATACAATCCCAGGATCCTCAGCCGTTCATCGTCTGTTAGGCCTACCATTCCAGGGATCATCCGTGTGAATCTCCGCTGGACACGCTCCAGTGCCAGTATGTCCTTCCTGAGGTGTGGGGCCCAAAATTGGACGCAGTATTCTAAATGGGGCCCAACTAGAGCTTTATAAAGTCTCAGAAGCACATCGCTGCTTTTATATTCCAACCCTCGAGATAAACGACAACATTCCATTCGTTTTCTTAATCACAGACTCAACCTGCAAGTTAACCTTTAGAGAATCCTGTACTAGCACTCCCAGATCCCTTTGTACTTCGGCTTTATGAATTTTCTCACCGTTCAGAAAATAGTCCATGCTTGCATTCTTTTTTCCCCCCCAACGTGCAAGACCTCGCATTTGCTCACGTTGAATTTCAGCAGCCATTTCCTGGACCACTCTCCTAAATTGTCTGAATCATTCTGCAGCCTTCCCACCTCCTCTGTACTACCTGCCTGTCCACCCAACTTCGTATCATCGGCAAACTTCGCCAGAATGCCCCCAGTCCCTTCATCCAGATCATTAATATATTAAAGTGAACAGCTGCGGCCCCAACACTGAACCCTGCGGGACACCACTTGTCACCGGTTGCCATTCCGAAAAAGAGCCTTTTATCCCAACTCTCTGCCTTCTGTCAGACAGCCAATCCTCATTCCATGCCAGTAACTCACCTCGAACTCCATGGGCCCTCACCTTACTCAGCAGCCTCCCGTGAGGCACCTTATCAAAGGCCTTTTGGAAGTCTAGATAGATAACATCCACTGGGTTTCCCTGGTCTAACCTACTTGCTCCCTCTTCAAAAGAATTCTAACAGGTTTGTCAGACACGACCTCCCTTCACTAAATCCATGCTGACTTGTTCTAATCTGACCCTGCACTTCCAAGAATTTAGAAATCTCATCCTTAACGATAGATTCTAGAATTTTACCAACAACCGAGGTTAGGCTAATCGGCCTATAGTTTTCCATCTTTTGTCTTGATCCTTTCTTAAAAGGAGGGGGTTACAACAGCGATTTTCCAATCATCTGGCACTTCCCCCTGACTCCAGTGACTTTTGAAAGATCACAACCAACGCCTCCGCTATTTCCTCAGCCACCTCCCTCAGAACTCTAGGATGTAGCCCATCGGGGCCAGGAGATTTATCAATTTTTACACCTTTTAGCTTTTCTAGCACTTTCTCTTTTGTAATGCCTACCATACTCAACTCTGCCCCCGACTCTCCTTAATTGTTGGGATATTACTCATGTCTTCCACTGTGAAGACTGACACAAAATACTTATTAAGTTCTTCAGCTATTTCCTTATCTCCCTTCACTAGCCTTCCAGCATCGGTTTGGAGCAGCCCAATGTCTACTTTTGCCTCTCGTTTGTTTCTTATGTATTGAAAGAAACTTTTACTATCATTTCTAATATTACTGGCTAGGCTACCTTCGTATTTGATCCTCTCCTTCCTCATTTCTCTGTTATCCTGTTTGTTCTTGTACCCTTCCCAATCTTCTGATTTCCCAGTGCTCTTGGCCACTATATAGGCTGTCTCTTTTTCTTTGATAGATTTTCTGACTGCCTTTGTCAGCCATGGCAGTCAAATCCCGACCCCCCCCCACCCGAATAATCTTTTTCTTTGGGATGAACCTCTGAATTGTGTCCTCAATTACACCCAGAAACTCCTGCCATTGTTGCTCTACTGTCTTTCCCACTAGGCTCTGCTTCCAGTCGATTTTCGTCAGTTCCTCTCATGCCCCTGTAATTACCTTTACATAACTGTAACACCATTACATCCGATTTTGCCTTCTCTTGCAAACCACAGACTGAACTCTACCATATTATAATCGCTGCCTCCTAAGTGTTCCCTTACTTTAAGGTCCTTTATAAAGTCTGGCTCATTACATAGCACTAAGACCAGAATAGCCTGCTCCCTTGTGGGCTCCATCACAAGCTGTTCCAAAAAGCCATCCTGTAAGCAGTCCATGAATTCCCTTTCTTTGGATCCACCGGCAATATTATTCACCCAGTCCACCTGCATATTGAAGTCCCCCATGATCACCGTGACCTTGCCTTTCTGACATGCCCTATCTATTTCCTGGTGCATCTTGCACCCCTGGTCCTGACCACTGTTAGGAGGTCTGTGCATAACTCCCATTATGGTTTTTTTTTGTCTTTGTGGTTCCTCAACTCCACCCACACAGACTCCACATCATCTGACCCTATGTCATTCAGTGCTATTGAAATGAATTCGTTTCAGAAGGGTCTAGGCCCGAAATGTCAGCCTTCCTGCTCGGCCTGCTGTGTTCATTCAGCTCTACACCTTGTTATCTCAGGCTCTTACCAGAAGAGATTGTTGCATATTTTTAACCCCCTCTTCAAATCAACTCAGGAGTTTTGTCAAATCCAGAGAGTTTTTCTTAAAAACTAGCATCTTCTTGGAGGAATTATTCATCTATCGCTCCCCCCACAAACGTGCATTGGAATCACAAGAAAGTAGGTTGGAGACTTTTACACCTTCAGATTTTCTGTTTTATCAATGTTACAGAAACTCACCCTTACAGCACTGATATCAAACAAAAATCACTTAAAACAGAACATTTACAGATTCAAAAAAAGTTGAGTGACAATGTGAACCCCAATTTCTTTTTGCACAAGTAGGACTACAGAATACAAAGAGACCCAGAGTATTTAGTACACAACTTCATGTCTCCATATATCAGGAGATAAATGTGCTAAATCCATTTCATGTCCACACTAACAATGGGCCAATGATTACCTCTTGCTCAAGTCATTCAACTACAAGATTAAATCTTGTAGAGCATTGATCATTTTACTGATAAACAGGGTTAGACAATTTCACAGGAGAAAAACTGGCAAAACAAACTCAAAGCAGAAAACATAGCCTGGTGTTTGGGTGCCTTGCAGGCATAAGGAGGCTGGCACCTTAGAGAGAGAATGAGATATATTTGGAAAATAATCTCCTATGACAACTATGCGAGATGTGATGTTTCATGAAACTCAAAAAGTGAGCAAAGACCAGACATGCAGTGAATTGTGATGTGAGATTCTGCTAGGGGTGAATGGGTGGGGAGAGAGAGTGTTATGAGGACCAAAGAGGCCCATTACCAGTCCAATGGTTGTGGAATGTGAGAAAAAAGTTAGATGACCATCCTTAATAAACAAAACCTCTTTGGAATGGGGCAACACTTCAAATAAGTTAACAACGTGAGAAAACAACATTTAAAAAAAGAAGGTCACTCCGGAAGCCACTCAACCCCTGGATTAATTCTGCAGTGTTTTCTTTCAAGTAAATTTAGTAAGTCATCTGCATTCTAACCATCTCCAAGAAAATAAATCCCTTGACAGAGCTTGGCATGGGGTGTGGTCAGAGCCAGTTTAAGTGAATAGGGACACATTCAAACTCAGCCTTCCTGCTCTGCCAAAAGAGCAATTTTTACCCCTTATTGGGGTTAAAAACAAAAAAGGAACTGACATTTTTTAAATGTCCACCAGAATACTTACAGTTAACAATTATATCTACAAGCTGTTAAGGGTAGCTTCTCTTTATTCTTCCATACACCATTAAGTGGCTTGTTTTGAGTACCGAGGTAGCCAGGAATTTGGCTAGAGTCTCTGTTCCTTCACTTTTTTAAAAAAAAGTTTTGGGGATGTTTAGATTCTATTCTACATAGAAGGATCAGAGACAGTAAGCTTTGCTATCACAGTGACAACTAGAAGGGTGAATTCTGCAGAAGTACATTGGGAAAAATTCAGCAATTTCAGAATTTAAAACAAACTTGGTCTTAGCCATGCTCATATCCAAGAGATAGATATCCATTTTATTCCATTCCACACCCCTCCCCCCCAACCCTGCGTTGGGAAAGGATTTCAGGAAGAAGACAGGAGACAGGTGTTGGAGGAAACATTCCCAGCTCAAGCCAAGACGCAGCCCATAATAAAGTTCTCACATCTGGGCAAACATGGGGCCTTCGTGCTCTTCACCACTCCCAAAATATATAATTACATTTTTATTTTAAAGATACTTGAAGTTTAGAAAAACTGCTGAATTTTTAAAAAGTTCATTAAATAATCCAATACAAAATCCACAGATCAAAAATATAGCCATCCTCTTGCTCTATTTATAAGAATGATTCCTCTATACTCTGGATTGAAGTGTCAGGAAGATGCGTTGAAATGTTCATTACCACTGTGTCCAGTTAGTACTGTGACCTTTCCTTAGATACCTGAGTAATTCAAAGGGGTCCTCATCTCCATTTAGGGAGAAGTCAAAAGGACGAGATGGAAAGGGACTCTGATCATCAGGCATCTGTAAAGATACAGTATGTTGATTTACAGGGAGAATGCAATCTTACACAATTAATCCAAAGTTTAGTTAATTATTAAGAAATAGAACACAGCAACAGATCTCATAAGGGGTCAGGTTCTTGTGCTGGGTTGGGGCAGCATTGTCATTGGACTATTAATCTAGAGAGCCAGGTAACATTCTGGCAACCTGGGTTCAGATCATCATAGAATCCCTAGTGAGGTAGCAGGCCATTTGGCCCATTGACTCCAAGCTGTCCCTGAACAGCATCCCACTCAGACCCACCACCCTATCTATCCTTGAACCCCTGCATTCCCCATGGCCAATCCACCTAACCTGCACATCTTTGGACTGGAGGAAACACAGACAGAGAAGATGCAAACTCCACACAGACAGACAGTCACCCAAGGCTGGAATCAAACCTTTGTCCCTGGTGCTGAGAGGCAACAGTGCTAACTACTGAGTCACGTGCTGGCTTGTATGGCATTTGAATTCACTAAGAGAAGGCTCCTCTGTTGCTGTGCTGGTGTCCCTGCCTCGGTGTCAGAAGATCCTGAAACATGCCCCAGAGGTGGGTCACAACATTTCCAAAAAAATGGAGGCACCCATTTAAAGATCACTTGTTGAAAATTCAACCCTCTAGAGGACCTGGAACTCATTTCCCTAGAAAGCAGTAGATGCAAGGATATTGAACACTAAGCAGAAAGAGACACATTAACTTTCAAAAAAAAAAGGAATCAAATCTTTAGAGGGCAGGCAGGAATGTAGAGTGAAGACCAGTTAGATCAGGCAGAAGTGGGTGGAGAAGGCTAGAACTGGCCTTAGAATGACTGTCTGACAGACATGAACATGAATGTGGAACAATCATTCATTAAGTATTTTAAAAATAAAGGAAAATTACTGTTCATACCCACAATTAGAAGTGAGTGCTGGCCAGCAGCCCACATCCTATGAAAAGTTTAAAAAAAGACTGAAGGCCATTAGATGAGCTCCATAGAATCAATTAAAACAAGACTTTTGCTTCAGTTAATTGACAACGTTTGGGCTTGTTCGGGGATCAGCAAAAAAAGTGTTTTCCCTCTCTGCACCCCACCCACCAAACACCAGAATTGTTGGAAAGTCATTAATAGTTTGAAATGGAAATATTCCTGGCTGAAAGAAACAACATATTTGCTGAGAAAAATGGAAGTCAGTGGAGATGGCCAATTAAGAGCTTTATACTGGTACAGTTCAAGCATATAAAGGGGGCCTCTTGTGGCACACTGAGGTGACATTCCTACCCCTGGACTGGGAGCTAGGGTTCAAGTCCCACCTGTTCCAGGAGGTGGGAATTAACATCTGAGAAAAGGTTGACTAGAAAAACAGGTCAGTGTACAAAATGAATTTAGGAAACCTTTCATGAGGATTTTAAAATCTGTGAAGAGGGTTGGAAACATGGGTTCCTTCATATTTGTTTTAATACATATCTCCATGTTGAGAGAAAACAGAAAGGAACGTTTTAGTAGCAGTGATGCAAGTTTAAAGACATCACCATGGCTTAGTTTGCAACTGGTTACTTTGTTCAAGATGCAGGCAGCCTTTGGAGCATTTAACTCAGCCAAGATTTTCAGGAATGGATCTGCTGTACAGAAAAATCTTATAAAGCCCCAAGTTGTATTGAGTGAAAACCTCCACACACCCAGCAATGTCCAGTGCTCTTCAAAGCAAGTTTGATACCATTTACATCATTTGTTTTCCCCACTGAATTATTGTAAATTATGAAATAAAGCTTGAACTTGTACATGAAATGGATGATATTCTAAGCAGGTGACCCAGTGAACACATTGCAGCCTAGATGGTCCAAGCCCTCTCCACAAGTATAAGAGCAGATATTGAAAGCAACGTGCAATTTAGAAGACAGTTTTCTACAATTTTTTTTCTCTGATCAGAGTCACCACGGACAGCCATGCCTTCAACCAACCACACCAGCCCCATTTGTTACAATACAAAGCCTCCAAATCTCTTTCTAGTTCTCTATTCCTTAAGCCTTAAAGTTGGTCATCCTTCCCATTACCTCTTTTGGATTAGCATCCTTTTTCCTCAAATACAGTTCTTTTAAAGAAATTGCTTAAGGTTTTCAACTAGAACAGTCCTGTGTCAGAGACCTGTTTTGTTAATAATCTATTTCATGGTAAGTGAGACTACACAACCGCTTACCAATGAGGAGTTGCTTGTAGTCACATTGGTATAGCACAGGGGACCAAACCATTGCTCCAGGGGCCTCTTTGCTTTGTCCATTCCATGTAGAGGAGACCAAATACCTATCCCGCTTCTGAAACAGAGTGGCAAATTATACCAGAGGCCTTTAACAGTTAAGAAAAGCTGAAATACAAGTGACCAAATCACAGCAAGTTTCAGGTAAATCTCCTCCTCCCGTTCAGAATTGAAGAACATTGCAGGAGTCAACTGACCATTTACTTGAATTAGACGCTTCTGCAGAATCCTACTGTTTCATTAGGTGATGGTGCCTGGCCAGTCAGCTTAAAGCCAGCTAGTCCATTAGAGCAGTTACTTTCCAGTGGCTAACTGCAAACCTGGAGTTGAAACATCATTTAGTAGAGGGTCATTTTGTTACTTCACATACATGTGCTGTAGGGAGCCATGCTGAAATGCACTGGATTCAGGAATATCCAAGACCATTTTGATGGAAAAACCATGCAGCATCTCAGACTATTGGTGGGAAAGCAGTCTGTTACATGCAGTTGTTATTATTTCAGGTTAGATTTCCAGCCCCCACCCCACTTTTGCCATCATCTTCCTGATGGCATTGCATTCTCTTCATGCAAGCCTGTTCCATGGGAAGAGAGACAGCCTCTAGTCACTCAAAGTCGCAGTACCTAACCTATACAAGGGTGACCATCAAAACAGAATCCTGACCTGAGGGGATATGCACACAAACTAGATCTAGGCCATACAGGGATAAACTGGGAAATCAAATGGAAACAAACGTCTAGGAACATCCCCTACTCCCTATCCCTGGCAAGAGCATTCTGTTTTGAAATTTAATTGACTAGAGAGAGATTGCTAGATTTATTAGACAAAGCTAATGAGTTGTGAAACAAAGGGTGGATTAAAAAAGCTTAAAAAATACTTATCATCCAATTTAGTTGAACAGATACGAGGAGAGTGAAAGGTTAATTCCAGTTTGTGCTGTTGTGTACAAGGTGAAATTCATCGAGGCAGTTAGAATATTGATGACAGTTTACGTACATTGACTTCAGGCCATCTTCCTGCTCATGTGGTGGATCCCAAGCATGGAGTGCCTTCCTCCACAGCCGAATCTGCTTATCCCAGGAGCGGCGGCTATATTTCTTGTATTTGTTGGGAGTTTGGGGGTGTATTCCTGGCACCCTGAGTCTCCTTTTGAGAAAAAGATTAATAATAGCATCTTAATGCATTTGTCTCCTCTCTTCTCCCCCCTCCCCCAGGAGGGTAATGTCAACTGCAGAGGAATCTTAAATTGTAAGACAATCCGGTCTCTGACAGAGAGAGGAAAAGCCCAATCATCTGATTGGTTGGATAAATCAATCAAGTGTTTGTGAACAATGATGGGCATAGCTGGCAAGTGAGCCAATAAAGTCAAGACTGTGTTTGGCTGGGGAAGGAACTCTAAATTAGCAATTTCTCTTCTCTTATAATGTTGAGAAGTCTTTTCATCACTTCAGTTATGTGACCAATGAGGTTGTCTGACGCTTGAGTTTTAATATCCTCTTTCAAACAAAAAAAAAGCAGCAAACAACCTTAGATCTAGATAAAAATGATACCATTGTAAAATCGCTTAGCCTTCTCGGCAAGGAGATCTCACTTTCCACATTGGGTCCTGCAGGCTACAAGTTCCCCATCAAGTTCAATAAATTTTAGAATCTGAACATATACCTGTCCTTGAACCACCTCCCACACTGCACCACCCCCCACACAACACATTGTCAGTCATGGGCTGCCTTTAGCACAGTCAACCCATTTTGACCCGCTCATGATTCCATTATTAATATCTTTTTCTTGAGCGTCCAATTGCTTCGTCTCCCTGGCTGTCAGTCTCTCCCTATCTACTCACTCCTTCCCCGACCCAGCCCTTAAAATTGACCCCCCTCTTCAGTGTAAATATCAACTCCCCACCCCCCTGCCCCAACTTAGATATGATCAGTCCTGAAGAAGGGTCACTGAAGTCAAAGTGTTGTCTCTGCTTACTCTCCCCACTGACGCTGCCAAGTTTCTCCAGGAATTTACCTCTTGTCTTAGAAATCTAAGAGGCTGTGGAAACAGCTGAGCCTGGACCCTGAGTTTGATTGACAGCTCCCACCCTCCTTTCAACTGTAGGATCTTGATGTTTTCTGGTCAACCAGTTCAGGGCCGTTGTCACAGTTCTGGAGTGGGTGGGACTTGAAACCAGGCCTCCTGGTTCAGAGGAAAGGACATTACTACTGCACCCCTAGAGCTTCCAGTTGTAGCTTTTACCCCCACCTCCAAAATTAAAAAAATAGCAAACCTGATGTTTCAGGTTTTTGCAGCTTTTGTTACTGATATTCAGGTAAAGTCTGGATAACTGACTTCATATGGCTTGTAGGGAAAGAGATTTAAGTGGAGAATTATGACCTAATGGCTTTCAGCATTTTGGAAAAATAACTAGAATTTCACTGACTGTAGAAAGTTTGTTGTTTTGATAGTGTATTCTAAAGTGGGGGGGGCAAGAATAGCTTGACATTTGACTTGGATGGGGCAAAAGATTTTGCTTTTTCTCTATGTAGCTGGGATGAAGACCACAACACAGGAGGTGAGTTTTGTTTTAAAAGCAAACACACAGTCTGCACAATCCTCATTGCAACCTCCAGCCATTTCCCTAGTTGGCTGACCAACTTGCACCTGTATGTAACACCGAGTCACATCTCTGACGCTACTTTCTCAAGGTGAACCGAGACATTTCCCCCCACCCCCCCCACCCCCATCCCAACTCCTGCTACATCCCTGGAGAATATCCAGGTCCTTGCGCCCGATCTATGCTGCAGGATGGGGAAGATGTCAAAATGATGTAGTCAAGGCAGCTAAATCACAAGTGTCCTCTCACCAAAGGAGAGATATTCCTCGCTTGAACATGGAATTTGAGCCCTTTTATAAACCATTTTCCGTGGTGCAATGGCTATTTCCATCTTGACCAGGAAATTCTATAAATCAGCACTAGAAGTGAGGATTACTCACTAAATCTCTACAAAGGTGATAGTGTGTTGTCATTCATTGTGATAAACATGGTCACGTACCCAACTTCAAAATGCCTCCTTCACTCCAATTTACTTTAAAGTGTTAAAAAAAAACAAAACAACTTACTTCGGGACTTCTTGCTGGTATCTCGGATAGGCAGGGGTGTTCTTTCCATAATCTATCTGCTTCTGTCGCCTCCTCAACACTGTTTCATCTGTTTCAATTTCAGATTGTTTCCAGCATTCAGCTGGAGAGTCACAAGCTGGTGCAGATACACTCCAATGCCTGTAGTTTCTGTAGCGGAGGAAGTGAAGACAAAGAGCGACCTGAACCTCAGACAAGGAGTAACCTTTTTCAATATCATACACTCTAGCATCATCTTATTAGCTAACACTGTCGGAATAGGCTCATGTCTAATCCACTGATGTGATCTTCTGCAGCACAGGGAAGGGTTTGGACACAGACACCTTCCTCAAGTAGGTTCCAGCAGCACTTGTTTCAAATCTCAGCGTTCTTTCCTTGGCTTGTGGATCTTCCTAAAAAGCCAGCATTAAATCCAAAATATGTGGTGTGCTGCTGGTATCTTACAACTCATTTCTTGTACTGTGGAATTGTCACTGTACTTTTTAAATACAGAAAAGCACATTAATAATGTCAGCATAGTCCTACTGGACCATAGAGCTGCCTTCTCATTAGGGAGCCAGCTAGTGGTGGTTCAACCCAGGGGTCACCGGGCCTCAGGCAAGAAGAGATTGAATCATCATCGCATCGCTAGTGTGGGAGCAGGCCATTCAGCCTTTCAAGTCCACACTCACCCAACCTCATCCCTGTAACCCTGCATTCCTCGTGGCTAATCCACCTAACCTACACAGCTTTGGACTGTGTGCCCTTCATGCAAACCTCACCCCGATGCAGGAATTGAACCCAAATTGTTGTGACTACCCTACATTGCAAGTCAGTTGTCTGATTAACTGATCCCTGTACTGTATAGGACTGGGACGTAGACAGTTATGTGATTTATAAAACCCAAGGGGATGTGGGCAGAGACAGTGACAATAGAGTTTCCTCAGAGCATGGATTTCACTGGCCAGGCCAATATTTATTGTTCACCTCCAACTGCTGGAGAAGACGGCTCACACCATCTTGTGTTTTTGAACATAATAACTCAGTATAACTGCTGTTTGTAAAGGGACTAGCCCTATTGCTGTAAATCAAGCAACACAGCCCTAAATCATTTGGGGACAAGAGGTTTCTTAAGGATATATCAGTAGCTACATGTAACTCCAGACTTGCTGTAACGTGATTACTTACCTAACCTCTGGTCGATAAGTGCTGGTCCAGCTAGTGACACTCCCATCCCATGGATGAATTAAAAAAGGATTTTCACATGGGTTTAGTAGTCACCATTTCGATGGTAGTAACTTTAATGCCAGATTGCTGTTTTAGTCCTGAGTTGCTAGTCTAGTCACATACTATTGGTCATGTGTTTCTCCATAAAGCAAGCAGCAGTCAGGTCACTTGTAACATTGACAATTGCCAGCACATTGGTAGAGCAGCCTGAAATACAGGCAGCCATATTTTGGGAGTTAATTTTAGACAGATGCTTTTATTCAGCCCTTACGATGATGATTATTTTAAAATGTATCAAGTCCAAAAGCATCTCAACACAAAAGCCAAAGGCCATCTTATCAATGAAAGCATCCTATGTTAGCCTCCCAAGCAAGTTCAGAAGGCTATGAGAACACTTGCAGTGTAACATTTAATTTAAGAAAACATGCACCTTTTCTCCCAAGCCCATGCTCTGTTAGGCTCTGATTCTGTACCCACTCCAATGCTGGCTGTTGTAGGTATACAGGCATCAGCCCTAAAGGACAGGAAAATTCAGACTGATTAACACGTACATAGTAATGACTTATTGAAATGTCAATAGATTGATGGATGATCATAACTCAATACAGAAGTGAGCATTTCCCAAACAAATAAACTTGCAACATCTGCAAGACATGATATTTGCCTTCCTTTTAGAAAAGGGAAGTTTAGCCTTAGATCAAGTCCTCACATACATGATTTAAGGATTTTCTTGCATGTGAAGTGTCCAGATTTTGCACACAGGCTAAACTGAAGTCAACGAATCTGTGTCTGTCGTCCTTTTCATTACAAAAATCCTTACACCTCTGGCCCCAGCAAAACAAGTCAAGGAGAGGACAACCTCACAGTGAGGATTTTTTAAAAATTGCTTATTTATACTTAAAATGCAGTCCAGTATAAGATTCCCAAATGGAAAATAATTTGCAAATTATGGTACTTTATCACTACTTCAGGTGATTCAAAAAAATTTAAACACATGAAGACAATGTTATTGAATTACATTTACAGGCAAACAGCAGTTAATTTATGGCCAGCCAAATCCCGTGATTTGAACCAGACGATTACCTGGTGGCATTGGGGGGAGGGAGGGAAGTGGAAAACACTAAGTGTCAGCTTTTCCGGAACGTTCAGTAAAGGGTTCTTACAAGCACATTGTAGGTAACGTCACACGAAAGAATGCACTTGTTAATAGACCTTTCACTCAGTACTGTATCTGAATGTCAGCTAAAGCACTTGTCTGGGATTGAACCCCCAACTATGACAAAAAAAAAAAGAAGGGTAGGTGCACCCTCAGTGATCACGTACACACCTTATCCCCATGCTAAGGTGGTGTCAGCTCAAAGTGCTGAAATTCCACCCCAGCTCAAAAAACAATATTTAAGACTATGGTTCCTCATCTCCAATAGAAGTGGGACTTCCTGGATCATGTTTGTCAAATGTTATGATATGATAAACAACCTACCCTGGCTCCTTAAATTTTGTCAGCCACCGAAAAAAGAAACAAAGACAAACATTTGTACTGAGCAAGGATAGCCCAAAGAGGGAAAAAAAATAAGAGGTGATTAGCTTGGCTTCCTTCCAATTCAAAAACAAGACTAAAAACAAATTGTTGCATTTTAGTTGTGGTATGGAAGGAGCAATTAAGCTTAAGAAGCTTCCTTCTTCCTTCCAATTAACTCAGTACTTGGAAGTACAGTGTAAAAAGTTAGACCAAAAACTAGGAAGATCAAGTGACTGCCAGGCATGCTTCTGAGACAAGTCAGTAGCTAGCGGAAGTGTCACCATAGCCTCAGTAAAGCTAGTCACTGACAAAAGGGTAACTGCTACTTGACAACATGGAGCAAGTCGCCCAAATGCATGTCATGTGACTCCCTTCTTGCTACAAAAGAAAGTCCCATTGCAAATATGAACCATTTAGCCTTAGTAAGGGCAGCCCAATACATGAAAGTGGCGGTTGCATTGCAGTTCACACCTCAACAAGTCAGAAACAAAAATCCAGTAAGAGAAGGAACTGTTTCTCCCAAGAGGATAAGTTGGGGAAAAAAAAAGAAGGAACGAGGAACCAGGAACCAGACATGGTTAGCCAATGAAAGTGCTGTAATTTTATCTGTCCATTCATCTCTTTCCAGCTTTGATTCCGTAAGGAATCGAGAAACTACTTGTTGTAGGTGTCACAGTCTGAAGTCACACTTACGGATAGCACCACCATCTATCACAATGCACTATTAATAGCCTCACCTTTTCACTGCCCAAAGTAGTGAGTCAACATTTGGAATTGCTGCTGCACCCACATTTCCGAAGTCCAACCATGGAACGTGAGCACTTGTATTTCCGGCTTCCCTGTCACAAAAAATAAGTAAGTTTCAGTGTTTCCAATGAAGTTATACACCATTCAAGATGATGAAACAAAGTTTCACAGACAAGGTCATTTTCCATGCAGCATAGAATCAGGAAAAATCTGACAATTGAATTTTGGCCAAAGACTACCTCTAGGAAACAAGGCCAGATGTACAGTAAGCTTTTACCAGAACAACAATCCCTGTACCAAAAGAGTGTACAATTGAATATTTCTATTTAAGGTTATTTTATGGCCCAAATTGAACATAGGCAGTTGTGTATGCCATTGAAACTTTCACACCAGGAATCAAGATTGCTTTAAAACACAGGTCGCCCATAAGAGTGCTTGCTGTAGCACAGCATGACTTATCCAGCCAACACTGACTGGATTAGAACTTCTGCCCCAGTGGGTCAAAGAAAGATCAGAATGCTAAAACATTCACCGAACCCAAAGCAATTTTTAAAATTGCAAAGCTTTCTATAATACAGGCATCACTTTGAGACACAGGTTAGCAATCAGCTTGTCCTTAACTCTTCCAAGTTGCAAGTTCAAACCCATCATTAAGTTAAAGTTTTCCCAGCTGTCCAGACAGAAATTGCCTAGAATTGGTTAAAACAAAACACAAGCCCATCAGCTGCAATAAAAACAAAGCATGCCCAGATTGGTTTAACACTTAAATTGTTTTGCAAGTCATCACTTCATAAGTTAAAATAAACCAGAGAATTTTAGGTGACACCATTCCAGCACTGTTTTAAAAAAACAGCCTGCAGCACTTTGAAGAGCTGAAAGCATTGGAAAAATCCTGTTACACTTTACTCCATCCACAAGGGGGCAGGAGGATTAATATTGAGAAGATCAGCTTAAAATCTGGTCAAAAGCCAAGTAACAACAAAAAAAAAGCCCCAAGTTAAAACATAAGAAAAATAAACAGTTAAATGATATTAAGCCACACAGAACAAGGTTTTACAGACAGGGGGCTACAGATAAATACAACTTGTTTTATCCAATCTCCCAAGGGGCTAGTCAATCCCAAAATTAAAAGTTTAAGAGAATGATAGCTAACTAAATTAGGTTTTGACCCCTGTAGGTGGCTCATAATATCACTTCCACAGTGAATGATAATATTCTCTGAACAGTACAATACTTTATGCATGATATTCCCAGCAGTATAGGATTATGTTATTCATAAACTGATAGATTATCCTGCTCCATACTTAGATGGTTAACTTGAAAAACTCAGGTTTAAACAAGATACTCAGATGTGTTTCAAAGGAACTTATTAACAATTAAAACAGAAAGCAGTTAATTTAGGCTTCTCTTCTCACCACCCCCATCAATCTGAAACAAGGATGTTAGTTGTAAACACTATAAGAATTGTAACCTGTTTGTACGTGACTTGTGGCTATAAAAGCTAGTCTGCATTATTTTAATTTTCTACCCCTCTCTCCTTTACTATTCATGTTAAGAGACAGGTGCAGCTTTTAAATACTACAAGGGGTGGACCCTGTTTCACAATTCAACCTATTGGACTGCTGCATACTAAGGTTGATTATTCCTCCATACCAAATATTATCATAAAGACCCCATGATACATTAAACTGTTAAACCTGAGCAGCACATTGAAATAATATCAAGTTGGTGACTGATACTTTAAATCACACTTTCAAAGTGCACAAGGTAAGAAATCCAATTATACCTCATTAAATATTTAACCCTTCGCCAACAGGCATATAGAAAAACAGGACCAAAAACAGAAATTGCTGAAAGAGCTCAGCTGATTTCTGAGGAAGGGTCACTCGATCCAAAACATTAACTCTGATTTCTCTCCACAGATGCTGCCAGAACTGAACAGGCCATACGAAAAAAAACTGGATCCAAAACAGAAATTGCTGGAAAAGATCAGCAGGTCTGGCAGCATCTGTGGAGAGAAATGACCAGGAATGGGAATGAGAGATTGACAGTGTGTCGTGTTGATTGGAGCTCGGACAGCCGGTATATGGGAGAATAGAGCCTAGAACATCGCACAGAGCTTGAAGTAACAATGACATTGTGGTGATGGAGTGATGCCAAAAGGAATGCAGCCGGTAAAGGGTTTGAGTGAAATCTGTGGAGTTTAGTGTGGTAAATACTGAAAATATGTTTCCTCAGGTTGGTGAATGGAAAGCAAGGGGAAGAAAGGACCAAGGGGAAAGGGAGAGGAAGGTTGTTGAGCTGAGGGCAATTGGTCAATGGAACACTCCATGACAAATGCTTTTTGAGAAACAGACTACATAAGGCCTTGGGATCATAGAAACAAAATTAGGCCTTTCAGCCCATCAAGACTGCTCTGCCATTTGTTATGGACCAGAACAGACCCAGGGTTAGCCTAGACTCAAACTTTTATATTTATTTAAAGGCTAGTGTGTTCCAGACGTGAGTTGATTGGTCTACCACTAGGCTTTAAGCAAAACACACTATATTCTTACAACACGGTTAAAATACAGACAAAAAGAAGAATTGGCATAACTTTAACTTGATTGAAATACTTAACAAGTCAATATTTGATTTAATCACCAATCATTAGGCAGCATCTCACAGACATACCCTTGTCGAGGTGATTTGGCAAAACAGGTTTATTCTCACACTCTGGTCCTCTCACTCTAGCAGCAGACAGAGATTTCCTGCTGTTAGTTCCAACAGCCAGCTCATAGAAAGCTTCTCACCAACTGAAAGCAAAACTAAAAAACTTCCCGGGTCTGTGTGAGCCCTGACCCTGCCCACTCATTATTCCGTTGTCTTTCTTCTTAGAAACAACACTGACCAGGCATAACTCCAAGCTGCTCACCAAGTGTCAGAAGTAGACATTCCATGACCATTGTGACTATACCTCTCCACCAGGGAAACAGGACAGAACACGTTTAGATTAAAGGCACAATACTGTCACACGTGGCTGATACGTTTCTCGACCCTATTCTCCTGCCTTCTCCCCGGAACCCTTGATCCTCTTACTAATCAAGAACCTATCCATCTCGGTCTTAAAGACACTCAGCAACTTGGTCTCCACAGCCCTCAGCAGCAATGAGTTCCACAGATTTATTACCCTCTGGCTGAAGAAATTCCTCCTCATTTCAGTTCTAAAGGGTCGTCCCTTTCGTGTGAGACTGCGCCCCTAGTCCTAGTTTCTCCTATTAGTGGAAATACCTTCTCCATGTTCACTCTATCCAGGCCTCTCAGTATTCTGTAAGTTTCAATCAGATCCCCCCCTCATCCTTCTAAACTCCATTGAGTACAGACCTAGAGTCCTCAACCACTCTTATGACAAGCCCTCATCCCCAGGCTTATTCTTGTGAACCTCCTCTGGACCTCCCCCAGTGCTAATCCATCATTCCTTAGATACAGGGCCCAAAACTGCCCACAATATTCCAAATGCGGTCTGACCAGAGCCTTACACAGCCTCAGCAGTAAATCCCTGCTCCTGTATTCCAGCCCTCTTGAAATGAATGCCAACGTTGCATTTGCCTACCAAACTGCCAACTGAACCTGCATGTTAACCTCAAAAGAATCCTGAACTAGGATTCCCAAGTTTCATTGTGCTTCAAATTTCCCAAGCCTTTCCCCATTTAGAAAATATTCTAAGCCTCAATTCTTCGTACTAAAGTGCATAACCTCGCACTTTCCCACATTGTATTCCATCTCCCACTTCTTTGCCCACTTTCCCATCCTGTCCAGTGCTCTCTGCTTCCTCAACACTACCTGATCCTCCACCTAACGTTGTGTCATCTGCAAACTTAGCAACAATGCCCTCAGTTCCTTTGTCCATGTTAATGTATAACGTGAATAGTCGTGGTCCCAACACTGACCCTCGTGGAACTCCATTAGTCACTGGCTGCCATCCTGAAAAAGACCCCCTTTATCCCCACTCTCTGCCTTCTGTCAGACAACCAATCCTCTATCCATGCCAGTACCTTGCCCCTAACACCTTGGGCTCTTATGTTATTTAGGAACATCCTGCGCAGCACCTTGTCAAATGCCTTCTGGAAATTGAAATAGATGGAGCGTAGGAGGTTGAGGGGTTCCTTATAGAGTTTTATAAAATATGAGGGACATGATAATTTTGTGAAATGATAATAATGATAATAAAGTGAATAACCAAGGTCTTTTCCCCAGGGTCGGGAGTCCAAAACTAGACGTCATAGGTTTAAGATGAGAGGGGAAAGTTTTAAAAGGGACATGAGGGGCTTTTTTTCCCACAGAGGGTGCTGCATATTTGGAATGTATTGTCAGAGGAAGTGGGAGAAAGGGGTACAGTTACAGCATTTAAAAGAGAATTGGCCAGGTACACGGACAGGAAAAGTTTGGAGTGATATTGGCTAAACGCAGGTAAATAGGACTAGTTCAGTTTAAGAAACTTGGTTGGCATGGATGAGTTGGGACGAAGGGCCTGTTTCATAGCTGTGTGACTCTATGACTCTATCACATCCAATGGCTCTCCTCCGTCTAACTTGCTCATGACCTCCTCAAAGAATCTTAACAGATTTGTCAGGCATGACCTCCCTTTGACAAAGGTGTGCTGACTCAGCCCTGTTTTACCATGGACTTCCAATTACTCAGCAATGTCTTCTTTAATAATGGGCACTAAAATCTCACCAACGACCGAGGTCAGGCTACTGGCTTATAGCTTCCTGTCTTCTGCCTCCCTCCCTTCTTAAGCAGGGAGGGTTACATTAGCCATTTTCCAATCCTTTGGGACGCTCTCTGACTCCAGTGATTCCTGAAAGATCATCACCAATGCCTCCACAACCTCCTTCAGATCTCTGGGGTGTGGCGCAGTTTGGGTGATTTATCCATCTTCAGACTTTTCAGCTTCCCCAGCACCTTCTCCTGAGTGATGGTCACTACACTCACATCTATCTCCTGACTGTCTTGATGTTGTGGTATGCTGCTGGCGTCATCCACCGTGGGAACTGACACAAAACACCAATTCAGTTCCATCTTCAATTCTTAAGGAATGGGATAAGTAATCGAAAACAGGATATAGCAGGATCTGGGAGAGCAGGGTTAGAAGAGCGGACAAAGCTATTGAGGGACTGAATTGCTGTACTGTAATTGTCGATAACCGTATAAAAACTCTTTTGATTAAATCAGGGAACAGGTTTGCGATGTTGATGCTAGGTTGTGGTAAGTGCCTAAAAACATTACCATTTGACCAAGCCCCATTTGGGCCTCGGTAGGTCTGTGTCAGCTGGTTTTGATCTGGGGAATCTTCGTGGTGGTCAGGTCTGAGGGGCCCTCTTGTGGCGCAGCGGTAGTGCCTCTACCCCTGACGAGGAGACCTGGGTTCAAGTGCCACCTGCTCCAGAAGTGTGTAATAACATCGCTGAATAGTTGTTTGGGGAACATTACAGGTCTGCTCTGACCAACGTTGCCAGCTTCAGACAGGAGGTGAATCAACATGACAGCTTTGTTTAGCCCAGAGCATGGACTTTCAGAGTTGAGCCTGATGTGGGAAGAGCAAGCAGTGAGGGAGGTCCCTAGTATCTGTGGCAGCACTGTTAAGAACATGTAGAGGGAGTCTCCTGGAGAGCGAGCTAAGCAGAGGACCTTGGGGCCTCATTATGGCTAAACACTCAAGAAAGACTGTTGAACTTTTAATTCTATTTCTTTATTTTTCTACTTTATATAAAGAAGGACTTTAGTGTTAACTACAACCTCATTTCTTTGCTTTTCTACCCACATTATGATAGTCTGTAATATTAAACCATTTAACTTTGCTTCTCCCTTTGAATACCGTGTGCCTAAGTTTTTTGTACGCAGGTTTTTCTGTACCTGAGATGGTGCCATGTGTGGTGACATTAAACACTTTTTCACTGTACTCCTGTACTTAAGTACACATAAAGATAAAATCTAAAGCTAACTTCAGAAACCAAGGAGAGTGGAAATGCAAAGGAATCAATTAAATATGTTTTCACAGAGGAGCCTGATCAAATCGATAGTTGCAGGATGAATATCTGAGGTTCAGGCTGTTATTTGTAGTTCGACCATTGGGCATTTATGGCTATTACAACCAGTTGCACGTAGACTATCGGTGAATCATTGTTTATGAGGAGATTTGTTCGTTCCCATCATTATTGGTCATCAGTTCAATTTCAGTGTAATTCTGTCAGTTATCAATGGAAGAAGTGATTCTCTCAACTCTGGACCTATCTCTACAAATCCCTCTCCAACCTTTGGTTTCTTCTGTTTTCCTTCTCCCCACTATAGAAACTCCACCACCAGGACCACAGGGAGAGAATAGGTGCAGACCTTCTATTCCTGAAGGAAGACACCAGAACTAACAGGAAAAGGAGGCACCGAGATGGTGACTGTCCATAAAGGGACCATGTTGGGAAACCTTTGTTTGCTCTTTCAGGAAGAATGTGGTCAAGAATAGATGCTGTTGATTTAGTAGAGGGAGAGGACAAATGGTAGATAGCCCAGCATGGTGGCACAGTAGCTTATTGCAGCCTCACAGCACCAGGGACCCAGGTTCGATTCCACCCTCGGGCGACTGTCTGTGTGGAGTTTGCACATTCTCCCCGTGTCTGTGTTGGTTTCCTTCGGGTGCTCTGGTTTCCTCCAACAATATGCAGGTTAGGGTGGATTGGCCGTGCTAAATTGCCCATTGTGTCTAGGGATGTGTAGGTTAGGTAGATTAGCCATGGGGAATATAGTTGGGGAGGGGTGTCTTAGATTGGATGGGATGCTCTTCAGAGGGGCTGTGTGGACTTGGTGGACTAAAAAGCCTGCTTCCATACTGTAGGAATTCTATGATTAAAGGGACAACAGCTGAAGAGGAGCTGATGGTCAACAGCGAAGCTTCTGCACTTTCTACAAGCAGCACGATTGGCTACAAATCTGGGAATTCTTACAAGATGGAGTTACAGATAGATCTGCAATCCAGCATTGAGGAGGTCTTGGAGCTTTGACGCAAACTTACAACAATGAGCAAAACACATCAAGGTGAATTTGATATGGCCCAAGGAAAATCTACAAGTCTCAGAAACAGCCCACTGAGAGGTGATTCAATAACTGTGAGCTGTCAGTGAAAAGCTATCCAGGGTAAAGGGAATGCTTACATTGAAATCTGGCATCAAATTTTACTCTAAGAATTGCTACTGAGCACGTAAAGAGCGATCCAGATAATGTCAGAACAGGGTGGATCCAGGACCTGAGTACTCCATAGTGTATGTAAAATGTTCACTTATCTGCATATAGATCTGATCTCTCTGTAATCGCTCATTGTCAATCGTAACAAAAACCCATCTGATTCACTACTGTCCTTCAGGGAAGGAAATCTACTCTCCTTTGCCCTTCTGGCCTCCAGACCCACAGGAATGTAGCTGACTCTTAACTGCCCTCTCAGAAAATTAGGGGTGGGCAATAAATGTTTCTCTAGCCAGCGATGTCAACAACCCGTGAATGAGTAAAAAAAGTTAAAAATAATAGGTCATAATGAAGAGCTCAAGATTTCACTCTGCCCAGATCTACTGTCTATGCACAGACTAGTTAGTCCAGTTTGTGACTAGTTTGAACTGGCCATGGAAACTAAGAAACTAAGGGAAACTGAGGCAAGAGAGAGATATGTTTTTTGGGAACTGGCCCAACCAATCCTTTCTTCCCTTCATTGTCAGGTCAGACTCTTTGGGGTGGAATGGGGCGGGGTGGGGGGTTGGTCGTGGGGATTTGGCTGGAAGGCTGGAGCATGCACCCTACATGCTGCACTGAGAAAAAGAGTCATGGTCACCCAAAAACTGAGCATGTGAGAGCAATGCTCCCTTTTCATTGCAGGTGAGACCTGGCCATCAGATGCGAGGTGTAACTGTGTTGCTGGACATAGCACAGGTCTGGCCCATTCCTCATCCCCGCACCAAAGCGATCACCTGAGCCATCTTCTGCTTTATCTGGAGGACAGTAATTGACTGAGCTTGCAGGACACAAGGTACAAATCTCTCCAAAAACGTGGATAAAATGTAACTCAACATCACCCTCAACCTGACGGACACCTTTGTGTGCAGCTGCATCAAGCTGTGTTCAGACCCACAGTATAACAATACCACGTGCCCTATGTGCTGAGGTTCTACCTGTTCTTGATGTCTCAACACTGTGTGTTCCATTCAATGCTGTTATGATAGTCTGAATAGCTACAAAGTACACTCTACACTCAGGTATGCAGCCCATTGGCAAAATATTTCAAATTAGAAATGACAGAAAGTGCAATGGAGTTAAAAATTTCCTTTACTGCCTTATTTCACTCTGAGGTACCTCAGTAGATTTTCAATACACTTGATTTACAATATATATTCTTTATAAGGCACTTAGCCTGCAGAGCAGGATTGAGCCCCTCTGTGTACAATAGCTAAAAGACCCCAAGTGGTCAACTTTCCCCATTGGGTCCCTATAGAGGCTGCTTTAGTGCTTCCCCCAGCACATAATTCTCAAATGGGTCAGGTATGCTACCCTTGGTCAGTACAACTCCTGGTACTGGTAAGGGAGCTATCTTGGACAGACCAAAGGGCATTTTTCACCAAGTTGATGATCCTCCAGCCACGGGTGATGTTTATCTTAGTGTGCGCCTCTGGGGATAGCTCGCAAACACAGAGTTTTTATGTCACAGAGATTCTCCAGCATATCTTTATAATGGTAATCTTTCATCCCAGGAGCCAGTGTAGTAAACATCTCTGTACTATCTCCAAACCTTTCCCATCCGTCTAATAATCCAATGCCCAGATTGGACACCATATATAAATATAAAGGTGTAAAAGTTCAGCAAAACTTTACAGATTTTCTGTTCTCGATTCCAAGGTTTGGGTCATGGACTTCCATTGGATCAGTCCATGCCCATGGATAAAGTATATAAAGGTTGACTATTTCCTTCTGCAGGATAGTTGACCCAGAAACTCTGTCACTTTTAGAGGCTGCCACCACAGAATTGGAAGAACCTACTGGCTCACAGTCAGCAGCAGAAGAGCAGGGAAGTTGACATTTTGGGTCAGGACCCTTCTTCAGAAATGACCTGAAACGTCAACTCTCCTGCTCCTCTGATGCTTCCTGGCCTGCGGCGTTCCTCCAGCTCCACACCGTGTTATCTCAGACTCCAACATCAGCAGTTCCTACTACAAAAACAAAAACAAAGTTGCTGGGAAAGCTCAGCAGGTCGGGCAGCATCTGTGGAGGAGAAAACAGAGTTAACGTTTCAGGTCTGGTGACCCTTCCTCAGTTCCAGATTTACAGCATCCACAGTTCTTTTGGCTTTTTTTAGGAGTTCCCACTATCTGTGGCTCACAGTCAACCTGTTTGGCTGTGTTATGCAAACACCTTCAATAGCCAACATGTCCTGGCACAAGGCTTGAAATTACAGCTTCAAGCCAAGAGAATCATAGGATCCCTACAGTGTGGAAGTAGGCCATTCAGTCCCTTGAGTTCATGCCAACCCTCCAAAGGCCTAGTAACATCTCTGTAAACTGGCACATCCTTGGACACTATAGGCAATTTAGCACTGTTAATCCACCTAACCTGCACTTCTGTGGACTGTGGTAGGAAACCCACGCAGGTACAGGGAGAGCATGCAAACTCCACACAAACTGTTACCTGAAGGCAGAATCGAACCCAGGTTCTCAGCACTCTGAGGCAGCAGTGCTAACCATTGAGCCACCATGCCACCTCAGAGGTAGGGACATGGCCACTGAGTCAAATGACCTCCTGACTTTGTATTCTACGTTTCCATTTATAAAGTAGTTTTAAGTAATCTCATACTTTATCACCTAATCTATTCTGCCTCCTCCAAAGATTTGTGCAGAAATGAGCCAAAGGTCTCTCTCTTCTGTAAAATGTTCCCATTTGGCATTTATTGTCTCTCAACATTTTACCCATGAGAATGTTATCACTCACGTGTTCCAGTGTTGAATTTCACCTGCATGTGTTCCTCCAGTCTGTCTATGCTCCCCTGAAGTCCATCGCTATCCCTTTCACAGACCACAACACTTACAAGTTGCAAGCCATTTAGAAATTTCAAAATTGTGCCCTCTAACCACAAATCCAACTTCTTACCCACCTATGAGAATGATCAAAAATACAAAAACCAAAGATAAACTTAGGGCAGGGTGGGTGAGAGGCTTTCATCTCATCACTTTGGAAATGGATTGAACACAGTTCCCAGAGTTGAGAGTTCAATGGTGTAGTGGACCACATATTAACATGGATAAAGGACTCTTGACTCCAACATCTGCAGATCTTGCTATCACAGGATAAAGGACTAGTTAGCTAACAGTGAATAGACAGCCATGATGATGGGCCTTTTCCAAATTTTTCATCTGTAGGATGTGAGTGTTCCTGACCAGGGTAACATTTATTGCCCGTGCCCACTGAACAAAAGTCAGCTATATTGCCGTGGATTTGGAATCACATGTAGGCCAGACCAGGTAAGGATGGCAGTTTCCTTCCATAATGGGTGTTAGTGAAACAGGTGGGTTTTTCTAACAATCAACAAAGGATTCATGGTCAATATTTGACTCTTAATCCCAGATTTTTAAAAACAAATTCCACAATCTGCTGTGGAGATGGTAGGAACTGCCGATGCTGGAGAATCTGCCATAACAAGGTGTGGAGCTGGATGAACACAGCAGGCCAAGCAGCATCTGAGGAGCAGGAAAGCTGACGTTTTGGGCCTAGACCCTTCTTCAGAAATGGGCCCGAAATGTCAGCCTTCCTGCTCCTCTGATGCTGCTTGGCCTGCTGTGTTCATCCAGCTCCACACCTTGTTATCTCAGAATCTGCTGTGGCAGGATTCGACCTCGGGTCCCCAAAACATTATTGGGAATGTCGTGATTTAAAAGTCCAAGGATAATACCGGTAAGCCATTACCTCCCTGTTGGGGCATTGCAACAAATGTACTACTACTGGGTCCAACGCACGGGTCTGCATTAGTTATGACTTGGATGCAGGAACTGAATGTATGGTAGCTAAATGCGTCAATAATTAAGATAGTTAGGAAAGTAAGTTATCAAAAGGAGGCAAAGAGTCAGCAAAGATTGTCCAATGAGTAAGCAGAAATTTGGCGGATGGATTATAACGTGGGAAGATGTGAACTTGTCTTCTTTGGCAGGATGAATAAATGGAGAGAGATTTGGAAAACTAGGTGGTACAGAGGGATCTGGGTGTCCTGGTCCATGAACTAACAAATGCTATTATTACACGTACAGTCAGTGTTTAGGAAGGCAAATGGAATGGTGGCATTTATTGATTTTAGTTTATGTATTATTGTCCCACGTAAAGAGATACAGTGAAAGGTATTGCTTTGCATGCTAACCAGACAAATCATTCCTTACTTCGGGGTAATAGAACAGAATGCAGAATATAGTGTTATGGTGGCACAGTGGTTAGCACTGCTGCCTCACAGCACCAGGGACCCAGGTTCAATTCCAGCCTTGGGTGACTGTCTGTGTGGGTTTCCTCCCACAGTCCAAAGATCTGCAGGTTAGGTGGATTGGCCATGCTAATTTGCCCATAGGATGTGTAGATTAGGTGGGTTATAGGGGGATGGGTCTGGGCTGGATGCTCTGAGGTTTGGTGTGGACTTGTTGGGCTGAAGGGCCTGTTTCCACACTGTAGGGATTCTATGATTCTACAGAGAAGGTGCAGCGAAAGATCAACGTTCATATCTGAGAGGTCTGATAACAATGGGAAAGGTAACTTGTGTTTAACAAATCAGAATATTGGAGAAGGAATAGAAAGCCTAAGGGCTTTCACAATTGTGAGCTCTGTCAAAGAATAAGATCAGAATTGGCTTCATTACAACACTCTGCTTTCATATAAGAATTGTACATGGTTAAAACATCCGAAGGTAGTTGGAGAAATAAAAAGATCCTGAGTGAAAGAAGAAATGAGAAAGGATGATCAGAAGCTGGCCCAAGGAGGTCTTAAAGAAAACAAGGCAGGCATGGAAACATGGGGTTTAGGACATGATGGCTGTCAATGGTGAGGCATTGGCACTGAGGCAAAGCCACTCAACATGCACCATGGAGAAAAACTTTAAATTTGATGCATTGGGTTATATGGAGCCAACATAATTGGGGAAGGACAGGATAATGGATGAGGGGGGACGTGATGCGAGATAGTTTAGAAGTGGCAGACTTTTTGTTGAGTCTTTTGTTTTACATTTCAGCGCAGTAACTTTGTTTGAAGAAATGCAATATTCAATCTGAGACATTAACCCTTTGTTTCTCTCTCCACAGATGCTGTGAGACCTGCTGAGTGCTTCCAGCTTTTTCAGATATTTAAAAAATTGGCAGTTTTTTTTTTAATCTTGCTGTGCTCCAACCACGGAACAGAGAGAATTCAAGCTAACGAGTACAATTTTACAAGAAAATAGAAACATGGTTCTGCTTGTGGGCAAATGGGCAAAGGCGGTGTGCCAAATTAACAAAGTAGCTAATAAAATAAGTTGGATTCATGGCTTTGCCAATGGTGACATGGAATATATAAACCAATTTCTTACACTAAACCTACATGCCAGTTTGACCCCATATGGAACATTGTGTCCATTCCCATCACCATAATCAAGAAGGCAGTGAAGACTATGGAGGGGGTAGAGAGAGAGTTAATAGAGCGTTTCCATGGTTGATTGATTACTGTAAGAGAGATGGGCTGGACACGTTGGGGTTGTTTTCCTTAAAGCTGGTAAGATGAAGATGTATAATCTACGAGGAAAGAATGAGTCACTGCTTGATGTAGTCATTGCAAGTTTAGTGAATGACAATGGTTACCAGCAAACAAGATCAGGAGAAACAACAATTAATCAGTAACCATATAATAATGTTAAATATGTTTTAATAATTAATTAACTTTGGTCCAGCTCTCTTATCTCATTCCAGCTAATTGTCCTGCGTGTCAAACTATTTTCTCTTACCGGAGTGCTGCCATTTTATCTCTTCTCACGATTCTTTTTCAAATGATTCCCCCGGTCACCCTTGTTACTTCATCCGAATAGTTAATTATTTTTAACTGTCCCAGTACATCCCTGTCTGTCATGGAGGGTAATATTGAAACCTTGTTTTTAACAATGTGATACATTTTGGAGAAATTCGGAGGGTTTTCTATCGTTGTTGAAGGAATTTCAAACCATTCTGTACTCTCAAGGTGTCATTTAACTCAGCTGTCTATTTTTCTAAAGTATAATATGATTGCTGTAAATAAAATAAATTTGGGGTCTACCAGTAGGTTTATGACCTAATGCAGTAAAACTGTAACTAGAGACAACATGGAATTAATGTGTTTTGACAGGACAATTGACTAGAAGACCATGGCAAATATTGCAAACAAAATCCAAGGAAGAGTGGCTGGACCTGAAACATTAACTCTGATTACTCTCTACAGACGCTGCCAGACCTGCTGTGTTTTTCCAGCAATTTATGTTTTTGTTATTACAAACCAGGCCTCATTCAGATCACACAAAGTCCAGTTTAGGGGCCTTTATGTCATGATGATATAAGGATTTGGAAAGTCAGCTGAAGAGGACAGATTAATTCTCAGACTGTTTATCAAGGTAGATTAAAGAGCTGGGACTGTATGCTATAGTGTAGACTTAAGGGCGATTTGTTTGAGATTGATAACATGATAAAGAGAATAGGCTGTCTTAAGTAGACAGTGTTTGGATTAAAGAAGTTAAGTAGGTCTAGCGTCATGATATTAAGTTGTACGTGTTCAAACATGCTTGGGATGTCAGGAGGAGTATTCTTATTCCCCCTGAGAACAATGAGCCTCTGACACATAGTGCTAACTTGTGCAATGTACAGTAATTCATTGCATTTTTTCAAGAGAGAACTGGACCGATTTCTGGCTGGAACAGAGATCACCTCGTTCAAAAGGTAACCACTGTGTTAAATGATCAAAAACAATATCAGAATGACTTTGACCCATTTTGATCAACTCCAGAAAGTGAAGAGGCCTTCCCCACATTTTATTCTGAGAATGACACTTTATTTTATACCTCATCATGTGGTTTTGGAGCAGGGGTCATAGAATCCCTGCAGTGTAGAAGCAGGCCATTCAGCCCATCAAGTCTGCACCAACCCTCCAAAGACCACCCATCCATACTCACCACCCCCCATACTATCCCTGTAACCCTGCATTCCCCGTGGCTAATCTGCCTAGCTTGCACATCCCTGGACACTATGGGGGCAATTTAGCATGGCCATTCCACCCTGACCTGCACATCTTTGGACTGTGGGAGGAAACCGGAGCACCCGGAGGAAACCCACGCAGATGCGAGGAGAATGTGCAAACTCCCCACAGACAGTCGCCCGAGGGTGGGATCAAACGCGGATCCCTGGCGCTATTAGGCAGCAGGGCTAACCACTGAGCCACCGTGCCACCCATAACCATATATTGGAATAATAATTTTTCCATTTGAGATTCCCTTGAGAATCTTTTTTGTTTATTTTCAAGCTCCTTTTTCACTTTCACTAAATTCTTTATTAGTTTACGCTGTCACTGTTGAAAGATGAAATGATGTCCACTACTTGCACCACGTTGTATGATGAATGCTCATGTTTCTCACTGTGTTCTAAGAGCTAGCTGCACTCTTGTTCACCATTAGGTGGATTTGCCGCCACCATCCTTCTTTTAGGTTGGGATCTATGGCACTTGCCTTGTCTGGTGTGGTTGAGAAAAGCCACAAGGCCATTTAACAGGAACGGCCTCTTGCCTTAAACAAGTTACAATCTATTGCAGAAGAACAAGAATGTACAAGTTACATTGATGTGAAAGACATTGTCACCAAGAATATGAGGAGGTCGACATGGTAAGACTTCCTCCTTCAAGATCCATAGCTGTTCTCCCCAACAAGCCCGCATGACATTATCACATTGGGTGGAGCTTAATGCACTCCTGAACTTTACCTCTTTCAGAACCAAAAATCTAATACAACAGCCATTTGGCGACATTTCCTTCTGCATTTGTGTTAATTACGTTTCAGAGTTTTCTTATTTAGGAAGTTAAGGCAGCACAAACGTTAAACGAAAAGACTCTACAATATATTGCAGCTCACTGAGTTTATCCAGTCTCACGCCAAAGACTAACCAAATCAAAATAGTATGCCATAACCATAAGTCAATGCAAGACTAAAAACTTATTTTGCAATGGAACACCTTTATTTTGCGATACAGTTCACAGCCCCTCTTCTTGTGGTTCAACGAAACCAGAACAGAGAAAACACGTGGAAAGTGGGGAATGATTGAGATTAATGTTTCTATCAGAGATAAATGCAGTAATTATATTTTTAAAGTGTCCATACATATCATTAAATCTTTTACTCATCATGAAGAATTCAAGGTGTTTACAGTAATTTGGCCAAGTGTTATTAGCTGACCATGGTTCTCTGACAATTACTATGTCTATCGCATTCTTAGTGACTACTATCACATCTCTACTTGATTCTCAACTTTCATGTTTGTTGCAAAGATGGATAGAGTAGCTGTGGATTGGGAGGCAGGAAGTTAGAATTTGGTGTTTGTAAAATGCTAGGGGGTAAAGCATTGCATGGTCCCTTTAAAAGATCATGTGTTTTTTCTGTGCTTAGAGATTTAAAATGGATGTCTGTGAGCAGCGGCCTGAAAGTTTGCAAATAAACAGAGAGCACCCGAATTGAAATGTTTGTATCGAAAGCCCATACAGATGGCGGGCCAAACAGCAGTTTTTACCAAGACAACAGGTTTGTGAATTTGGCCAGTCAATGTGAACCAGGTAATTAGATACCAAATACCTATTCAATTTAAGTCTGATGGTTAAGACAACAGAAGACCAATCCTATAGTAAGAAATATTGGTATGTCACCAAGGGTATAAAAAGAAGGGGGCAGTTGGACAAAGACATTGAGCTAGCTGCTAGCTGCCATCCGCCAGAGCTAATGGTCCTCAGCTTGGGAGAGAGAATCACTGGCTCTCACAGCCTCCTCTATGTTTTAGAGAAAGTACCATCTAAATAACAATGGCACCAAAGGCACAACTAGTTAACATTCCTGACAGAAGAATTTACAGAGAAGGCACAGAACATTCCGGAAGACACACAACCTGGCTGTAATTTCGAGAGGCTAAATTCTATATTTTTGGTATAAGTGGGACTTGTATTTATTGGAATAGTATACCATTAGAATCTTGCTTTATTCAGGAATAGTCAGTAGTTAGAAGGGATTTATTTGGTTCATTAATGGTTTAGTTAATTTGTTCACTATTAGAGTTAGATACATAAATTGTTTCTTGTGGATTGTAAAGTGAGTGTCAGGGATTTATTTTACTTAACCACTAGAAGTTGCCGAAAGGCAGGTTACACCACTTTTCACACTCCTTTTACAGATTATAGGGCGAGGTGCTCCCCCTTTGGGTGTTTTGGTTTTAGTTCTCAGAGAGGGGTCAACCTCCGCTTTATAACATGTCTTTTTTCAAAATTATATTTTGTTTCTTCCTCTTCATTGTTTTGCCCGCCTGCAGGATGCGAAACATAAGAAACGAGGAGAGAAGCAGGCCACTTGGCTCTTTGAGCATGTTTCACCGTTTAATTTGATCATGGCTGATCCTCTCCCTCGATTCCATATTCCAACTTTCTCCCCATGCTCGTTGATTCCTTTAAAATCTAAAAGTTAATCAATCTCTTTCTTGCATATATTTGGTTTCTTGTCTTCCACAGTCTTCTGTGGTCAAGGCACAGGTTTATTCTTCGTCTCAGTCCTCAAGGAGACAAAGGTATTATCACTGGTTAATCCAGAAACCCATGTAATACTCTGGGTACCTGGGTTTGAAGGTAGAACATTCAATAAAAATCTGGGATTACGAGTCTAATGATGGCCATGAGGCAATTGTTGGAAAAACCCATCTGATTTACTAATGTCCTTTAGGGAAGGAAACTGCCATCCTTACCTGGTCTGGCCTACATGTGACTCCAGACCTGTAGCAATGTGGTTGACTCTTAACTGTCCTCTGGGCAATTAGGGATGGGCAATAAATGCTGGCCTAGCCAATTATACCCTCATCCCATGAATAATTTTTAAAAATAACCATATCTTGAGACTGTATCCACAGTTTCAGACTCCCTAACCAAGGAAAATATCCATCTTGGATTGAGCCCGTTAGACTTTTACACATTTCAATCAAATCCCCTCTCACTGATCTAAACTTTAGTGAATGTAGACGCAATTTAAACAGGTTTCTCCTCATGGGACAGTCTTGCCATCCTCAGTGTCAGCCCAGTGAAACTTTGCTGCTCTTCCTCTATGGCAAATATATCCCTTCTTCGACCAAAACTGTGCACAATACTCCAAGTGTGGGCTCAACAATGCCCTGTACAAGTGCACTAAAGCATCCCTGCTTCTGAACTCGATTCCCCCCCAGTCAAGGCCAGTTTACCATTTGCCTTACCGATTGCCTGCTGCAGCTGCCTGTCTACTTTCATTGACTGGTGTACAGGGACACCTAGATCCCTTTGTACATCCACACTTCCCAATATATCATCTTTTAAATCATAAGCCTCCATCGCATTTTACACTCCAAAGTGTAATGCTTCACGTTTACACATGTACTGTATCTGCCATGTGTTTGTCCACTCGCTCCACTTACCTAAATCATCTTTAAGCCTCCTTGCTTCCTCCTCACAGCTCTCAATCCCACCCAGCTTTGAGTTGCTGGAAATGTTGCTTTTGGCTTCTTCACCCGGGTTATTTATTTATTTTGTGAATAGCTGGCTCCAAGCATTGATCCTTTGAGGTGTCCCACAGATTGCTGCCTGTCACTTGGAAAAAGGCCTGTTTATCCCTCCTCGTTGTGTCCTGATTGATTTGATTCGATTTATTGCAGTCACATGCGCCTAAGTACAGTGAAAAGTTGTGGTTTGCGAGCAGCACCGGCAGATCATAGCAAATAAGGACATACAGATCATAGGGTGCTTAGACAGAGTGAGCCATACAGGTTACACTGCACAGGAGGTGCACAAAGCAAGATCAAGATTAGATTGAAATTAGAGACCTGAGGTTGAACCTTCTTCAGATGAGGTATCTGATGATTGTTGACACACACCATACAGGTGAATGTATAGTCTTTCCACTTGCGTTATAAAAGAAATAAAAAAGAAATTATATAAATAAATGAGAGGTCTGTCCATGAATCTAACAACAGCGGGGAAGAAGCTGTTCTTGAATCTGTTGGTACGTGTTCCCAAACTTTTGTATCTTCTGCCCGATGGAAGAGGGTGGAAGAGGTTATAACTGGGGTGGGAGGGGTCTTTGATGCTGTCAGTTGCTTTTCCGAGGCAGTAGGAAGTATAGATGGAGTCAATGGATGGAAGGCTAGTTTGTGTGATGGACTGGGCTGCATTCACAACCTCTGTTTTTCACCTTGTGGCATTATAGAGCATTAACCCTTTCAGAATAATGAACAACATTCACTACACTCTCATTCAAAGGTGCAATTTCTCGAGCAGCTCTCCACCCCATCCAAACACGGATGTACCATTAGATTCAATTCCGGGGATGAATCAGAGATGAAAAGTCATCAACCAAAAGAAAATATGTGAGTGGAAACTCTTTTTTTACACAGCGGGTGGTTCACATGTGGAATGAACTTCCTGAGGAAGTGGTGGATGGGGGTACAGTTACAATGTTTAAAAGACATTTGGATAAGTATACAAATAGGAAACGTTTGGAGGAATATGGGCCAGGGGCAGGCAAGCGGGCCTAGTTTCGTTTGGGATTATGTTCGGCATGGACTGGTTGGACCGAAGGGTCTGTTTCTGTGCTGTATGACTCTATGACTATGACTCCATGTGCGCTGCTGGACTTACTGCATATCTCCAGCATTTTCTTTACATGGTGTTGTAGCAGCTTCCAGAGACTTCAAATGGTCCATGTCTTCACATGTGCTCTTTCCTGTGTTAAATTCTGCTTGGCGATCACACTGATCTTCACATTAAGCATCCTGGAACTCATCCATAAGTTCCTTCGTTGTATTTTTCCACCAATGTCTATAATCTCCAACAGCCCCATTCTTGTCCCAAGGTATGTAACAGAGCATTCGGAATTAGGTTTATTGTCACATGTACTCAAATGGAGGGATAGAGGAGTACAGTAAAAAGTTTACAATGTTGCCATTCGCAGCACCATCTTAGGTACAAAATCTTTGGTAAAAAGTAGAAAGATAGAGAAATAAGTGAAAATTTCAACATCGCAGTTCTTCTCAGTATAGTGTGGTAAATAAGAATAAATTTACTGAACTATCTCCCTCTCTACATTTAAAAACCTTTCAAATCCACCACCAAGATTCCCTCACCCTACCAAATCTCTCTAATTCTTGTTCAGGGATCCTGAAGAATCTTGTGATGTTTCTTTGCATTGAAAGCGTTTTACTCACAAACTGTTGTCCGCTTATACTTTTTTAAAAAAAGGACTTTTGGTGTACAGAATATATTTAAGAAATTTTTAAACAGCAAACTGATAGCATGCACAGTCCGTGCAGGCTTTGGCAAACGTGTATGGCACCAACTGGACACGACATCAGCCTGCTCTGAAACTTCAATGAATCTTGTGTCAATGGAACTTTGCATAAAAACAAATATTCTGCCTGTATTAACTGTAATGTTTTTGTCTGGAATAGTTCATTCATTGTGGTAGACCCAAAGCACTTAGTCAAAAATCACACTTTAAGAAGGACATGAAGAAATTAGAAATGAAGCTAGTTTAGTTTGGGATTATGTTCAGCATGGACTGGCTGGACCGAAGGGTATGTTTCCTTGCTCTGTGACTCCATGAGACGGTGCAGAAAAGATACATTGGAATGGTTCGGGAGATGAGTAATTTCAGCTGCGCTGATATTTTTAAAAATTCTTGTGGGCGTTGCTCTTGTTGTCCATCGTTAATGGGTCTTGAACTAAGTGGCTTTCTAGGTCATTTCGGAGGACAACTCACAGTCAACTGCACTGCTGTGTATCTGGAGTCTTATGGAGACAACAGCACATAAGCACAGCAGATTTCCCTCTGTAAAGGATATTATTGCATGACCTGGGTTTTGAAAAATACAATCAATTATTGTTTTGAACTGCCATTACTAAGTCTTATAACTTTCACTTTAAATTCCACCAACTGCCATGGGTAGATTAGAGTGGTCAGATCTGTTGTTGGTTGGGGGGATGATTTGATGGGGATGTTCAAAAATCTGGACAGGTTGGGAGAAACTGATTTTATTGGTTAAAGGCTCAGGAAACAGAAATTGCTGATATAAAGTCTGTGGCAAGAGAACCCAAATGTAACAAGGAGAAAACGTTTCTTTGCAGGGCTCGTGGATCTGGGATATATGGGGGTGTGGGAAAGCTGACTCAGAAGGGAATCTAATTATCTGAGAAGAAAACATTTTGATACAGGGAAAAGTCAGGGCTCATATCAGTTGTGTAGCTGTTAATGGGTATTGGTACAGACACAATGGGATGGCACAGTGGTTCAGTGGTTAGCACTGCTGCCTCATGGTACCAGGGACCTGGGTTCAATTTCAGCCTCAGGCAACTATCTATGTGGAATTTGCATATTCTCCCCCCATCTGTGTGGGTTTCCTCCCACAGTCCAAAGATGTGTAGGATTGGCCACGCTAAATTTCCCATAGTGTCCAGGGATGTGCAGGTTAGGTGGATTAGCTGTGGGAAATGCAGGGTTGTAGGGGCTGGGTACAGGTGAGATGCTCTTTGGACTTGTTGGGCTGAATGGCCTGTTTCCACACTATAGGGGACTGTTTGGATGGGCCAAATGTCCTCTTTTGAACTGCTCCTTCAAACACACCATTGGCATACTTGCTTTCAGACCTACAACACTGGTGGTCGACAAAATATTCTAAAGGACTGGATTTACTTAGAGGGTGTAACAGGAAGAAACCCAAACCGAACCCCCATTGCAATTTCCAAGGCAGACTCTTGGACCCAGCGCAGCGCTCAAGGGCCGCGGGCTTAATTGACAGTCCGCTGATCCAATCAGACAGCCCGACCTGAGATGGCCAATGGGCGGGAGAGGGAGGCGGGTCTGCGGGCCCCCCCAACCCAAGGTGCGGCCTGTGATTGGCTGCTCCCGGAAGCAGAGACGCCATTGGCTGATAATGTAACCGTGTCAGCGCGGCAGATTTAAAATCCCTTTGGAGGCGGAAGTGGTGGAGCTAGAGTAGCACAGAGAGGGTTAATAGGTACTGATGGCGAGTTAGGGGAAGGTAGACTCGCTCTGCTGGATGTGATTGAAGGGAATGTTCAGGTAGTTTCTATACTCCAGTTAGCGGAGGATGGCAGAGAAAAAGTCTCTGTATATTAGGGGTTAGAGAGAGGGAGAGTAAATCCCTTGTGCTGGGAGTTTGATAGAGAGAAAGATAGATCAAGGTGTCTTTTTTTTTTGCTGGGGGTGACAGCAGAGAGATCTAGACTCGGAACTGGGGGTGAGACAGAGAGTTTGACTGAGCCAGCACTTACAGTTCCAGGGAGAGAGGGTGATGACACGTGTGTAACTGGAAGTTAGGCAGGGAGCGAGACCAGATCCTGTACGCTGGGACCTTGTTTAGTAAGGGACAGAATGAGAAAAAAAGAGGGTTTGGATTTCATAAACTGGAAAAAAGAGTGAGGAAAGAGAGAGAGAGATTGGAATCTGTACAATTGGAATTGGGGTGAAGCTGAGAGACTGGGTCCTGTGTAGTGAGAGAGAAAAAGAGAGAGATACTGAAAGTGAGAGAGAGAGAGACTTGTCTCTGTAGGGTGGAATTGAGAGAGGAACAAAGTGAAAGCAACTTGATCCTGTATGCTGAGAGAGAGGGAAAATTGAGATTATGTATACCTGGAGGGAGACCACTAGATATTCAATGCTGTGGGAATGAGAGAAAGGAAGACAGATGAGACCAATGTGTATGTGTGAGAGACAGAGAGAGACTAAGATCCTGTATACAGGGAGAGAAAGGGAGGGAAAGACTAGACCCTGTATGCTGGGAAGGAAAACAAGAAGAAAAACTGTACTGGGAGTGGGAGAGAGCTTGATTGCCTAGACCCTGTATGCTGGGAGTGTATGATAGAGATAGTGATAGAGACCAGGGCCAGACTGTTTGTACAGAGTGTGAGGGAGAGAAAAAAAATCTGTATACAGGGACTGACGGACGGACGGACAGACAGACAGGAGACCCTGTTAACTGCTACTGAGAAAGAGAAAGGACCTTGTTTACTTGGCTTCAGATAGTGAGTAGAGGAGAAGGAAATGTGTTCTGGAGCTGACAGTTGGAAAGGGAGAGTTAAAAATCCTCTGCTCTGAATTGAGAGAAAACATAAATGAAACTTTTCTCTTGTAACCCTTCTTAAAGGTGGAAAGAAACAAAAATCCATCTTTTTTGGTTGTGGACAGGCAGAAACAACGAGTTTACCAAAATCTTCAGCTGCTGGATACAAATAGTGCTATTTGTAAACAGGGAATTACTCTGTGCATATTGTAGGACTTGCCACCTTAGGTTGGCTTTGATCAACCTAGCTTTGGGGAAACAATACCATTCTTGTGACTAGTCGGAGCCAACACGAAATCCCTGGATCTCTGTAGAGTGTTGAATCTTCAGGACTCCACTTCAAACATCCTGAAGGGGTAAGTGATCACACTGTGAGAATCCAATGTTTACATAGTTTTGGTTTTCATGTGCTGTAAAATAAAATTCACCCAATATTTAATGTCTTGTGTTCCCTTAGTTGCTGGTCTAACTTTAAATTAAGTTACTCCCATTGTCAGGAGTGCACACCACTTAAACTGTAATCTATCGACATTAGGGTGCAGCTTCATAGTTCCTTGAAAGTAGAGTTGCAGGTTGACAGGATAGTGAAGAAGGCATTTGGTACACTTGCCTTTATAGGTTAGTGCATTGATTAAAGGGGTTGGGAGGTCATGTTGCGGCTGTACAGGACATTGGTTAGGCCACTTTTGGAATACTGCATTCAATCTGGTCTCCCTGCTACAGGAGGGATGTTGTGAAAATTGAACGGGCTCAAAAGATTTACAAGGTTGCTACCAGGGTTGGAGGGTTTGAGCTGTAGGGAGAGGCTGAGTAGACTGGGGCTATTTACCTTGGAATGTCAGAGGCTGAGGGATGACCTTTTAAAGGGTTATAAAATCATGAGGGCCAGAGATAAAGTGAATAGCCAAGGTCTTTACCCCAGGGTAGCAGAGTCCAAAGCTAGAGGGTTTGAGGGGAAAAATTAAAAAGGGACCTAAAGGGCAACTTTTTCACGCAGAGGGTGGTGCTGCCAGAGGAAGTGGTGGAGGTAGGTACAGTTATAGCATTTAAAAATCTTCTGGATGGGTGCATGAATAGGAAGGGTATAGAGGCATATGGGACGGGATTACTTTCTGTTGGTGTGGGCGCACTGCACGGCAGGGTCTGTTTCCGCGCTGTACAGCTCTATGACTCTATCAGCTGTGTCTGTGTACCATCGTATCGCATGTTTTAGAAGCGGGCTGGTTGGTACAAGCTAGCCCCAAACCCTAGGTAATTCCTTGAGTTAAGTGCGTTGCCTAAAGAGCTCAAGCTTGTGGCGGTCACGGGTTCAAACCTTACCTGGGATAAAGTGAGTTAGTTAGGGGCAAGCTGTATTTGTTGTCGTCAATGTACAAAAAGCTTGCATGCGTTCATTCCACAACTGAATGTCAACTTTTGTTTTCGGATGTTAAGGATTTTTTAAGCTGCATTTACTTCTGGTTTATGATATAAACAACTAGTCATCTTAGGCTCCCACTTAATTGCAACCAGCAGTGAATCCACTCCAAAACAGCAATTGGCTGCTGTCCACAAAGATACAGGATAAGGGAAACAAACTGGCTTTGCAGAGGGTGGGAGGGGAAGGCAGAGCAATGTTTGCAGCATTGAATGATAGACACCAGCGGAGAGTTGCAGCTATGATTTAATGACGGGCTCTTGGTGTTAGAGTCTGATCCAGTACGACGCAAGAGGAGGCTGTTTGGCCTGTTGAGTAAATACTGACCCATGTAAACTAGTCCGGTCAATCCCACGCTCTTTTTCAGCTCTGGAAAATGGGGTTTACAGGGTTATATCAATCTCAGCCCATAGGTAGGTCCACAAAGGATTAGCAATGTTGCAAAAATTGGACAGAGTACATGTGAATTGGGAGGCAGGAATTTGGTGTTTGTAAAATGCTAGGGGGTGGGGTGGGGGGAGGAATTGCGTGGTCCCTTTAAAAGATCATGTGCTTTTTCTGTGCTTACAGATTTAAAATGGATGTCTGTGAGCAGCAGCCTGAAAGTTTGCAAGTACACAGAGCACCCGAAGTGAAATGTTTGTATTGAAAGACTTTACAGTTAGCAGGCCCGGCAGTAGTTTTACCAAGACAATGGGCGTTTGCATTTAGCCAATCAACTTTTGAATCAGGTGATTAGATACCAAAAACCTATTAAATTTAAGTCTGAGATAACAAGGTGTAGAGCTGGATGAAGACAGCAGGCCAAGCAGCATCAGAGGAGCAGGGAAGCTGATGTTTCGG
>JAHRHZ010000094.1:2161463-2185297 GCA_024137785.1 Ginglymostoma cirratum | reverse complement strand
TCATCCAGCTCTACACCTTGTTATCTCAGATTGTCCAGCATCTGCAGTTCCTACGATCTCTAAAGTTAAGTCTGATAGGATTGGTCCTATGTTGTCAAAACCATGGTAAGAAATATTGGTATGTCACCAAGAGTATAAAAAGAAGAGGGCAGTTAGACAAAGACATAGAGCTAGCTGCCATCTGCCAGAGGTTATGGCCCTCGGCTTTAGAGAGAATCTGTAAGGTTTTGGAGTAGATTTACAGAGAATTGCTGGGTCTCACAGCCTCCTCTATGTCTTAGCGAAAGCACTATCTAAATAACAACGGTGCCAGTGGCACAACTAGTTAATATTCCTAACAGAAGAATCGATGGAGAAGGCACAGAACATTCTGGAAGACATGTCTCTCAAAATTACAGCCAGATTACTAAATTATATTTTTTGTATGGTAGGAAGGCTAAAGGGGTTGGGAGAAAGCAGGAACAGGATTATGAGATCCACCATGATTATATGGATTGCAGAACAGGCTCTGAAGGACTGAATGACGTCCTTCTACTATTTTCTATCATAGAATTACTGAGGGTGCAGATCTCTTTCCAAAGCAGCGATTCAGAGTCTTCTCCGGACAGAAGAAGGAAATTCCTATATTGCTAAAACAAATCCATAACTTTATCCTGAGTTATTTCTACTTTATTGACTAACCTTTCCTTTGCCATAATGGACGTCATTGAATGCTGGTTGAATGTTTTACACTGCGGTTCTCTTTTATTTTAAACAAAAGCAAATCTGGTAAGTCTTTGATCCTAGGAAACTTTGGATGAGCCCATTTCTTGGAGGAGCATGGTGCAAGAATCCTAAAGCCTCATATTTCACCTTTTCCTGGTAAAGGCAGAGTTAGTATTGCTGCAGGGACATTGTTCTGAAGCTTAATGTCTTGCATTCGTTGGCACCAACTGCTAAATGTCACCTAATCGTACCAATTCATTATATTTCAGCATATTCAAGCTTTCATTTCCAGGTGGTCATTTGTTTTCTGCTGGTCTAAGAGAAAACCAATTGATGGTATTGAAGCATCTGTGTGAGTGAATATAAACCTCTGTACAGCTGAAGCTAATGTAATGTTGCTTCCCTTCCTTGTCTGATTTCTTTTTCAGCTGATAGCGACGATGGAGGAGTGCGGAGATATTTCTATGGCGCTCAGTCCTGACTTCTGTCCGAGTTTCCGTCTGGGTTCAAGGAAGTTGTTGTCTGTGATCCAGGAAACCTCTATGTCTTTCTCCCCTGCGCCTACAACCTCCCCTGACTGCATGGTCAACATGAGTAATCTTAGTTCCTGTGATGGGTAAGCAAAGGTGACGAGGGAGCTAGCTTGTCTTTTTCTACCACCTTAGCACTAAAGGCTTTGTTTTAACTTCATCTGTGGGTTGAGGGCATCACTAACTAGGCCAGCACTTATTGCAGTAAAGAATCGATCGCAATGTCTGGAGTCACATGTAGGCCAGACCAGGTAAGGATGGCAGTTTCTTTCCCTAAAGACCCGAGTGAACCCAGATGGGTTTTTCCAATAATTGACAGTGGATTCAAGGTCATCATTGGACTCTTGAATTCAATAAAAATCTGGAATTAAATTGCACCATTTGCCATGGTGGGCTTCGAACCCAGGTCCCCAGAACATTACCAGCAGTCTAACAGTAATATTAAAGAGGTGAGGCAAGGTCCCAATCCACTTCTATATGTGGGTGAGCTGTGGGGAGAAGAAAGTTTGTTTAAGAAAAAAAACGTAGGTTGTGTTTACGTTCAAAGGCTTACGAAATGGGGAGCCAAATGCTATCTCTGGCAAGCCTTACCTACGCTGTAGCCAGCTGAGTTGGACAGGTCTAGGGTATGAGTAGAATAAATGTGCTTGCTTTGTACAGCCTTGTAGCTTTGCACGTTACTTTTGAATTTATCCTGTCAGAGTTGGTTGCGTTATTTCTGAAGTTTGGGGTAGGCAGTATGTTGCTGCTCATGGTCCTCTTCCAACCTGATGGCTGATTTGACAGAATCCACTTGGGAAAAAGTATTATGAGCAACAGTGACTGACGTGGAGATGGGTCTGTACAAAAGCATGTATTGGACTGTTCAAATTCCTTTTTTCATTGTCTTCTCTGTCGTTTAGAACACGCTCTCAATCTTCAAGAACTTGTCGTCCCGTGCCCTGGCTTTATCTTTGCCATTTTGACTTTGATCAATTATGCGCCTCCCACGAGTTGTGGTTTGCTTAATCTTCCCTCTCTCGCTACCTGCCTGGTGTCAAAGTGCTCTTCCTGTCATGCATTCTGGCTTAGATGCAAGTTGCTGCCTGAGGAAGAGGATATTTACCATGGAGGGAGAGCAGTGGAGGTTGATCAGACCGATTCCTGGGTCCGTCCCATGAGGAGAGATTTGAGCAAACTGGGCCTGGATTCTCCAGGGTTTGGAAGAAATGAGACGCGATCTCACAGAAACTTACTACATTCTTCAAGGGCTTGACATAGGTGCAGAAAGAATGTTTTCTGGAACTGGGGCAAGCCTTTTAGGACAGAGATGATAGATTTCTTCATTCAGAAAGTATTGCTGTAGATGGGGGGCTATAGAAGCTCAGCCATTGACTAGATTCAAGATAGAAATCGACAGATTACTGAATATTAATGACATCAAGGGATATGGGGATACAGGAAAACGGTGTAGAGGTGAATGATCGGCCATGATCTATAACGTTTCAATGTTATATAAATGCAAACTGTGTTTTTATTCTAGAGGAAGGCTATTTTGTTTTTTAATTGTTACAGAAATTGCAACAGCTGCCAAAGATCTATTCTGAAAGCTATTTGGAGCAATTGTCTTGTGGCTCAGTTGGCTGGATGGTTGGCTTGTGACCTTAAAAAGTGACACCAGCAGTGCAGGTTCAATTCCTGTACTGGCTGAGGTCGTCATTTAAAGACCCTGCCTTCTCAGCCTCTCCCCTTGGCCGAGGCTTGCTGACACTTGGGTTAAACCCATCAGCAGTCCTCTTTCCCTTCTCATGAGAGTTGTCCGTGGTCCTCTGGTGGTGGTGGTGGTGGTGACCACCATTTTCCCCGGGAAGGATAGATAGTGGCTCGAGGCCAAATGACAATGTAGTGACTTATTAGGGATGGTATTGAAGAAAAGTGAAGGGAAGTTGTTGCTGTTGACCAGCAGGAAGATTCTGCTTTTGAGATAAATAATAAATAGCCTTGGACAATTTGATTTTAAACCGTGTAATTGAGTTTCCTGAAGCGAAGTACATTTATGAAGTGAGCATCAATTCCGCCCAGTTGTTAAATGTCCTCTGGGACGCTGATAATGAACGAACACTGACAAAGAAATGTTATGTCCCTGGTGGAAACTCTACTGAACAAGGAAACTATTTTACAGCAAAACTGTGTACTCAAGTGCACCACTTAATATTAGATCATGATTCAGAGGTGTCATTGCGTGAAAATGGAAGATTCGGTTAGCATCCAATCTAAAGATCTGTCACATTCTGAGTGGTAATATTGTTTTTGTGTTCATTTGGGGTTACTACTTTTTGTGGTATCCTACTGGAGCTGCTTGGGTGACTTGTCAGCTGGCAATCTTTTCTGTTGCTTCCAGACTTGGGAGACTGGTAAGAAATGCCAAGCGAAGGGTATATTTTTAAGAGGGAGGCTAGAGAGAATTAATAGCTAAGGGTGGCTGGAAAACAGGCTGCAGCATTTGTGTGACCTGCTCATGTTGGTGAAATGAAACAAGCGATTAACAGAAACTTTACAGTGGAACAAGGAAAGGCTTTCATGGTACAGAACAAGAGCCATAGGGGCTGTTTTTATAGGAATGCACGTGTGCTAGTTTTGCTCGAGAAATGGAGCAACCACCCCCAACATCGTTAAAAGTCTGCAGATAATTTTGAGCTTTTCAGTGAAAAGCTGAGCTTGATAATCAAAGGTTCTTCTAGAATTTGACAGACTGAGGTCAGAGAAAGTGACGGAGTGATTGAATTCCACTCAGGCTGAAGTTAAAGAAACCCAAATAATGAGGTTCTTAAAAAAACAAAAAAAAGTTCCTAAGAAGAAAAGGTGCAAGTGGATGACCTTTTGGATGGGTTTTTGATCACTGCAGTTGGAATAGTTCAAAGACCTAAAATGCATGTTCCAAATGTGAAACAGATTTTTAATATATAGGAGAGTAGGCCAAAAAAAGTGTTGAAATAAAGAAACCAGCGTTGAAGTTAAGAAACGTAAACAGAAATTGCTGGAAAGATGTTCCATTCTGAGGAAGGGTCACTGGACCCTGAACGTTAACTCTGCTTTCTCACCACATGCTGCCAGACCTGCTGAGTTTTTCCAGCAATTTCTGGTTTTTGTTTGATTTCCAGAATTTGCAGTTCTCTCTTTCTTTCTTTCTTTCTTTCTTTCTTTCTTTCTTTTTTTAATATAGTGTTGAAAATTTCTTTATTTCCCCCCTCACTTATGTCAGGAAGGAGTCAAAGCTGTGGCAATAACATTTAAAGATCTGTCTCGATCCGCAGGGAATTGGCTGGAAGCAAACCATGAGTGGGAAAGGGACATACAGTATGTTTGAGGGGAGACTAAAGTTGAAGAAGTTGTTGATGTTGGATATGTGCCATGGAATAGCCGAGTCATCCATGTGTTATCTTCCTTTTGTATCTAAACAAAAAGAAATGATGTTTCATGTACTTTGAACGAAAATATGCAATGATTTTGTGGTGCAGTTGTCTACAGTCTGAAAGCTTATGTAAGGATAAACATGGTCAGCGTATATAGGAGAGGATTAACAACTTGCCCTGATGGTCAGAACTGAGCAGCGACAAGTATTGTACAAATTGCAGCTAAGTAACTCTGGCTCTCTTTCAGCGAGACTCCAAAACGTTGCCTGAATATGTCAAATCTGAGTAATGGCAGTGAGGCATCAACATCCCCGGAGTACGTAGGCAGAGGTCAGTAACAGTTTTTCAAACTTATTATCTTTGATGTGAAATGGCAAAACGCATCTTTCCTTAAGCTATTTATTACCATCTCTTTGGAATGAAAACAAGAAATGTTAGCAAACACAGTGACATCTATGGAGGGAGAGAGAGAGACACGACACGGAGCGTGTTGCTTCAATGAACTTTCATCCAAGTACATCTTTTTGAGGTTTTACATTCAGGATGTTTAGTAAAGGGCTGGGTGATGCATATCGCAACAACCTTGAAGTTCAAAACTTTACAAGAAAATTAGATTTTTCTTTTAAACTTTGGCGAGACTGGTCCCCAGCAAACAAGACTAAGCCAATAACTGAACTGCTGACATCTTCATGTAAAATATAAACAAAATGAAGATTATTTATGTCGAGGTTTAATTCTACAGCAGACTGTCTATTTATCCAGCTCCAACAAATCTTGGTACCAAAGTGTATAAGAAGGAGCTTCTTCTGTGGGAGGGTGAGAAGTTAGCAGCTAAATTGATGCAGATCCGCAAAAGTAACCCTCTGAGTTATGAACTGAGCCATAAGCAATTGGCATAGGCTAAATAAGATTGAAACATCTAATGTGTGGCTCAAAGATTGAAGTGTGAAACATAGATTTTGACTCATGGAACACTCTCTCTCTCTTTCTAGCATTGGGGAAGAGTTGGACTATCCGTTCCTTGAACCACACCAGGACCAGTGTCCTAACAAACTGTATTTAACTAGAGTTTTGGAAAGTTTGTGGAAAAAGGACACGGAATTATCACCGTTTGGAACTAGATAACCAGAGTGTGACAGGAAGGGACAGCTAATAAATGTCAAAGTACACCAACAAATACATTTAGAATGAAAAAAAAAGTTAAATGGAGAAGTTCTAACATGGTGGATGAATTGATAGAACAGGAATACTTGAGTACGATAACTACAAAATAGACATGGTTGCAAAGTGACCAAGATTGGAAATGGAATATTCCAAGTTATTGGCAGGTTGAAAAAGAAAAATAAGCTGGGGTTGCTTGGTCAATAAAGCACAGAATCTGTACAGTAGTGAAACATGATCTTTGCTCAGAAGATGTAGAATCAGTTCATGTGGACCCCCCCTAAAGTGTAGGACGGAATATAAAGCAAAAGGTAATGTGGATCAGTTAGAGACACCATGTTAATTGTGGATACGACTAATCATGGACAAAACCAATTTGAAATTTTGAGGAATGAGTTTGTAGAGTGAATTTGAAACTGTTCCTTAGAACAATGCATCCAGGAATCAATTGGAACAGATTATAATTGGAGGCAGGAATGCGTAATGTGACAATGTTAATGCCATGACCATACAACAAAGGATCCTCTGGACTGGAATGCTCTTTTCAATAATAGAATTTCACATTCAGTTGGAAGACTGGGAAACTTGGGGGTCCAAAACTCTCAAATGAAATTTTAATTGAAGGTAGTTACGAGGCTGTAAGACTAAAGACCTGACTGAACTAGGGGAAGTAGGTGGAAAGGTCAGATGGTAGAGGAGTGCTGCAGAAATGTAAAGAGATATTTCATGAGTCTGGCCAGAGATGTTTCCATTTTGGAAGAAGGACTCCAAGAAGAAGGCCAGAAGTTTGAGAAAATTTAGAAGCTAGCAAATGATGACTTCAAAAACAAAAGTTAATATGCGAGTTAACTAGTAAGAAATATAAAAGCTTCTAAGAATGTCTTAAAAGAAAAAGCAGCTAAAGTAAGTGTTGGTCCCTTTGGAGTATGACAGTGGAACATTAATTATGGGAAACATTAATTACATCTCCTTTCTCAATAGAAGATGAACAAAGCACTTCAAGCATTTTAGAAAGTAAAGAGTCATACAGCACGGAAACAGACCCGTTGGTCCAACCAGTCCATGCTGACCATAATCCCAAACGAAACTGGTCTCACCTGCCTGTTCTTGGCCCGTATCCCTCCAAATGTTTCCTATTCATGTACTTATCCAAATGTCTTTTAAACGTTGTAACTGTACCCACATCCACCACATCTTCTGGAAGTTCATTCCGCACGCAAACCACTTTTTTTTTAAAGAATAAATTGTCCCTCATGTCGTCTTAAATCTCTCCGCTCACCTCAAAAATATGCCCGCAGTCATGAAATCCCGCCCCCATTGCGGGAAAAGACACCTGCCATTTACCTTATTTATACCCCTCATGATTTTAGAAACCTCTATAAGGTCACCCTTCAACCCCGTACACTCCATTTAAAAACAGTCCCAGCCTATCCAGCCTCTCCCTATAACTCAAACCCTCCATTCCTGGCAACATCCTGACAAATATTTTCTGAACCCTCTCCAGCTTAATGATATCCTAGCAAGGAGAGCAGAACTGGCCATAGTACTCAGGAGATGCTGTCAGTGTTGGGTGGCAGCAAGTTTGAAACTGTTCAAGTCCCCTTGTATTCTGTGTTATGCTCAACGTCTTCTCACTGGAGATCACGAAAATAATTAAAGCAGCTCAGAGGCTAAAGGGAAGGAGCATCTTTAAAAATATGAGGAAAACCATTGGACTGAAGATTGGCTAGTCTCCTGGACTTGCTACCCTATATTCTAGAATCTCCCAAGGTAGTGGCTGCAGAGATAATGAGTTCTAAATTTCCTGAGTTCTTGAAAGCTTCCAGTGAACTGGAGAAACACAAATGTAACACCGAGTCAAGAAATGACGGAGACGTAAAACAGGAAACGCTATAGCGCACAGTGGAAACTCTGGCATTGCAAAAATGCTGGCAGCAGGACGTTTAAAAATGGTGATGCATTGATGCTAAATCAACGGTGTTTTATGAAAGGAAAGTCATGTTTGACAAATTTCTTAAGTTCTTTTTGAGGATTCAACCAGCAGAATGGATAAGACCATCAGAAATAGAAGCCACAGCAGGCCAATTGGCCCTTGATCCTGCTCCTTTATTCAGTGTGATTGTGGCTGCCTGACATTCCTCACATTCACTTTTCTGCCCTTTCCTCGAGTCACACAGCACGGAAACAGACCCTTCAGTCCAACCAGTCCACGCCGACCATATTCCCAAACTAACCTAGTCCCACTTACCTGCGTTTGGTCCATATCCCTCCAAATCTTTCCTATTCACTTACTTATCTAAGGGCCTGTGTAGGATGTTCTGAGGCTCGGTGTGGACTTATTGGGCAAAAGGGCCTGTTTCCACACTGTAGGAATTCAGTTCACGAAGGGACACAAGTAGATGCTATGAATTTGAATTTCCAAGCATCCAATAGGTTTATGTCTTAAAAGTATTGAAGCTGATGTGTCTTGTATGGGTAGAAGACTAGCTCACTTAGAAGCAGCAGTGAGAATGAAATGGTCATTTTATAGTTTGTCAAATTGCAATTATTGGAGAGCCACATGATCAGCATTGATCCTTCAACTTCTTACAGTCCATATTAATGAGAAAGATGTAGGGACAGACAGTACTGTGGCCTAATGTACTCATGACACTTTGGGTAAGACAGCAGTTTTTGATGAAGATGCAAACAGTCTGCAAAGGATTGTAGATAATGAGTAGATAAAAGTTATTCACAAGTGGGAGTATAATGTGGGAGAATTTGAAGTTGTCCACCTTGGCAGGAGGAATAGAAATGCAGTCTGTTATTTAAATGGAGAGAGATTTGCAGAATTCTGCGGTACTGGGAGATCTGGATGTTCATATAATGAAACACAAACTTTGTGTGCAGGTACTGCAAGTAATTTGGAAGGCAAGGGAATGGTGTATGAATGTAGGGAAATCTCGCTACAAGCTTACGGGGGTTTGTTGAGACCGCACCTGGAACGTTGGTCTTTTGTTTTTAAGGAGGGACTTACTTTCATGGGAAGAAATTCAGAAAAGATTCAGGAGGAAGATTCATTGGATAAAGGGATTGTCTAATGCTGGAAAAGTCGAGTATTTACTCGGTGCATTTGGGAAGAGTTGTGCTGAACTATCCCAGATCCCAAGGGAATTGACAATGATGGTGCTGATATTATGTTTCCTTTTATCTGGGAGTCTGGAAGGCAGGGGCACGATTAGAAGTCTCCTATTTTAAGATGGCGGTTTGGAAGAACTTTTTTTTTTCTTTCACTGTTAGCTTTAGCATCCTCTTTGACAGGGTGCAGTGACTACTAGGTCATTGAGTACATTCAAGATGAGTCAAGTATATTTACAAGGAGAGTTAGAGAGCTGGGAGTTACGTGGAGCTAAAGCCGCACTGAGAGCAGCAGTGATCTCCGTGAATGGCCGAGCAAGCTCAAGGGGCTGAATGGCCTACGCTTGCTGCTATTTTGTCATGTGGAGGTCCATCAGCCTTGCCCCTTTCACTTGCAAATATATCACATTCCTGTTACAGAGCTGATATTAAAGTTCCTTGTGTTCTCTAGCCTGAAAAAGCCCAATGCTTTCCCATTTGTGAAGTCTCCTGGCTGCACCCACTATTGATTTTTTGGCTTTGAACAATTAAGACTTTGTTTGTTTTGTATATTCTTTTGGTAACTTAATTTTGCCTCGCAACTAATGTTTGTCCTTGGGGTAATTGTGTGATTGGCTGCAATGATCGCATGTCTAATTGTGCTGGTCAAAGAGATTTGCTTGAGTCAAATGGGTATGATTTCACTGAGGGGTGACTGTACAGGGCAAGCTTGGGCTCTGAGCTTGAACTAATGCCCACCTTAGACTCCAAGCTATCAGGATGAATGTTTCAGGCTTGTCCTTTGGTCCTCCCCTTCTCTGAAGCGGGACCTGTTGTGGTTCTGGAAGTAACCTGGCTAGAATAGTAAGATGTAGATCTGCCCAGTTTGTTTTAAACAGAACTGCAGCTGTTGACCGATGGCACACTGTTTCAATGGGGCTGGTGGCAAGGGCAAAAGAGGCAAATATTAAGAGCGAGAGAGAATAAATACAAACAATCTGTCTCTTTGTTTCAGGTTTATGCCTCGACTCGCCTGGCCTAACCGATGTACAATCAGAATTGTAAGTAATGTTCTAATATATTTCAACTGAGTGGATGAGAGCCCTTAACCGTGTGTGCCAAAGAAATTCACGTAGATTAGAAAATGAAATCCACAAACTAAAATGGTTATGCATGTAGCTATATTTTGTGCTGTCAAAATGAAATGCAGCTTTTTTTTTAAAGAAATGTTTGTTCTTCACTTTTTATGACAGTGTGAGACTAAAGATTGGGAACTGGAGCGAAAGGCCAGAATTCTTAGAACTGTTCTTCAAGGCCGTTGATATTCCAAAAGTGGCCTCACTGAGTTCTGTTTCTGGTCTCACTGCAATAGGAAAGATGTTAAACTTGAAAGGGTTCGGAAAAGTTTTACAGGGATGTTGCCGGGGTTGGAGGGTTTGAGCTATAGGGAGAGGCTGCATAGGCTGGGGCTATTTTCTCTGGAGCGTCAGAGGGTGAGGGGTGACCTTATAGAGGTTTATAAAATCATGAGGGATATGAATAGGGTGAACAGCCACGGCCTTTCTCCCACGGTAGGGAGGAGTCCAAAACTCGACGGTATAGGTTTACAGTGAGAGGGGAAAGATTTGATAGGGAGAGAAGGGCAACGTTTTCACGCAGAGGGTGGTGAGTGTATGGTATGAGCTGCCGCAGGTGGAGGCTGGTACAATTACAACACTTAAAAGGCATACGGATGGGTATATGAATAGGAAGGGTTTAGATGGATATGGGCCAAATGCTGGTAAATTGGACTAGCTTAGTTTAGGATATCTGGTCAGCATGGATGAGTTGGACAGAAGGGTCTGTTTCTGTGCTGTACAGCTCTGACTCTGTATCCCTGGTTACTTGAAAGCTGACTTATGTTGGGGATACCATTAATATGTTCTGTGGTAGCTGTTCAGGGAGGTAGTTACCTTAGCGTGTTATCTCCTTGTTACACAAGTATTAGCATTACCCCTCCCATAGCTTCCTGAATGTTGCTGTACAGCTTCCTTTTAGACTGGAGACTAAGTTTGTTTTAACGAATGTGAAAATGCAGCAGCTGAGGCACAACGCTACCTCCGGTGACTCAAGAAGCATTGCGGAGAGGTCGGCACCTCTTTGCGAGTCAAATTGAACATGCCTCAAAGTCTGAGGTTGGTAAGTTCAAGTGCATGAGGACATATTCTTGGCTGACACAGCGTGGCACTTCTGTGGGATCAGCTCGGAGCTTTAAAAGCAGCTGCAGTTAACGCAGCCTGTCTATGTTGTGGGCAATAAAACAGCATGTTGGTTATAGCTAATCCTGGACTATGTGCCAAATTTCACAACTTGCCTCTTTTTTTAGAAAGAATGTATTCAGTTCATGTGTATCAGGTCTTCAAGATACCGTGAAATGCTTTGTAGCCCGTGCTACACTTTCGAAATTTGTTCATATTTTGAATCTAGGCAGCCAGTTTATGCATTGCAGTGAGATAAAGTCCAGACAATTTGTTCTTGACACTGTTGTTCAAGGGATAACTCATTTCCAGGACTTCAGTGTGCTCCCTTCTGCTCTGAAGTTAGTGCCGTGGAGGTGGGGTTTGCATTGATCCGAGCAGGTAGACTTTTTTGTTTATTCATTCACGCGATGAGGGTCTCGCTGGCTAGGCCAGCATTTATTGTCCATCCCTAATTGCCCAGAGGGCAGCTCCGAGTCAACCACATTGCTGTGGGTCTGGAGTCACATGTAGGCCCAGACTGGGTAGGGATGGCAGCTTCCTTCCTTAAAGGGCATTAGTGAACCAGATGGGTTTTTCCCAACAATGGATTTACGGTCATCATTAGATTCTTAATTCCAGATATTTAGTGAATTCAAATCCCACCACTTGCAGTGGCAGGATTAGAGCCCAGATCCTTGGAATGTTATCTGGGTCTCTGGATTAACAGTCTAGCGAGAATGGCACTAGTCCATCTCCTCCCTGAGGAGCCAGATGAGCCTGGCTTTTAGGTTTGGTCAGAGAGATGACGTGTTTGACAGTGTAGCCCTGTTGCAGTCATGCACTGGTGTGTCATCAAGAATATGTACTTGTGTTGAGCGAGGGACTTATTCTTAAAAGGTTCCTACTCCCAGACAATGGGGGCCGCTCGGTGGTCAGCACTGCTGCCTCACAGCGCCAGGGACCCGGGTTTTATTCCACCCTCTGGCAACTCTGTGTGGAGTTTGCACATTCTCCCTGTGTCAGCGTGGGTTTTGTCCGGGTGCTCCGTTTTCCTCCCGCAGCCCAAAGATATGCAGGTTAGGTGGATTGGCCATGCTAAATTGCCCTGTAGTGTTCAGGGACGTGTAGCTTAGGTGGGTCTGGGGGGGGGATGCTCTGAGGGTCGGTGTGGACTTGTTGGGCCGAAGGGCCTGTTTCCACACTGTAGGGATTCTATAAACTCTGTGGACAATTACTTTTCCTCTTTTATTGTGAAATAACGCTCCTGTCCTCTTAATGTTTCCTTGGGAGAAACCGGGAACTTTATTCAGTTGTGGGACGCAGGTGTCACTCACCCTGCTCCAACATTCTTACTGCCTGTCCCTAGTTGCCCTTGTGAAGGTGGTGATGAGCTGCTTTCTTAAACTGTGGCATTCTATGTGCTGTAGGTAGACCCACAATGCTGCCAGGGAGGGAATTCTAGGATTTTGACCCAGTGCTGGAGAAGTAGGTCAGGAGGAAGGACAAAGCAGCCTGCTTAATTGGCACCACATCCACAAATAGCCACGTCATTCACTACCGATAGTCTGTAGTAGCAGTGTGTACCACCCACAAGATGCCCAGCAGGTGTTTCTTCTGCAATACTTTCCAAACCTATGACTATTTCCAACAGAAGGCTAAGAGCAGCATGAGTTGGCACACCAACCCCTTGCAAGTTTCCCTCCAAGCCACTACCCATCCCGACTTGGAAATATATTGCCGTTCCTTCACTGTCGCTGGGTCAAAATCCTGGAATTCCCTCCTTTTTAAAGGCATTGTGGGTCAACCCACAGCACATGGACTGCAGCGGCTCAAGAAGGCAGCTCCCCCCCCCCCCCCACCTTCTCAAGGGGGCAACTCTGGATAAATGCTGGGCCCAGTCACCGAGGCCCACATCCCACAAAATGAATAAATAAGAAGTCGATTTCTTTACAGCATAATGGAGGCCTGGAGGTGAGTTACTGTACAGTCTGGTATCTAACGGAGTGATGCAGATGAATTAACGTAGCAGAGCACTGCTGTACCAAGCATCTGTGACTTGTTCCTTCACTATCGCTGGGTCATAATCCTGAAATGCCATCCCTTACAGCATTGTACAACGCACAGCAAATGGACTGTAGCCGTAGGGGAAGGCAACTCCCTACCATCTTCTCAAGGGCACCTAATAAATGGTATCCCAACCAGCGATGTCCACACTCCATTAATGAATTAAAAAGACAGTGGGAGTACTACAGATGCCGTATTGAATTTTATTGAAAGAGCCCTAACAATTTAATATGGAGTTCTTGAAGCCTCCCAATCTGTGGCATTTCTCCCCTCCATGGTTCGATTTGCCGTAGAATTTGATTTTTGTGAATTTCCTGTTGCAGCTTCAGTTTCTGCCTCTTGCTTCCTCAATAGCGAAGCGGCCTTTCTGCTGTTTGTGACTGTTTGTGGCGCTGGACGCAACTGCCTTTGCTGATGCGTCTTTTTTATTTATTTCAACAGCAAGCAGCCCACAGGAAGAACACAGCCGCTTCTGGTAAGAACCCGCATTGTTGATGAGAAGCAGCTCCTCGGGCTGTGCAGAGCTAAGGAGGATCAAGGGAGAAAAGGTGTCAATTCCTGGTGTCCGTTAGCATAAGCGCAGTCTAATCTGTTGAACACACCCACCTAAGAGATGGACATGTGCTTTTCAGAGCTGTGGTGAGGCTATGTAAGAGACGTGTGTGAAGACAATGTGTTTTACATTGTTATGACCCTGGCTGGTGGTACTACAGGGCAAGCTCAATCCCAGAAGAAACCTGGCTTGGTTTTTTTAATATCTTGGTTCTATTATGGTGGTTAGTTACTGGTGAATCTGTAGATGTTCTTTTGAAGCAGAATGTAGGCTTATTACGTAAAGAAAGCAAACAATCCAAGTTGTTAAAAAGATTTTGGTACAAACAAGGCAACGAACTTTCCACCTGTTTCCCAACACCATTCATTGAAGAGTCTCCAATCTAAAGAAATTACACCTCCCATCTTAACTCTTTAGGATTCTAGTCACTGTCCCTTCCAGGATCTTTCCCATGGACTGCAGAGAAAATTTGATGATCCCTTTCTGAGTCTGTTCACAAATCTGAACCTAAACTTTCTCCGCTCCAATAACCTGGAGTTTTCTATCCATCTCTCCTGGCCTGGAAGCTTCTCAAATTAGACCCTTCTGCTGAGGTAACTGGCTTCCACCTGAACTCTTGCCATGAGAGACAACTAAAACTTACTTCTGAATTAAACTGTTTTGCGAGCTAAACCACTTCATGCTTTTTTGAAAAAAAAAGCATGTTTATGAACTCAATCACTTACTCTTCTGAACTGAGCTCTTGACTTCTCTGCTTTGAAGCAAAAACCAGACTAATGGCTCCATGTGTTTACACTGGCTGTAGTAGACCAGACGGTATCAACATCTTATCCCACTAACACCGCTGGGGTCTAAAGTCGTGCTTCCTGAGGACACCATTCCATAAGACTTGCTGATCCTTTTGTAAAAAAATTCTTCTGTACTCATTTTAAATTGGTCCAAATTCCAAACATAAGAATTGGGGGAGGCAATGGCCTAGCGGCATTATCGCTGGACTGTTAATTCAGAGACCCAGATAATGTTCTGGGGACCCAGGTTCGAATCCGGCCATGGCAGATGGTGTTTGAATTCAATAAACATCTGGAATTAAGAGTCTAATGATGACCATGAGCCCATTGTCAATTGTCAGAAAAACCCATCTGGTTCACTCATGCCCTTTGGGGAAGGAAACTGCCATCCTTACCTGGTCTGGCCTACATGTGACTCCAGACCCACAGCAATGTGGTTGACTCTGAACTGCCCTCTGGGCAATTAGGGATGGGCAATAAATGCTGCCTGGCCAGCAACATCCTCATCCCTTGAATGGATAAAGAAAACAGTGTAGGTTACACAGCTTTCATCACACTGTTTAAAAATTAAGTAAAACAAAAATGATCTGGATATAAAGCTGACTGTTGATGGAATTTGGAATGTAGGGTTAACTAAAACAAACATGAAGTTTCAAGTTTGCTTTTTTTTTAAAAAAACGTCTCCGAACCTGTGAAGTGTAGGAATGCTCAGAAGATGCGGTTACATTAATAGCCTTATTCTAGCCATTCACTTAAAACAATCAAATGGAGCCCCTGCTTATCTATGAACAGTCCCTCAGTGACTTTTTAAGGAGAGGAAATAGAAATTGTAACACTTTATTTTAAAGATTGTGCCTGCTAAACAATTACTCCAGTAGTAACACATACTGGGATTGGTCAAGACCCCGATAAAGATAATGATACAGACCTCCATCGGGTATTAATGCAGCGTCTGGTGACCATTAGCTCAGAGGTTGAGAGTTCAAATCCTGTCTCAATTCGATGAAACAAATCATTGTGGATTAGTATCAGAAATATAACCCCTAAAGGCAGCTGTACCATTGTCTTTAAAATTCACATGGTCTCAGTAGTATCCTTTCTACAATCTTCTGTTACATATCTGACAGGCCCTCTCCAATGCGTTGTTCAAACAGCTAACTCCAGAAAATAAGGAGGTTAAATCATTGGTGTATTTGCCTTGCAGCCCAAGGTCCTCTGCAGCAGTCCGATGTTCAGTGAGTCTGGCTGTCGGAGCCTGGTTCAGGACCGTGTGGATTTCCAAAGCCTTGGGCACAACAAGGAAAATGTGAGGAGCCTACTTTCTTTCATTTTGAAATTAATTTCGTTGAAAGCTCTGACATTTTCTTTTATTGCCTTGTTTTCACCAGTCATCTACTTGGCTTCGACAACTCGATCGCGATCAGCGCTATTGACGTTGAGTTTGTTTTTCCAGAAAGTCCAGCTGGGCAGACTGCTTCCTGTCTGGTTAAGTGTCAGTGGTAGAATTAGAATGTTCGGGGGGCAGACCAGCCTTGAGGTTGACTGACTGTGATGGTTTTCATCATCAATGCTTCAAAAGAATTCCTTCTAAATAGAACGTAGAACTGCACAGCACAGGAATGGCCCCTTCGGCCCACGATGTTGTGCTGAACATGATGCTAAATTACTAATCCCTTCTGCCTGCCCTTGATCCATACCCCTCCATTCCTTGCATATTCATGTGCTTATCTAAAAGCCCCTTTAAATGCCCCTATCGTATCTGCCTCCACCACCAGCCCTGGCAGTGAGTTCCAGATTCCTACCACTGTGTACAAATAAAAACTTGCCCCTCACGTCTCCCTTACATGCATATTCCCCCTAGTATTAGATATTTCAACTGTGGGAGGTGAAAGTGTCTGACTGTCGACCCTATCTATGTGTCTCATAACTTTAGAGACTTCGATCAAATCTCCCTTCAGCCTCTCCACTCCAGAGAAAACAACCTGAATTTTTCTAGCCTCTCCTTATAACTTATACCCTCTAATCCAGGCAGCGTCCTGGTAAACCTCTTCTGCACCCTCTCCAAAGCCTCCACATCCTTCCTGTCATGTGCTGACCAGAATTGAACACAATACCCTAAGTGTGGCCTAACCAAAGTCTGATAAAGCTGCAACATGACATTCTGACTCTTGCACTCCATTCCCTGACCAATAAAGCCAAGCTTGCCATACACCACCTTCACAACCCTGTCTACTTGCGTGGCCACTTTCAAGGAGCTATGGACTTGAACCCCAAGATCCCTCTGTACATCAACGCTGTTTAGGGTTCTGCCATTAACTGTATAGTTTTCCTTAAAATTTGATCTCCCAAAGTGCAGCACCTCACACTTTACCCAGATCAAACTCCACCTGCCATTTCTGCGCCCATATCTGCAACTGATCTGTAACCGGCTGTATCCTTTGACAACCTTCTACACTATCCACAACTGGATTTGTGTTGCCTGCAAACTTACTCACCCACCCATCTACATTTTCTTCCAATTCTTCTGATCCTTTGACACACGGGAAGGACACTGGTTCAAACCCCACGTTTCCCGAACTCCCAGAAAAGCCTTGATCCCCTTGCAAGTTCCTGAAGTCTGTGGAACACAGTCTTCCAAGCCCTCCGTGGTGAGTCCCTACTTAAACCGATGTGTTATGGAATTGGAATTGCTCTGCTTTCCCACTTCTGTCTTCTCCTAACCTGCTTCTGCTCCAAGGTAAAGGAGTGTCCCTGGATTGCCTGACTGTGTCATCGAGTTGACATTGTTCCTTCCCTTTGAGACCAGTTGGTGCTGAGATGCACTAATCGAGGATTCAGCCTTCCTGGTCTCATCTGTCTGCCCCTTATGCTCCATCTAATGACTGAGCCATGAGGGTAGACTTTAAATTTAGCTAGTGTTTTATTTTTATCAAGAAATCAAGGCTGGTACTTAGTAGCCATTCCCTAGTGGCATGTGTTGGGCTGCTGCTTAAGTCCATTTCAGTGGAGTGAAGCAATTCCAGCACTGTGGTCGTTGTTAGGGAGGGAATTCCAGGATTCTAACTCAATGACCATGGTAACGTTCCAATGTACCACTGACCCCTGACCTTCAGCTGCTGGAGTTAGGGGTGCGTAGTGTATCAGACAGCTGGCATACCCTCTGTGCTCTGGCTGAAGGGAGTGAATGTTGAACTGGGCAAACGCTGGTTGCCTTAGTGATGATCTCCGAGTATTCTTGCATTAATTTAGGCTCCCTCGCTCCTGACTTGTGCCTTGTAGGTGGAGGAGGGGTTCTGGGAATTAGAAGTATAGAATTGCAACCGTGTGGAAACAGGCCATTCAGCCCATCAAGCCCTCTGAAGAGCATCTTACCCAGACCTGGTCCCCCTGCCCAGTCCTTGTAATCCTGCATTTCCTGTGGCTAATCCAACTAGCCTGCACATCTCGGAACACTACAGGCAATTTAGCGTGGCTAGTCCACCTAACCTGCACATCTTTGGACTGTGGGAGGAAACCGGAGCACCCAGAGGAAATGTACACAGACACGGGGAGAATGTGCAAACTCCACAGTCGCCCGAAGGTGGAATTGAACCTGGGTCCCTGGCGCTGTGAGGCAGCAGTGCTAACCACTGAGCTACTGTGCCACCCTTTGATCTTAGCTGATGATCCACTCACCAAAAAATACCTGCCCTATGACCTACCCTAGCAGCCATGTTTTTTAATCTGTGGTCCAGTTGTGGTCCTAGGGGATGAATGTTACCACCACCATCACTGTCCAATCCCTGGAATGGTAGGGATTCAATGATGTTGGTACGCCAGGAGGGACGTGGATAGGGTGAATAGCCAACATCTTTTCCCCACGGTAGGTGGAGTCCAAAACTAGTTTAAGGTGAGCGTGGAAATCTTTAAAAGGGACCTAAGGAGCAACCTTTTCATTCAGAGGGTGGTGAGTGTATGGAATGAGCTGCCAGAGGAAGTGGTGGAGGCTGGTACAATTACAACATTTAAAAGGCATCTAGATGGGGACATAAATAGGGAGTGTTCACAGGGATATGGGCCAAATGCTGGCAAATGGGACTAGATCAGTTTAGGATATCTGGTCAGAATGGACAAGTTGGACCGAAGGGTCTGTTTCTGTGCTGTATGACTCTAATCGAGTGTCAAAGAGATGTGATTAGCTGACTGCCTTCTCACACAGCCCTTTCCCTATAGATCTCCTGCAGCATGGTCCTGGGCTGGAAAAGTTTGTTTCCAGTTACCAGGATTCGAGTCCCCAGTGTCTGACATGACCCCAGCTGCTGGGGACTTTCCTCCCTAACCTCCTTATTGTTTTCCATGTTGTTCGGGCTCCTTGATAGCATGCTATTTTCTTGTAAAGAATGGCAGTCAGTCACTCTCCCCACCTGTTAGTATTGAACTGGCGTCCATGTTTGGAACAAGACTGTAATGTGGCCTGGAAGCCAAACCAAGCAACGCAATAGCGAAATATTTGACTGAACCTGCAGGTTTATGCTGGATGGTTGAATATGCTGCAGGCTGAATGTTTTTTTTTTGGTTAATGTTTAAACTCCGAACAATTCCTGTGCCCCTCACCACGGAGAGGGAGCCCACTGCTTGACTCAGTTACTTTAATCCTTTTAAACTTCAGATGGACTTTGAGATGGCGGGGACCAGCAGCCCTATGTCGACGGAATCTCCCGGGCTGGATGACAGCGCGAACGTCGATGGCGTGTGCGAGGTCTTTTCTCAGCTGTCGCAGCGTGACACTGAGGTAATGGAGAGCTCTTCTCACTGTCATCTCTATCCTTTTCTCCTGTGTCCTGTCGCCATTCTCACTGCTAACTAACTCCTCAGCAGGGCACCCGTGCTGTCTGTGTGCTGTCAAATTCCTGCAGTTGACCATATTATGCTAGGTCTGAAACTAGAGTACCAGGTACGGTCAGCACCCGTTGAAGTAACCAGGTTCATTCAGGCAAGTCAAAGATTATAGGATCCCGACAGTGTGGAAACAGGCCATTTGGCCCAACGAGTCCATGCCACCCCCTCTCAGCATCCTATTCCCCTACCCTTTCCCTGTAACCTGGCATTTCCCATGTCTAATCCACCTAACTTACACATCCCTGAACACCACGGGCAATTTAGCATGGCCAATCCACCCTAGCCTGCACATCTTTGGACTGTGGGAGGAAACCCACGCAGACACAGGGAGAATGCGCAAACTCCACACGGATGGTTGCCCGAGGGTGGAATTGAACCCGAGTCCCTGGCGCTGTGTGGCAGCAGTGCTGACCACTCACGGTTTGGATAACAACAATAGGCCCCTGGAGAAGGGCAATTACAGTGCCCACGCTGACTGGGATGTAGTGTCAGAGCAGAATGGGGCAGGCTGTGATGCCACGAAGGTGGTTAATCTCTTGCTGACGCTTTCCCTGGGCACAAGCAAGAAGACTGCCTTGAGGTGCTGCGCGAATGCAGCCAGCTGGGGAACTGCAATATTCCTAGAGTCAGTGATTTCATGATGGAAGACGAGAAACAGAAATGCCCGTTTCTTTTTAATTGATCTTAAATATTTTAAACCATTTTAAATATAAATTTGATTCCAGATTTGGGGTCATTGCAACTGAAATCCCAATCCTGTGCAAATGGGATGAAGGGAACTGGGGGCTGCTATGACATGGAAAGGATGACATTGCTTTGGGATTTTAAAAAAAACTTGCTGCTATAAAGGTATGGAGTTCACCGCAGATATTTTGCCAGTCCCGGCTAGTATGTAGGGGGTAGCGCAGCGGGTCAGCAGTTAGCACTGCTGCCTCACAGCACCAGGGTCCCAGGTTCGATTCTGCCCTCTGGCAACTATCTGTGTGGAGTTTGCACATTCTCCCCATGTCTGCGTGGGTTGCCTCTGGGTGCTCCGGTTCACCAATGTGCAGCTTAGGATGGATTAGCCGTACTAAATTGCCCCATATTGTTCAGGGATGTGCAGAGTAGGTGGTTGGGTCTGGGTGGGATGCTCTTCAGAGTGTCAGTGTGGACTTGATGGGCCAAATGGTCTCTTTCCACACTATGATCCAATGCAAACCCTAAAGTGTTAATCAACTTTGTGTTGCGAATTTTCTGCTTCGGGCCTCAAACTTGTTCACGCTGAGCTAGACTTCCGGTTACTGGAACTGGAGGTGCACTGTGCCTAGGTATAAAATAAAATACACAGGGGTGGCCAATGGATCAATTTTGATATTTTGTTCTACAGGGAAATAAGAACATGACTATGTCATCCAGCCTGGCTGCCCTTCTCACCAGCGATATCCTGAACCGGACGATGGGCATGAACACAGTGAGTGTCGCAGACTCTGTGCGTGGGTGGGTATGCATCCTCTCACATTTACGAAATAAAACCCGTAAGAACTGAGGATGCTGTAAAACAGGAGTTGCTGGAACAGCTCAGCAGGTCTGGCAGCGTCTGTGGAGAAACAGATTTAACGCTTTGGGTCTGGTGTCCCTCAGAACTTGAAGGGTCACCGGACCCGAAATGTTAACTCTGTTTCTCCACGGTTGCTGTCAGACCTGCTGAGCTGTTCCAGCAACCTCTGTTTATGTTCTCATGTTTGCGGTTGCTCAAGTCTTTAAGGCTGGGGGTTTGTTTGAGCTGCATGGCTGCTACTTAGCCCATTGTCAGTGAAAACATTTGATTCCTCCCAGAGAACCATCTATCTGAATATTACCTGTGACTCGCCAATGAAATCCCCTCATGTCTTTGTTCTACTTCTGCAATTTCCAGCTTCTTGTGAAAGTTGGTGACCTCCTCAGTAGTGCTACAGATTAAAGCACAAGGAATAAATTAGGCTGCTGTCCAGCTCGCAGTTGTTTGGTTTTTGTTTTCTGTTTCGGAATGTAGATGGTTTCAGGCCACATTTATTGTTCATCTCTCCTTGTGCTGAATGAGCAAATATCGTGCTCTTTTTGCTTCAGATCTGTTAAACTATCCCACCACTAATTTACTTCAGTGTTGAAAAAAATCCTTCTGCTTTCTTAAAAAAAGTTCCAAGATAAACCTAGCAAAACAATAAAGCTGGATAATTTTCTTTTTTAAAGTGAAGCAGTGGAGAAAGTTTTTCAGAAATGACCATTCAAGACAGGCTCCTATTTTCGATGTTTTCAGAAAGGTACAGCATCAAGTGATTTGGGAGGCCTCTAGCGTAAATTACTGAAAGCGATCAGACACAGTGGGCCAGTAATGAAGAAGGCAAATGGAATGTTGGCCTTTTATTGTAAAGGGAACAGAGTATAAAAGTAGGGCAGTCTAACTAAAACTATACAAGACACTGGCCAGACCACAGCTGAAGCCAGTGACCAGCGTTTAGTTTTGGTCTCCCTGCTATCGGAAGGATGTTGTGAAACTTGAAAGGGTCCAGAAAAGATTTACGAGGATGTTGCCAGGGTTGGAGGGTTTGAGCTACAGGGAGAGGCTGAATAGGCATCCCTGGAGTGTCGGAGGCTGAGCGGTGACCTTATAGAGGCTTATAAAATCGAGGGGAATGAATAGGGTGAATAGTCAGGGTATTTTCCTCAGGGTCGGAGAGCCCAAAACTCAACGGCACAAGTTTAAGTTGAGAGGGGAAAGGTTTGATAGGGACCTGAGGGGCAACCTTTTCATTCAGAGGGTGGTGCGTGTATGGAACGAGCTGCCAGAGGAAGTGGTGGAGGCTGGTACAATTCCAACATTTAAAAGACATCTGGATGGGTATATGAATAGGAAGGGTTCAGAGGGATATCGGCCAAATGCTGGCAAATGGGACTAGATTAACTTAGGATATCTGGTCGGCATGGAGGAGTTGGATCGAAGGGTCTGTTTCCGTCTGTACATATCCATGACTCTAAGTTTTTGCCCCTTATCTGAGGAAAGATATGTTGCCATTGAAGAGAGTATAAGGAAGGTTTACTAAGCTGGTACCGATGGAAGAATTGTCTTTTGAGGGGTGGTTGAGTAGGTTGGGCTCAGAAGAATAAGGGACAACATTTTTGAAACATACAATATTCTTAGAGGTCTGGACAAGTTAGATTTTGGGAGGATTTAGAACCAGAGGGCCACATCTGGGAGTAAGGAATTGTCCTTTTGGGATAGAGATGAGGAGGAATCTCTCCTGAGTGTAGTGAATCTCTGGAATGCTGTACTGCAGAGGGCTGCTGAGGCTGGGTCACTGATATTCAAGGCTGAGTTGAGGATCAGCCATGATATCATTGAACGATGGAGCCGAATGAGTCTGCTCCATGGCCTACTTCTGTTCCTATGTCTTTCTCGTATGGTCGAATGTTTTTCTCTTATCTACCCTTTTTATTTCTAAAGCTCTGATCTATTTTCTACCAAAATATTTAAAAAGCTCCACTTAAACACATGTAAACAAATTTCCAGAAATTCCCTGCACCACTCCCAGAATGCAAATGAAACTAAAACTATGTCTCCCTCTCTTCATACACGAGAGAGGAATGAAATTCAAATCTAGAGCTATCAATGATTCTGACCACTTTGGAATCCAAACTTCCTAACGATAATACAGCCAGAACTTTCATCACGTTGTTAGTGACTGCATTGATCTCAAATTTAAAACAGGTTAACAGTTTCACTTGAGAGTTGAAAGAACCAGTCTGGATTCAGATGAGCTTAAAGCCAGGAGGGGAATGATGTCCATGTAGGCCTGGAGGGCCATAGGCCCTGCTCCTGGGCTTTATTGTTTTTGGTCTCTTGCTTTTTGCTCTAACGATTAAGCTGGAGAGGGATCAGAAGAGATTTACCAGGATGTTGCCAGGTATGGAAGGTTTGAGTTATGAAGCTAGGCTGGGACTTCTTTCACTGATGGTTGAGAGGTGATCTTATAGAGGCTTATAAAATCATGAGGGGCATAGATGGGGTTAACGGTAGGGGTCTTTTTCCTAGGATGGGGTATTTCAGGACAAGGGGGCACATTTTTAAGATGAGAGGAGAGAGAATTTTAGGAAAAAAAGAGCCATGAGGGGCAAGTTTTTTTTAAGAAGGTGGTTCATGTGTGGAATGAACTTGCTGACGAAGTAGTGGATGTTGCTATAGTTACAGAATTTAAAAGACGTTTGGGAAAGTACATGAATGGGAAAGGTTTGGAGGGATATAGGCCAAGAGCAGGCAGGTGGGACTGGTTTAGTTTGAGATTAAGTTTGGATGAGTTGGACTGAGGGGTCTGTTTCTGTACTGTATGACTCCATGAGCTCTAAAGAGCATGAAGGAGTCAGTTGGACTGAATGGCCTGATTCTACAGAAGCTGGGGTTGCACTAAATATTCACAAAATTGGGTTTCTAC